>OZ024890.1:26776200-26861200 GCA_964017195.1 Siderastrea radians
TTGCATGTTTCATTACCGACCCCGATTCAAAACTATCCAGCCTTTTTCGACCTCGATCGAGCTGGTTTTTTTTCCTGGATCAACCTCTCTGTTTGCGGGAGTAACAGGAGATCAAGCACTAAAGGTAGAGTGGCAGGATGATTCCTAAACGATGGAACAAGTGATGCAAGTTCTGAGAAACATGTATGGATCCAACATAACCAATGCCACAGGTAATCGTCTGATAACTCGCAATCAAGGGAAACTGTTTTGGTAAGGCAAAAGTTTTCATTAACTGACTGACTGACTGACTGACCGACCGACTGATTGACTGACTGACTTACTGACTGACTGACTGACTGACTACTGATTGACTGACTGTTTGACGGATGACTGATTGAATGACTGACTGAGTTACGGACAGACGGACGACAGATGGATGGATGGATGGATGGATGGATGGATAGATGGGTGGATAGATGGATTGACTGATTTCTTTATTGATTGGGATGATGTGTTCCTATAGTAGTTATTAAGTAACCTGAAACTATTTCCGAAACATCTTCAAACAAAATTTTAACGACTTTTCCCTCTATCTTTCACAGAATTTGTGGTGAGCAAATGGTCGCGGAACCCATACACACAGGGAGCCTGGGCAGACCCCAGTAGTCGGAACAGATTCGGCAGTTTGGGCCAACATGGCCGGTCGCCTGAAGAATTTGTTTTTTGCTGGTGAAGCAACCCATGAAGACTGGTATGGCTATCTACAGGGAGTGTACTTCAGTGGATTCTACAGGGCCAGGGAGATCGCTGAATCATCAAGGGAGAGAAGTGTGAGTCATACCAGCCTTCCACAGGTCTACCAGTGATCATAAAACACAGGACTGCAAGTTGAAGAGCAAATTGTCGCGGATGGGTTTGTTTCTCGTTAGCCTGCTTGTTGGATTTATCTTTATTAGTTGTTTTCTCTCATGGGAGAGGAATGTAACCTCTACAGACGAGAGAGATTGTTTTCGATGACTAACGCGATTGACAACTAATAGTCGGGTTTGAAAAAAAACTTATTTTTTTTTAAATTTTAGTATTTATTTTGTGTCCCCAGTATTTTAGTATTTATTTTGGGTCTCCAAATTAGTATGGGATTTTCCCAAGCTAGATGGACAGGTATATATGACACATAAATAAAGTTTCTATTCTATTCTATTCTATTCTATTCTACTCTATTATTCTATTCTATTCTATTCTATTCTATTCTATTCTATTCTATTCTATTCAGCTTTTGTATACACGTAACCTAACGGAGCGATTTCAGTTTAACCTGTTATGTGTCCCCAAATTAGTATGGGATTTTCCCAAGCTAGATGGACAGGTATATATGACACATAAATAAAGTTTCTATTCTATTCTATTCTATTCTATTCAGCTTTTGTATACACGTAACCTAACGGAGCGATTTCAGTTTAACCTGTTATGTGTAATATTTGTTTCTGATTATTTAATTTGATTGGCGGTGTACCTGCAAACTTAATTTTTAAGCTTGGTAGTTAAGCGCACAACCACTATAAACAAATTATTTACATTATATTAAGAGGTGTAAAAACAACGGATGTTTTCAGTAGTTGTCGTACCATCTTAGTTCTTCCTAAATACAAGCAAATGCTGAGTGAACTTATGCCAGTTTAGCGCGTCACTAGCAGTTATATAACACGTAACGTGAATAACTTTTTGCTCTCGTCTTTTCTTGGTGTTCCTTTTTGTTTCATTCGGACGTCTATCAGTCTGAATCTTCCACGGAACCATATTTTTTTTACAATGATTTACCATTTACTTGTAGCCGGGAGTTTGACTTCAACATACGTTAGTAGACGGCTGTTGGCTTCTCCTTGTGTACGTGTAAAATTCGATAGTCAAGGTTACGATCATTAAAATCGCTCAATTGCCAGTGTTGTAATTATGACTGTCTTATTCTTTTCAAAAAGGAATTTAGAGGATCATAAACGTCAAAAATGAGCCGGAAACTAAAACGTCCGAAGACTTTAGTCTTCGTGTTTTAGTCCAAAAGAAAAAAGTTCAATATCTTTTATCTAGCTAGGATTTATAAACTGTAAACAAACACAAACTCGGCTGCCTGGACCTCGATCTCTCCTTAGAGTCTCAAAGGGAGGGGGGAATCCGCTTAGCAAAGAGTAGGCACCACTTCTGATTCCTCTCCTCCCTGACTCCTTCTTGACTGCCCCCATAATCCACAGTTATTGTTGATATTTAATGTCAGAGTTCCTTGTTGACAAAAAGAGCACCATTTATTCTTGAGTCCTTCCTCGTTAGCACAGAGGGAGCTCAGACATTATCTGTTCGAAATTTGAAGGATTTGTAGGAATATTATGAGGTTCGTGTTTAAAGCAAAATATTGGGGAAAATGTTTATATTTTTGTTCAAAAGAAACGAAAACTTACCTCAATTGTTGTATTTTAGCATTATCCCTAATATTTTACTTTCAGTACGAACCTCATAATATTCCCATACAAATCGTTCAAATCTCGAACCGATTGTCTGGGAGCCCTGTGGTTAGCACTGAATCACTGACTCGGGTAAGTTGCTGTCGCTAAGCTAGATATATACGACATACTAGGCGATGCTTTGGGTACTTCTTATACAAGTTAACGTGACAGAAAACAAAAGATTTTGACAAATTACTGTGGTTCCATTGATTAGGGGTTCGTTCTTTCCTAGATGGAATTTTCATTACTCCATTGAATTTCGATTAAAAAAATATCACTTCTCCCAATGTATACTCTAGTATAATGATTCCACTTATAAAGAGCCCGCCGGAAACTATGAATTAGTAAAACTGAATTTTCTTACCTCGAAATAAAATCGCTTCGTAAGCTCATTGTAGCTGCAAACGAAATCCCGATCGAGCAGACTTTTCGTCTTGAAGCAATTATTAATATTAAGACACGGGGCTGAGCAGATTGTTTTTTCTGGGAAAAACCCGAGGGAAATTCCCAGTGTCGGATCACGCAATCGTCTGTTGTCTTTATAGATAACATTCGGCCATTTTCACCAATAAATTGCCAAAAAAGTGCATTTAGTTCCAGCCTAAGAAAAACAACTTTAGTTACACATGCGAAGAATACATGTACATGTATGCACCAGTTTAGACGTAACTGGACGTCGACGTACGTTAGGCGTGCAATCTACGCCTTTTAGGGGTTTGACATAAAGTTGTTGTAACTATAACTGCCGCCGTTTTATTGCTCCAAATAGTTTATTTTTCCAAACACTGATGGATTGATTTTACGTAATAAAAGAATTTCGTTTTGAACATAAAAGTCACCCACGTCGCAAATTCCACTGTCCGGAAATTCCGTCTTCAGTTCTGTTTTTTTAACCGACGAAGACGGATAGTGCAGTCGTGAAGACGGTGAATTGGTGTAGTGGTCGGTCAAAATACGTCGTGTAAGGCTCATGAGGTGTGTATTTCGCTACGGCCGATGGGATGGGATGACGTGAGAACAAGCGGACCGAGTCGCCATTTTGAATTGGCCGGTCAACTGAGGTTTGGTGGAAGATTTGCTTCGACTGTGTTCAACTGGTAGAATTTTGTGCTGACCTTTAAACATATAGAGAAGAAGTTATACACAGACATCGATAAGTACACACACGCACGCACAATAGGACAAGGGTCCACAAGAAAGTATCCTAGGTATAGACGCAGACGTCCGCCGAGCGGTGTTAGATCTTTGCCTGTCACGAAAGGAAATACTGAAATATCTGTCAAATACTAGTGAAAGAAAAGAAGGAGGACTGATAATAACAGGAGGTGAAGTCCAGTGGCACTGTTGTTGCTGGTGGGATCAAAGTGTTGCTGAGACATCCTAAGGAAGAATCGTTCTCAGTAAATGTTATGAAAGGAAAATTCTGGTGTATGTTGTCGTGGTTATGTTTAATACTTGGAAAGTATCTAGCTACCAACGTCAAGAAAGGTTATTCGCAGATGGGAAATGAATTTACTACACGAGGCTGGATCTTCGTTTATAGTGTAAGTGGCACAGAAGGATACACCAGTTAGTCTTTCGAATTATTTTGCTTTACTTTTGATTTTGAACCGATTTGTTCGATTTTAGAATTCGAGACAACTTGCTTACTCCGGAAGAGCAAACCGGTTACGTCATAAGACATGCTTTAACGTGTTTGAGATAAAGCGACGACTTCGCTTTTTACTATTTTCTCCAGTTTCTGAGGATGTGTTTGTCTTTATCGATAATCATGCTTTTTTTTTCGATCGATCATACGTTTATTAATTGCGAATTTTTGCAAACATTTTATGAAGAACACTAGTCATTGGTTCAACGAAACTAATCATTGTAATTTTACGTCGGGAACAAAAGAAGTTCTATTTGGAATCGGCTATCTCTAAAACAGGGAATGGGGAATCGTGGAACGGGGAATGGGCAACGGGGAATCTCTAAAATAGGGAATCTCTAAAACGGGGAATCTCTAAAACGGGGAATCTCTAAAATAGGGAATCTCTAAAACGGGGAATCTCTAAAATAGGGAATCTCTAAAATGGGGAATCTCTAAAACGGGGAATCTCTAAAATAGGGAATCTCTAAAACGGGGAATCTCTAAAACGGGGAATCTCTAAAATAGGGAATCTCTAAAACGGGGAATCTCTAAAATAGGGAATCTCTAAAACGGGGAATCTCTAAAACGGGGAATCTCTAAAACGGGGAATCTCTAAAATAGGGAATCTCTAAAACGGGGAATCTCTAAAACGGGGAATCTCTAAAATAGGGAATCTCTAAAACGGGGAATCTCTAAAATAGGGAATCTCTAAAATGGAGAATCTCTAAAACGGGGAATCTCTAAAATAGGGAATCTCTAAAACGGGGAATCTCTAAAACGGGGAATCTCTAAAATAGGGAATCTCTAAAACGGGGAATCTCTAAAATAGGGAATCTCTAAAACGGGGAATCTCTAAAACGGGGAATCTCTAAAATAGGGAATCTCTAAAATAGGGAATCTCTAAAATAGGGAATCTCTAAAACGGGGAATCTCTAAAATAGGGAATCTCTAAAACGGGGAATCTCTAAAACGGGGAATCTCTAAAATAGGGAATCTCTAAAACGGGGAATCTCTAAAATAGGGAATCTCTAAAACGGGGAATCTCTAAAATAGGGAATCTCTAAAATAGGGAATCTCTAAAACGGGGAATCTCTAAAATAGGGAATCTCTAAAACGGGGAATCTCTAAAGTAGGGAATCTCTAAAACGGGGAATCTCTAAAACGGGGAATCTCTAAAATAGGGAATCTCTAAAACGGGGAATCTCTAAAACAGGGAATCTCTAAAATAGGGAATCTCTAAAACGGGGAATCTCTAAAATAGGGAATCTCTAAAATGGGGAATCTCTAAAACGGGGAATCTCTAAAAGAGGGAACCTCTAAAACGGGGAATCTCTAAAATAGGGAATCTCTAAATCAACAAGCCCGAACTAAAATCTCATGTCTGTTTTTCTTTCTACCATAATTTGGAAAGGATAGATAACCCGAGGACCCTATAAACGCGTTGCGTGACCAACTCGTCACACATCCCTTTAATAAGGCACCGTAATTGCAGTTTGAAGAGAGGTATCTTTTTCGGTGTAATAAAATTGAGTGAACTGAAATAAATCACATCCTGCTGATTGTGATACAATTTATTTTTGTGTGTTGACTGCCGATACTACTTGCAATGCTTCTTTAAGTCTTATTCCACGCTCCAGTTTCTCATTACTGTCACCTGTATTTTGATTGAACTGGTTAGCATTTGTATTACAATAAGAAGATACTGCACAGCTAAGTCGCGGAAACGCACACAGGAACGTTGTTGGCCAGGTTCCATCCCCACTTTCCTGTTTACATTTCAAATAAAGAGTTTATGTTTACTACACGTAGAAGAGAGTCTGGACACCTCGACTTCTCATTCTGAACAGTGCGTAAGATATTTGATGCAAACTGACGGACCCGTGAGGAAACCGAAACTAAATAGGATCCAAACCCACCAATGGCAGTTCACGTTTGTAATGGGAATTCTTTAGATAATTTTTCATGGCCAATCAAAGAAAACGTAATGATAACTTTGTACAAGTGGCATCGGAACGGCGCGCAGCACTGTAACAGAAAAGCGCTGCTTCGATTGCGAATTGCTGAGTCGACCAAGCCGTGTTCCACCGTGGAAAGGAAGCAAACATCACCACCCGTGATACCCTGCTAACAGAGACTTTTCGTTTTGTATTCACGATAAACAAAACAACTAAGCGAAATACGAGAGACGCGAACATCATCGTACATGCTAAGAAAACTTTCCAGAAAGAATTAAAACTCTGCTAGCAGGGTATACCTATAAACTGCAAACTGTTAAGCACGTTTTCGAATTCTCATATGAACGGTAACAATACCTATGTTGTATTATTTTACTGTAAGCAAAAGAAAAAATGTACAACAGCCTCATTTTACCAATAACCAATAAAGGAGCCATTTACGTTGGCTTTGCACCTCGAGCCAACAACATGTGACTGTGATGTCGTGACCTTTTACGTCTCGACTGTGATGGCGTGACTTTTGACATCTTCAGCCAAAAACATGTTGCGTTTTGAGAGGTGACTGTTATTGTCTAGACTTGTTCCAGATATACCTTATTTTTACTTATTTTCGCGCGTCTTAATTTTAGCGAATTGAAAAAAAAATTGAGAAATTAAAGGCCAGCACAAAAAAATCCTCTCAAAATTTACACACGCAGAATGTAATACACTCGTGAGAAATTTACGTAATCAAACATATGAGTCAATAAATATAAGAGCGATTTTCGTTTGACCTTGAAAAAGTGTTTCCGTAAGTGTTCGTTATTTGTTTCATCAGCCACTAGTTAAAAATGTGAAAACAAGACCTCGTTCCTTTACCGCTGAAGAGAACCCTAATATGGGTAAAGCATTGTTCCATTGTGCAATCGTATTGTTGAATACAGAGGTACATGAAAGCTCTTTACTAGGTGGATAATGCTTGATGTTCGCTAAACCAACCAAAAGCCGTGTGCGTTTATGTGTTCCCTAAACCAATTAAATTAAATTGCCATTGTTTGATTCCTTTGTTGTTTGTTCGCACGTAGTTACTTCAAGGTCAAACGAAAATCGCTCTTATATTTATTGATTCATATGTTTGATTAAGCAAATTTCTCACGAGTGTATTACATTCTGCGTGTGTAAATTTTGAGAGGATTTTTTGTGCTGGCCTTTAATTTCTCAATTTTTTTTTTCAATTCGCTAAAATTAAGACGCACGAAAATAAGTAAAAATAAGGTATATCTGGAACAAGTCTAGACAATAACAGTCACCTCTCAAAACGCAACATGTTTTTGGCTGAAGATGTCAAAAGTCACGCCATCACAGTCGAGACGTAAAAGGTCACGACATCACAGTCACATGTTGTTGGCTCGAGGCGCAAAGCCAGCGTAAATGGCTCCTTTATTAGTTATTGGTAAAATGAGGCTGTTGTACATTTTTTCGTTTGCTTACAGTAAAATAATACAACATAGGTATTGTTACCGTTCATATGAGAATTCGAAAACGTGCTTAACAGTTTACAGTTTATAGGTATACCCTGCTAGCAGAGTGTTAATTGGCCCGATTTATACTAGAGACGGATCATCCGTCCAGACGGATCATCCGTCAAGACGAATCATCTATCTAGTATAAACACGGGACGAACTATGATACGAACTATCTTTGCGTCTCGTAGTTCGTCCCGTATTTACACTAGGCGGATAATTCGTCTAAGCGTGACGAAAAGGAATGGGTACAAGTCAAATCGTCACCTTGTCGACCTGATTTTTGAGTAGTTCGTCTTCTGCCCGTATTTATACAGACAGACGGATCATCCGTCCAGACGAATTATCCGCGGTAGTTCGTCTGTCAAGACGAACTACCGTGATAGTTCGTCTGGACGGATGATCCGTCTGAAAGCCCGTATTTATACACAGACGAATTATAAGACGAACTACCGTTCTTTGCCCAAGTTCGTCCCAGACGGATGATCCGTCTCTAGTATAAATCGGGCCATTCTTTCTGGAAAGTTTTCTTAGCATGTACGATGATGTTCGCGTCTCTCGTATTTCGCTTAGTTGTTTTGTTTATCGTGAATACAAAACGAAAAGTCTCTGTTAGCAGGGTATCACGGGTGGTGATGTTTGCTTACCTTTCCACGGTGGAACACGGCTTGGTCGACTCGGCAATTCGCAATCGAAGCAGCGCTTTTCTGTTACAGTGCTGCGCGCCGTTCCGATGCCACTTGTACAAAGTTATCATTACGTTTTCTTTGATTGGCCATGAAAAAATTATCCAAAGAATTCCCATTACAAACGTGAACTGCCATTGGTGGGTTTGGATCCTATTTAGTTTCGGTTTCCTCACGGGTCCGTCAGTTTGCATCAAATATCTTACGCACTGTTCAGAATGAGAAGTCGAGGTGTTCTGACTCTCTTCTACGTGTAGTAAACATAAACTCTTTATTTGAAATGTAAACAGGAAAGTGGGGATGGAATCTGGCCAACAACGTTCCTGTGTGCGTTTCCGCGACTTAGCTGTGCAGTATCTTCTTATTGTAATACAAATGCTAACCAGTTCAATCAAAATACAGGTGACAGTAATGAGAAACTGGAGCGTGGAATAAGACTTAAAGAAGCGTTGCAAGTAGTATCGGCAGTCAACACACAAAAATAAATTGTATCACAATCAGCAGGATGTGATTTATTTCAGTTCACTCAATTTTATTACACCGAAAAAGATACCTCTCTTCAAACTGCAATTACGGTGCCTTATTAAAGGGATGTGTGACGAGTTGGTCACGCAACGCGTTTATAGGGTCCCTTGGGTTATCTATCCTTTCCAAATTATGGTAGAGAGAAAAACAGACATGAGATTTTAGTTCGGGCTTGTGGATTTAGAGATTCCCTATTTTAGAGATTCCCCGTTTTAGAGGTTCCCTCTTTTAAAGATTCCCCGTTTTAGAGATTCCCTATTTTAGAGATTCCCTGTTTTAGAGATTCCCCGTTTTAGAGATTCCCCGTTTTAGAGATTCCCTATTTTAGAGATTCCCCGTTTTAGAGATTCCCTATTTTAGAGATTCCCCGTTTTAGAGATTCCCCGTTTTAGAGATTCCCCGTTTTAGAGATTCCCTATTTTAGAGATTCCCCGTTTTAGAGATTCCCTATTTTAGAGATTCCCCGTTTTAGAGATTCCCTATTTTAGAGATTCCCCGTTTTAGAGATTCCCCGTTTTAGAGATTCCCTATTTTAGAGATTCCCCGTTTTAGAGATTCCCTATTTTAGAGATTCCCCGTTTTAGAGATTCCCTATTTTAGAGATTCCCTATTTTAGAGATTCCCTATTTTAGAGATTCCCCGTTTTAGAGATTCCCTATTTTAGAGATTCCCCGTTTTAAAGATTCCCTATTTTAGAGATTCCCTATTTTAGAGATTCCCCGTTTTAGAGATTCCCCGTTTTAGAGATTCCCTATTTTAGAGATTCCCCGTTTTAGAGATTCCCCGTTTTAGAGATTCCCTATTTTAGAGATTCCCCGTTTTAGAGATTCCCCATTTTAGAGATTCCCTATTTTAGAGATTCCCCGTTTTAGAGATTCCCTATTTTAGAGATTCCCCGTTTTAGAGATTCCCTATTTTAGAGATTCCCCGTTCCCCGTTCCCCGTTCCCCGTTCCCCATTCCCTGTTCCTTGATTTCCCATTCCCTATTTTAGAGATAGCCATTTGGAATCTCAAACAATCCAAACACCTTTAACAAGAAATTCAATTATACTCTATTGTCCATGCGCTACTACATTTACAAATGTAAACTAAACGAAGACGGTTTACTCGTCCCAGGTTTCATTAACAAACTCAAGATAGGATATCGTGTTGAATTTGGATAAAACTCAGGAAAGAAACACTTTTTCCAAACCTTCCCAGTACTTGTACTCCCCCCAGACTCTAAAAAAAAATAAATTGTCAGTAACATACTCAATGTATAATTTGTTAACTTAGTAACATTGCCTTGTAACGTTGAGTGCTCCCGGTTCCCAGAATTTCTAAAACAAGTTATCAGTTCAATGTAAACAATGTATTCAATGTATTCAATGTAACTTATGTATTATTTGTTAACTTAGCAATATTGCCTTGTAACCAATTTATGTAAAGTTCAGTGTGCTTAATTGTTAATAAAGAATTATTTTAAAAAAATTAAATAAATAAAAAAAGATGCCTTTCTGTGCCACATTCACAACAGTATATAAATACGTCGCTCACCACTCTCGGTAAAAGCATATTCAGTTGTGGACAAATTTATATCGACATTTAAATTTTTAGTTTTATTCAACAAAATATTCAAATTAAAAAGCCAGAAGACAAATGAGCTGAGTCATCAGATTTTAAACATTACGTCATTCGATAACGCAAAAGGCAAAATACTGTCACAATTTTGTCACGCCGGTTAGCACGTTGAGATTCTGACGATGTCAGCGATGTGTTTGTCTTTGTCGATAATCGTGTTTTTATAGTGCCAATTTTTTATTCAAAATAGTACATAAATACATTGCTCAAAACTCTCGGTAGAAGCATGTTGTGGTTGCAATTGATGTTCAGTTGTGGACAAATTTATATCGACATTTAACTTTTTAGTTTTATTCAACAAAATATTCAAAGCGATAAGACAGATGAGCTGAGTCATCAGATTTTTTAAGCATTACGTCATTCGGTAACGCAAAAGGCAAAATACTGTCACAATTTTCGTCACGCTGGTTAGCAAATTGAGCCAAGTAAAAATACTTATCGAGGTTGGAGTGGGTCAAAAAGACTGGTAAATGCCTACATTGCGCTTTCTTGTAACCTGTACTATAGAGCATAGCATTGATTTATTTCGTATTTGCATTCACGAGTTGGCTTAAGGAGCCCTTGACATGATTAAAGGGAACTGTGCATAAAGCGTGGTTCCCAGGTATGGGAGGAGTTAAATTCTTTTGGGCTGTTACGGTGCCCATAATGATAAATCGTAAGGATGTGGTTACTTTATTGGGAAATTTAGCGCCCATTTATTGAAATGCGTCTGTTTTGAGAGTTGTGACGGCTTTTTTGTTCATGGTTTTGAGGAAGACCGACCAAAAGACAGCGAAAAATGATCATGAGTAAAGAATGAGATAATGAGCGTAGTCTGCGGAGCTATGTCTGGTGAGGAGAGGGTGAATAATTCAGTTGGCCTCCTTCAGGGTATTGGTTACCCTTTCAGTTGGTCAAATTTCAGCGTTGGTTGGTGTAATTCTTAAAGTCTAAGAGAAAACTTTGTGTACAACTCTCACACCAGCACGGGAGCCAGATGGCACGGTTATGCAGCCCTCAGGACTACTTGTCCTTTTCATGGGACGTACAAAGCTACTGTGCTTTTGCTGCAACTTGCTGTTACAGACGCTTGAATGTTATCGAACGTGCAATCACGCACGCCTCGCTTGCTTTCTTTTCTTTCATTGCGGGCCTTCGTTTCACTTTTGTAGCTGGCACATTTTCAAAAACGTTTGCACTATTTAAGTGCGAAGTTTGTAAATTTGGAGTTAATACGCTCATATTTATTAATGCGTTTAAGCGCGCATGAAAGTCGGAAGTAAAAGAGATTAACGCCCAGCTACTGCAGCCCATTCGAACGTCAATCGGGCGTGGAGATACTTTAAATATTTACCACCAAATGGTGATTGTTTGCTGTTCTTCTGTTTTCCGGGAAACGATGAGTGTTCTGGTGAAGACAAGCGCCTTAAGATTCTGCGCAACTGCCAACGCAAGACCATCGTCGGAGTGGTGGGATGCCCCTCTCCTCGCGCCTCCCTAGCTTGCGGCATGCTGATTGAGCATGTGCAGGTTTGTAAGCACATGACTTGCTGATGCGGAAAGTAATTCTGTTGAAAGACGGTGGCTCTTGGAAGTGTGGCAGGTTCAACGAGGCTTGCACCGTGGCGCTTGTGCAAACCAAGATTCCTGGGGATGACTACTGACGCAAACATCTCTTTTCTAGTATTTGCTCCTGCTGGTCTGAAGGCCACGTGCGTAGTTACGAACGCTTAACTTAGTTTTGTGTTGGTCATAGCGAACTCTTCGGAACACTGTTACCCATAGTTTCAACTGCTAGAATTATACAACAGTTTTTGCAACTGGGACTAGATAGTATTTCTTCGTAGATGAGAGAATATTATAAAAGGGGTATTTTGTCTTATTATATAAGTGAAAAAGTCCTTGAAAAAAGTCTAGCCACTTAAGACCATAATGGAATGAACAAGATTTAGAATATCCGCTTGGAATTTCCATAAATTCCATGGGAGAATCGGTGATAATTATCACCTAACCGTAGCCTAAGCTTAGCAGAAACGACGTTGTATATTTATCATGGGCCCTACACGACAGAAAAAAAGGTCACTGCTCGCAGGGGCGTAGCCAGCCATAATTTCTCTTTAAGACTGGGATGAAAATTGAGTATACTAATGTTTGTTTAAGTACAACGTAGGAACAGCATATGCCAGGTTTACCGGCTTAACACCAATGATAGAATGCTTTGAATTACACCAAAGCAATGCTGATGTCTTTTTGCCGGGATTTAAATAAGTCAAATGGTCAATTGACAATAAACAATTAATGCCACATCTTGAGACAAACACCCTTGAATACCAATAGTTTTTTTCTTCCTTTCTGTTGTAAAATGCCGGGCATAGTTCTCACCAGGGGTTGCTTTTAAGCATGCCTAATTGCCAGGTGCAAGAAATGACCTTACAGTTGGCATAACGGCTGAATAGTAATGAAGACATTAGTTTCTATAGAAACTTTGGTGCTGCGTCGGTGGTTTTTGTTGCGTTTCAAAGAAGCAAATGGAGGTTAAGTCTGTGAACTGAACTATTAACTGAACGTTTGATCCAGATTTCTACAATAATATTTTTGTAATTTTGTTCACAAAGCCGCTCCTCTTTTGATTGTCACGGATTATTAACCGGCCGTCGCTATGGCGACCGCCGGTTTATAAAATGGACACGGTTTTGTCATGATAGTCAGTTGGCTTAACATACGAACAAAGTGCTGTAAAGCTTGTGGTTCGGGTACTCAAGAGCGGTATTGTCTTATATAAGACGCATGCGCATATAGTACAGCCCGAAAATAATGCACGCGCAAGAACTTGTTTTTGCGTCCGCAAGCCGGGAACTTCTTGCGGCTACTTGCGGACGCTTGCGCTTGAATACTGCAAGCCGCAAGAACTTCTTTGTTGTAAGATGTCCGGACTGCAAGTAAGCACAAGAACTTCTTTGCGCTAACATCTTAAAAACCCGGAACCCGGAGAAGGTAAAAAAGAGACCACTTTGTAGTGCAATGCACGTTCAAAATCGGCTGCCTTTGTAGCTTGCAATCAGTTGTTTATTTGGTCGCTTGTAAGTTTTTTCTTCGGTTTAGAATTTTTTATCTGATAAAGAGTTCACTAGGTTCTGAATTTGACGCTGGTCGCCTTCAATGTTATTTTTTAACGGCTAGGGAGAAACGAGACTCAAACGAAGCACGCGTATGTTATTGTTTATTATGTGTCCCGGAGTCCCAGACATGCGGTACGCTTAGCGGCGCGAAAGATTTCGCCCGATTTATTTCACTTAAATAAGGAACAACGGCAAAGCACAGTCCACCAGTCACATTATTAATGAACCGACATTCACCTGTTCAAAAGTCTTAATTGGAAAAACACATTATGTTTGTAAAAATAGTTCCATTCATTACGCTGAAGTCGATATCACATTTTAAAACTTCGAAGTAAACCAAAGAAGTCTGAAGGAAACTAAAACTCCGCGATCTGAAAGAAATTCGACACGTCAATTCTAACCCGAGCAAACACAAATCTGCCGTATGCAAATTTAGTACGATTTGCATGAATGACATTTTGTAACGCAATGCATGAGCAGTTCTCTAAGCCGTCAAAACAGCAAGCCCCGGGCAGCAAGCTGTGTCGAAAGGCGAATGTATAGTTGAAATCATATGTCTATGCTATTTCTTCGAGTATTCCTTTTTTTGCTGGGAAATTAAAGTGGTAAAGATGCAGGGATTCTTGACGAGTTCACCCACGAGATGGCATGACTTCCTGCACGTGGAAGTCTTGTCTTGTCTTGCCTGTCAAAGAAGAGTTCGCGCAGTTTGCCGCATTTATAGCTTTTGGACTTTTTTGTTTCTATTTCTTTGATGGAATAAAAAACTGAATTGAGTCAGTTCTGAGTTGAACCCGTATTACCGTATCAGACACGCTAAAAAAAATTGTTCATGTTTTGTCATGTGCCGGAGATCATGTTTACCCGTTGTTTTATCTTGCAGTCGGAAAGCTGGGGGATATTCCATTTCGTGACGTGAATTTTCTTCGATACTTCGGTTGTTCGAACATTTGCTTCCTTGAGTTTTTGATTAGCCTTGCGAACTTTCGCTTGACTTGGCGAATTGTCGCGCCAACGCGGCGAAAAATCGCTCGAAAGCTCGGCGATATTTCAAAGAGAATAGAGCGCGACATTCGCTCTCATTACTTTTGCAAATTACCTCACACTAACACGAGCGCTACAAGTTTCTTTGGCTGGACCCGCAGTACTTCTTGCGCCTTCTTGCGGCTTGCGGTAACATTAGTAACTTCTTGCGGCTTCTTGCGGCTAGATTTTCAACTTCTTGCGCTTCGAATGTTCTTGCGGGTATTAAAACCGCAAAAACATAGCACTTTCACTTCTTCCGCCACAGGCAGCCCAAGCTAAGGTTGAGAGCTGCGCATAAATTAGACTGTTTTTTCCACGCTATGCATAATAATGACATCGGCAACATTTAAGAGTTTGTATGGAAATGATACAAAACGTCGCAAATTGCCACAAATCAGAAAGAAGTCGAAATAAAAAAGATTTGCCTTATTTCATTGTTGTATTGGTCATTATTGGAGGGCTTCCTGGGCTGGTTTGAAACTTTTTGGGGCGAGAAATTGAGGTTTATATTTTTCATCAGTTACTGAACGTTTAGAATTCTTTAATTATTCTAAACGTTCAGTAACTGATGAAAAATATAAACCTCAATTTCTCGCCCAAAAAGCTGCAAACCAGCCCAGGAAGCCCTCAAATAATGACCAATACAACAATGAAATAAGGCAAATCTTTTTTATTTCGACTTCTTTCTGATTTGTGGCAATTTGAGACGTTTCGTATCATTTCCATACAAACTCTAAAATGCTGCTGTTGTCATTATTATTCATAGTGTGCTGATCTCATTATTATGCATAGCGTGGAAAAAACAGTCTATGCGCAGCTCTCAACCTTAGCTTGGGCTGCCTGTGCTTCCACCGGCTTGCGTGTTCTTGCGGCGCAAGAACTTCTTGCGCCACTTCTTGCGCGTGCATTATTTTTGGGTTGTACTGTATTAGTCTGCTGAATGTTACCTTCGTGTGTTCTTTTCTTTTAATTTACAGTTATTTAAGATATCAACGGTGTTTCCGAATGTGATGTCACAGGATAGAATTTATTAACCAGCCGTCGCCATGGCGACTGCCGGTTTATAAAGTGAACACGGTTTTTCGTGAAAGCAAGTTGGCTTAACATACGAAGAAAGTGTTGTGAAGCTTGTGGTACGGGTACTCAAGAGTGGTACTGTCTTATATAAGATGCATGCGGATATTAGTCTGCTGAATGTTACCTTCGTGTGTTCTTGTCTTTTAATTTACAGTATTTAAGATAGGAACGGCGAAGGTTTGTTAAGTTTGGGGTTTTTTGTATTTGTCTTGCAAAACGCATGCGCAATTGAGTAAAGCAGCTTATAGGATTGAATGCGAAATTGGCTGTGTTGTCTGATCTAGTTAGTGGTTATGGTGAAAATTTTTTTAGCGCAGGAGTTTTTTTTATTGGGATTGACATTTTGAGGGTGTAAAAATGTGGGAGTCAGAAGGATTTGTGAATGTCAGGAGCACATCACGCTTCTGTGAATGTGATTTGCTTTGAAAGTTGCATTTTGTATAGGAGCGGTGTAACATTGTGCTGCGTTTTATGGGGGGAGGGGGGTGGTTTGCGGAGTGGATTGTAAGATTTCTGATTGGCTAACTTGTATTTCGCAGCGGACAAAAAGGACAGTTGCGTTTTGCCGGCGTGAGCTAGGAAGAGAAGGAATTGTTACTAGTATGATGATGCAATATTAATGGATTGCACCATCAGTACATGATAGTTCTGACTTGTGAACGGAGAGAGATGAGTGTTTATTTGAGGCGAGAAGTTGATACGAAGGAATCGTCATTAATAAGGAGACCAATTTACGAGTTTTTTTGCATTGGAAGAACGAAAATATCTGAATATTATCGACGGATTTGTGTGGTTTGCGTGTGATGTACGGTAAAGGCTACGAGCAGTCTCTCTTTCCGTTCAGAGATAGTGAAGGAAAAGAAAAAGAAGCGAGTGAGTGCGAAATCGATTGCGGCTCGACAGGCACGTTAGCTTTCAAAGACCTGTGCGACTTTCGTCCCCGCTCGCTTGTTTACTTTTGCAAGGGGATTCCCGGGTTAGCAAACCGGATTTAAACATCACGTCATGCGATATGCCTTGACGTGCCCCATACTCTGACGATCTGCTCGAGCTCGTGTTTATCAAACGTTATATTTTGATTCTACTGCTATGTTCACTGTTTGTATTTAAGGTCTAGGCACAACAGTAAATACTTCGTCGTCCCGGTGTGAGCATTCTCAGTTGTGAACGAATTTATATCGACATTCAACGTTTGAGTGAATTTGCGTTTTTCAGCACAAATAAAAGCGATAAGAAAGAAAAGCTGAGTCATCAGAGTTTAAATACTACGTCATCCAGTAACGTTATAGTCAAAATATTGTGTCACACAATCACACTTTTCGTCACGCCGGTTCGTATTAATAGAGGATCGCGCTAACATTTGTGAAACCTAGGGGTGGGGAGGGTCAGAATGGCCGGTTAAAATGCCCAGTGGGCTTTCTTGTTTTTGTTTGCAGTGTCTTGCATGTGTCACCCGGAATTATGTTGGTGGTACTGTGACATTTTTTGGAACATGATCTTAACACGTGGACAGATGACGCGAACACTGAACAGACCTGAAGTGTCTGCAAAAATTACATGCGTGTATCCACGCACGAAAGAAAATGGAAAGTTCTCTTGCTTCCAAATAACCCAACGGAAACGATGAAGCACGAACCAATGACCTCTAAGCTAGAAAAGGCAAAAAAAGCAAGTCAACTCGTATATAAGGTCCTTGTAGAAAAAAAGGGATCTTTACCTGCCAAGAGTCAAGAAAAATGGATGTCGGATTGTAATTGTACCGAGATAATTTGGAAAGCAGCTTATCTGCTAACGAGGACTGGGACGAGATCATGGCGGCGTAAAGACGTGTGCTACAACCCGCCCGTAAATTTAGTCTTTTCTAGCTTCTTGTTCAGAGCCTATGGCCGAGGTTATTTCGAATTTTATTTCCAAAAGAAGAAACCGGTCATCAGGGTCGGAAGGAGAGGAAGCAAATGAACCGAAAAAGCTAAGGAATACGGTCCACGAGAACGAATCTCAAATCGCCGAAAGTGAAGAAGACCAGAACGTAATTGTTATAGCGCCTGAGATGACCGTCGACGTTGCCAGCAAATTAGAGGTAATACTCGTCAAATTAAATAACATTGAAGTGTCGGTAAAGAATGTAGAGACTAACCTCGGTAGCCTTGAAAAGAGAATGACGAAGCTGGAAGAAGCTGAGGTTTCGACAAAATGTGACATCGAAGCCGTTAACAAAAGAATTGACACGTTGGACGAGAAGCTAACTAATTCTCCAACTGTACCAGCAATTAAAGATCAAATGGACAAATTCAGCAGCCAATTACTTCAACTCAGGAAAAAACAGGAAGAATTAGCTGCACTTCAAGAACAGCTAAAAACGAAAAATTTTTACTTGGAGGCATACTCGCGTCGCGAGACTATCAAGTTCGTAAACATTCCCGAAGAAGATGAAAGAGAAGACACCGAAGAAATAATTCGCGGCTTCCTCGAACGGGAGCTCGGTTTCGTGGAAGCTGGAACAGTTGAAATACAGAGAGTTCACCGTGTCGGAAAGAATACCAGTGAAAGCATAAGGCCGAGAGCAATCCTTGCTAAATTCCTTAGAGCCAAGGATTGTGACAAGATTCTCTCATTGGGCTTTCGCCTTCGTGACACCGATTTTCAGATGTACAGAGATTTACCACGGGAGATCGTCACGAGGAGAAAAGCACAGATGGCCATTTTAAAGAAAGCAAGGCAGCATAAGGTTCACGCAGTGTTTAGTAAGGCCGAGCCAGATAAGTTGTACATAGGTGGAAAGTTCTGGCCGGTAGGCAAACCCTTTGACATCGAAGAGCTGGATTCCTAAACTAGGACGATGTGGAGAACTTTAAGACATTTTCTATATTTTCAACCGGAACATTTGCACTAAAATATAAGGTAAACATCATTTATAAGAAGCTATGAATGCTTATTTAATTTACGCACTTAATTATAAGGGCCGGGGGTCGCACTAATCCATACAGATTGCGCCTTTACTAACTATTGCTTGGATCCGGTCGACACAGCTTTAACAGTACTTTGCTGGCTGTGATTCATACTTTTTCTTATTTTAAGTAGAATGTTTTTTTCTGTTGTATTTGTCTTTATGTGGGCCATTAAGTCAGTCAATAATTTTATTATGCTTTTTGAACACAACAACTTTCGAGGAAACGCAAATTTAAATAATTATAAGCTGGAATAATGACAACAAATATACAATTCAAAGCTATCTCGCTGAACGTTCGTGGAATTCGCACTTTCGAGAAAAGGAAAACAATTTACAATTGGTTAACTCAAAAGAATGTAGATATTTGCTTTCTCCAGGAGGCTTATAGCACAAAAGAAATAGAAAATCAATGGAAATCCCAGTGGCGAGGCGAAACTTATTTCGCGCACGGCACTGTGCATAGTCGTGGGGTCTCCATACTTGTACGAAACACGCTCGATTTCACACTAAAATCAGTCCAATCAGATGAGGAAGGAAGATTCCTTTGTCTTGAAGCCATTATCCAAGACCAATTGTTTCTTTTAGTCAATATATACGCACCCAACACTTCAACTGAACAAACATCGTTTTTCCGCAAACTTTCTGATCTCATTAAGAGTGACGAACGCTACGAGCAATGTAAAATCATAATCGGAGGTGATTTTAATGTCACTCTAGATCCATCTAAAGACTGCTCTGGTGGCAATCCAGTCTTAAAAGACTCGGTTAAAGCGCTGGAAGAAATTTTAATAGAAAATGATTTAATTGACATTTGGAGAGTCCAAAACCCCGAGTGCAGAAGGTTCACTTGGAGACAAAAAACACCACTTATTCAACGACGGCTTGATTATTGGTTCATTCCGGAGTCACTTCAAGATGATGTCGCTAAAATAGAAATCGTACCTGCGGTGAGAACTGATCATTCGGCAATTGTTATCGAAATTAACTCTTTAGACACTCAGAATCATGGCCCTTCTTTTTGGAAAATAAATAATAGCCTTTTTGAAGACTCGACATACGTTGAATTGATAAGAGAAAATATTCCCGTCTGGTTGAGCGAGATTAATTTTTGCACAGATTACCGAATAGTATGGGACTGGATCAAATATAATATTCGTAGGGAAAGCATCTCTTACAGTAAACAAAAAGCGCGTGAAAAGAGAGAAAGACTGAAAAACATTGAAGAGACATTAAAAATGTGCGAGGAAAAAATTGCTGAAGAACCATCTTATGAAAATATACAAAAGTTAGAAACAGCCAAAAGCGAATAGGAAAGAGAATATGACTATATTGTGAAAGGGTTAATCATTCGTTCCCGTGCAACATGGTTCGAAAAAGGTGAGCGAAACACTAAATATTTCTTAAATCTAGAAAATAATAAAAAGACAAAAACCTGTCTAAGAAAGCTATTACTGACAGACGAACAAGAAAGCACAAATCCAAGTATAATCCTTAATGAAATATATTCCTTCTATTCTAATTTATATGATGAAAAGACAGATGTGGAGATCGATCAGACATCTTGCCCCTTTTTGAATAATCATGATCAAATTCCTAAGTTATCTGTTCCAATGCACGACAGCTGTAAAGGAGAGCTGACCCAAGCAGAATGTTATAAGGCTTTATCTGCATTTAAAAATAATAAAACACCAGGAAACGATGGGCTATCGGCAGAATTCTATAAAGTATTTTGGTCTGAAATTGGTGAAGTCCTGGTTAATTCTCTCAACTACTCTTATCGTTGCGGGGAACTATCAACAACTCAAAAACAAGCTGCAATCACACTAATAGAGAAGAAAGGAAAGGACAGAAGAAGGATAAAAAATTGGCGACCTATATCATTGGTAAATGTCGATGTTAAGATAGGCTCTAAAGCCATTGCTATGAGGCTAGAGAAAGTGCTTCCGAGCATAATTCATTACGACCAAAGTGCTTTCGTCAAAGGACGAAACATATTTGATGCTGTCCGCACCATTAACGACATCTTTGACTTCACCCAAATGAAAAACTATGATGCTATTCTGACTGCAATTGATTTTGAAAAAGCTTTCGATTCATTGAATTTGAATTTCTTATTTCATTCTTTAGAAGCGTTTGGTTTTGGTGAATCTCTTATTGCATGGATTAAGACTTTTTATAAGAATATATCAAGTTGTGTTTTTAACAATGGTTTCGCCACACCTTTTTTCCAACTTAAACGAGGTGTACGCCAAGGTGACCCTCTGTCACCATATCTTTTCATAATAGCCCTCGAATTATTAGCAATTAACATTCGAAACAACGAACAAATAAGAGGCGTTAAGGTTGACGGTAATGAGATTAAGTTAGTGATCTTTGACGATGACATGACAACATTCGTGCGCGACACAGTTTCATT
Organism: Siderastrea radians; assembly: GCA_964017195.1. NCBI lineage: Eukaryota > Metazoa > Cnidaria > Anthozoa > Scleractinia > Rhizangiidae > Siderastrea > Siderastrea radians. Next base: position 26,797,167 of record OZ024890.1, read on the forward strand.
CTCTCATCTAATCAACACCTTGGAACAATTTACAAGTTATTCGGGATTAAAAATGAATCATGAAAAGACGGAAGTAATGCCTCTGGGAAATATGACGTTAGAACCAACGGATGTAGGCGTGAATGAGATAAGCAGCATTGTCAAAATTCTGGGGGTATATATTACATATAATCATAAGCGTTTTTATGAAAAAAATTTTGAATCTATCGAGAAATCTTTAAAAGAATTGCTACAAAGCTGGTCTTGGAGAGGTCTTACGTTGATTGGAAGGATTCAAGTGATCAAATCCTTTGCCATACCGAAAATCCTTTATCGTGTTGCTTTGATCTCGTGTAAAAAATCTGATTTTGTCAAAAAAATCAGTGAATTACTTTATTCTTTTATTTGGAAGGGTAAAGACAAAGTAAAGCGTGCAGCCTTGATAAACTCCATTGAGGAAGGAGGTTTGACAATGCCAGATATTGCATCTATGATTTCAACGCAGAGAATATTATGTATCAAGAAATATTTGGATAATTAGCCAGCAAGTTGGAAACTTTTTCTTAATTTCTATTTGAAGAACGTTGGGGGCAAGTTTTTGTTTCACTGTAACTTTGATTATAGGAAATTACCAGTTGCTGTTCCAGAGTTTTATAAAAAATGTATCCAAACCTGGTCCTCATTAAATGAAAACAACCCCAGTACAACAAAGGATGTTGCGAATCAGATCCTCTGGAATAATAGGTTTATTTGCATTGGCAAAAATTCAGTATATAACCGAAGGATAAGTAGTGTAGGTCTAAACAAGATTGGCGACCTTTACGACGGTGCAGGGTTGCTAGTTTTCAACATGGAGCCTCTGAGATCTATTCTATCCCCCAGCGACATGTATTTATTGATTAGTATGCTGGACGCCATGCCTTTGGTATGGCGTAACCTGTTAAATGGAAGTAAATCATCTATAGCGCTTCTCATCTCTCCCTTTGAGCCTAATTCTTTTAATATACTTTACGAAAGTGATATAATCCCACTTGAAAACGTTCAGTCGAAATCGCTTTATAATAAATTCGTCTCAAAAGTTTGCACTAAGCCTACTGCTAGGAAGAAATATGAGGAAAGCTTTAACACCGAAGAGTCTCAATTAGAATGGAAAAAAAATTTATCTAACACCTATTAGAGCAACACTAAGCACAAAACTGCGGGAATTTCAGTATAAGATACTTAATAGAATTTTATATACAAATGACATGCTTTTTAAGTTTAAGAAAATCGAATCTCCTCTATGTTATTTCTGCGAAAATGATATAGAAACCATAGAACACTTTCTTTTCCTCTGCCCGAGAGTTCAAGTTTTTTGGAGTGAAGTATGCTCTACTTTCGGAGAAAAGCTGAACTCTGAGCAGATCTCTTCACATAAAAGATATTTTTTTCGGAAACCAAGACCTAAAAATTCACAATAACTTGACAAATTACATTATCCTGGAAAGCAAATATTTTCTGTATCGTTGTAAACTAAACAAAACTCCATTATCTATTCTGCATTTAACAGAAAAAATTAAGAATACATATTATATAGAACGTTCTATTGCGAGAGAAAATAATAAAATTGGTTTTCATTATGAAAAGTGGGAACCTCTACTCCCGCTTATCTCTCCTTGATTAGTTGTTGTCACCTTTTTTAAATTATACTGCAAATTACATATCAGACTGCTGTAATATACCTAAGTTGTTGGCCTTTGTAAACCCTGTTATTTTGTAACCTGTCACTTTGTAAATTAAATTAGCCATGTTAATTTGTATGTTTTGTAAACTCGAAAATTGCAACTTTTAGTTTCCGTAATTAACTGTATTTTCCTTTTATTGTGCTGTACATTTCTTTTTTTGCTGTATTTTTATGTAGTAAAACAATAAACAAACAAAATACAAAAAACAAAAAAAAAAGCTTATCTGCTAACCCGCCAGTGTACTAATAGTTCAAGGTTGATTGAGTTTCAATTTAAGCTTTTACATCGGAGAATTCCCACAAATTCCTTCTTGCAAAAAATTGGCTGAAAGGAAAGCGGCAAATGCTCTTTTTGCGGTGTGGAACTTGAAACACTTACTCATCTCTTTTGGGATTGCGATGAAACCCAATGTTTTTGGTCTAAGGTTGTGGCTTGGCTGAAAGAATGCAAAGTTGTTCAGGAGTCTTACATTCTAGAGATGACGACGGCTCTGGGGCTGAGGCAAGATACATCGAACTTGAAGCTACAAATTAACTATTGTCTCCTGCAAGCAAGGTTCTTTGTATGGTGTTGCAAGGTGAAGGGGAAAACTATAAGTTGGATCAATTTTAAGCAAATTCTCAAAAGAAACTTTGAAATAGAAATAGCAGGCCACCCAAATAAATCGGAATTGAAGAAATAGACCCTTTTGTCCCCCTTCCTGTAGCCTTTTTTTTTTCACTTGTTTTTCTGGACGAACGTGACCCCAAGCTCTCTCGCTCTAAACAAGAACATAAGGCAATATACGCGGTGTCTATAATGAAAAGCATGACGCACGTCTTGCCCCCTCCTCTCTCTTCCTAATTTCTTTTTTCCTTATAATTTAACTTCCTTCTAGTTTCTGCTTTTTGTATTTTTGTCTATTTGTGTATTTAAGCTTAAAAAGATATTTTTGTAAATATTTGTAAAGCCTTGTTGTGTAATGAAATAAAACATCCTATTATTAAAAAAAAAGTACTTTTGCTTCCAAAAGTAAATATATTGTTAATTTGAATAATATTTTTGGCTGGAAAAGCTTTCTGTCTTCTTTGTGTTTTTTATGATAAGCGATGCTTTGTAATCACACAACTGAACACTAGAAAACTAAAAACATTTGTCTCGTATTTTGGAATTGATTCCCTCAAGCCGGTTGGAAGTCAAAATGTTCTCCTACGAAAGATCATTAATTCCGCTTGGAAATTAATAAAGGAAAACAGAAACAAACTACATATGTGCACGAATTCATGCACCTTGTTTGTTCACTGTGGCCATGACGTTTAAATCTGAAATTGAGAAGCCCGTCTTGTGTATAATTTCTGCTGTGTTTGTTTCAGTGGAAATTTACACCACGGCTAAGTTAAGGCAGGACTACAACGCGAATAAAATCCAGCCGGACGCCAAGTATGCAAAACAGTGCATTCGAAGTAAAATTAATTTCATATGCAAACACTTCAAAGCCCGGGGGACGTACTCCCATCTATCCAAGGTGTATGGGTACAGTATGTCTCGCTCATAATGTAAGGATTTCAGTGTCCTGGTGACACATCCCCACCCAGCATCTCACAGAGTACCCCCGCGGCATCACACGTACATGTGAGACAGATACCGTATATCATCGGACGGCGCCGTTTTTTAGGTCTACAGCATCAACCGTATGACGTCATTAACATTAGGTCTTCAGTTAAAAATGGAAGGGGGGGGGTAATTTTATGTGGGGGTTAATTTTACTCAATAAAGTATTCATGCAGCCGGAGTTCAATATCTCTGGAATCCGAATCGGATGCAAGATGCACAATGTTGACAAATGTGCATGTACGAAGGCTTTCTGACCGGTCCCGTACCTGACTTTGATACATGAGCAGCTTGCACGTGGGCCTTTTCAGGATTCAGTGGAAGCTCTTCTGCTTGACATCTGTTAACATCATGTTATAAATGCATTGCGGTAAAAAAATATTTCACGAATTTCCTGCTGGATATGTCTAGTATCATAAAACGATAATTACCTTAGCGACCCTATTTCTGTCAGCAATGACACTATTTTTTAAAGCAAATCAACAAGGCTAATATATTACAAAGCACCCATGGTAGGAGAAATCCCTCCGCTCCGTGTAATTCTGCAACATTTTGGTGTGCAATTATAGCGAAAGGAAACTTTTTCAACTCGACTGCCTTTAACAGCCCTCTCCAGCGTTAGCAGAAAAATTAGCTGAACCTCTTTACATTTATCTGTGTGGTAAGGTGAGATTTTTCCCAACAATATCTGGTAAGTCACTCAATAAAATATTATGTTTTAATCTTTCTGGCAGGATAAAATGAAATTCTACAAATGGCAAAGCATGCATGGAGAGCAGAACCCAGTGGGATTTTACAGCAAAGTTTAAACCCTATTATGACAAAGGTTTAAAGTGTAACCATTTTATTGCGATCTGCAGCATAATTTGGAGCAGAAAACACCTTGGTTAACAGCTTTTGTTACAAAGTGGGAAAATACATTCTGTTGGACATTATGGAAGAATATTGATATAAACTTCAACTGAGATGTACTAGCTCAGTCTTTTATGGACAATTGCTAGTAAGGGTTAGACAATGAACGTGAGTGTTCTATGGGATATACTGTATCCCATGAGGACATGAGCGTTTATTGTCTAACCGTCTTAGAACATGGCCACACCCACGAAGAATTTCGTTTTTGCGTGCAGATTGTATTTTTGCATTTTAATTTTTTAGTTCTCACCTTGAAATCACGTTGCTATTTTGTTTACGATATTTTTGCTATTGTACGCATGCCTTTGAGGTGCAATGCTTTAGAGTGCTTCACTGCGCGGTTTATCTTAGTTGGTGCGTAAACAGCCATGAGCCAATACACGGAAATTTGGAACTCGAGGCAGTGATGCCACTAAAGATTTCCTAGACTTACACTGGTGAAAGCAGTCTTCGACGCGCTACAACCACCGACACCAGCAAGTGGGTAACCCGCAGGAAAAGCCAAGAGACCAAAGTCAAGTTCAAGTACAACACTCGTAGCCTGGCAAACACGGAGAAACAAGTCTGACCATAGGAAGCCCAAGCATAATATTTGAATATCATTAAAAATGGCGTTTCAAAATATAAGACTTTGTATGGGATTTCGAAGCAAACATTTCGAGCAATACATAACAACGAACTAACTGAATGAAGTTCATGAAACATTACATGGTGTTGTTTGCTATCCTTACAAAGCATTTTGAGCAATTTTAGGTCCACTTACTTAACTGTGTTAGTACGTGTATAATACATTGACAAGGAAGGAGTCATTTGGCCCGATTTAGCCACTATCACCGCTCAACACGTTTCGGAATTCCTTCGAATTTACCCACAAATATAGTTCAGGGTCCCATTCTGACTTAGCGACTTGACAAAAAGAAGACATACAAGTGATTTTCTCAAAACCAATTGCACATACCTCGTGTCCCAAAAGAATTATCCACTGCACAAAATCATAATAGCATCTCAAAATAGGCCGCCAGGGATCCGTGAGGATCCCGATGGTCCCATTTGACCGCGGTGGGCACTGGACACCAGTCAAGTTATGCCCTTATCGGTAGGGCCACACGCTCCCTTATTCGTGTTACAATTGTAGTAACTATGACCCGGTGCGGACACAAATTGTCACTCCAACGTAGTCTGGTTCGCGCGATAAAGGTGGAATCGCTGCGCGGGACTCCATGACCTTATGGAGAAAACTAAGTTATGGAAAGAAATTAAAACGGTCTTGGCCGTTAGAAAATGAAAACGAGTCAAGAAAAAAAGAAAGTGAACCGTGTTTCTCCTTCCTCCTATGTTTCTATTCATGCGTGGTAAATTGTACATATTTGCGTTCATGTACAAAACGTTTGTAATGCAGGTCACTCTACTGCGTAAATTTTAAATACGTACTCTGCGTGAATTGAATGTGTTCAATTTTTTGGAATGGTCGATAGGTTTTATATATCAGATATACTTTTTCGAACCGAAGTCGGCAAATCCTCACGCGCGTGAAAATGTTATATTTTAAAATTGTTATTGTATATACTATATCTATTTCTATATTTGCATGATGCCGGTCAGGTACCCTGAAAATGGATATAAATTCAGAAATGGGAATGATTTATTTTTGCTATCCGCTTGTAACACGCAGCGATTTTCTCACGCGAACCAGACTGCGTCGGAGCGACAATCTTGTGTCCGCACCGGGTCTTAGTTTAACTACAATTGTAACACGACCAAAACGAGCGTGGCCCTCCCGATAAGGGCATCATTTGACTGGTGTCCAGTGCCGACCGCGGTCAAATGGGGCTATCGGGATCCTCACGGATCCATGGCGGCCTATTTTGAGATGCTATTATGATTTTGTGCAGTGGATAATTCTTTTGGGACACGAGGTATGTGCAATTGGTTTTGAGAAAATCACTTGTATGTCTTCCTTTTGTCAAGTCGCTGAGTCAGAATGGGACCCTGAACTATATTTGTGGGTAAATTCGAGCGAATTCCGAAACGTGTCGAGCGGTGATAGTGGCTAAATCGGGTCAAATGACTCCTTCCTTGTCAATGTATTATACACGTACTAACACAGTTAAGTAAATGGACCTAAAACTGCTCAAAATGCTTTGTAAGGATAGCAAACAACACCATGTAATGTTTCATGAACTTTATTCAGTTAGTTCGTTGTTATGTATTGCTCAAAATGTTCGCTTCGAAATCCCATACAAAGTCTTATATTTTGAAACGCCATTTTTAATATTATTCAAATATTATGCATGGGTGTCCTGTGGTCTGTCCTTCTGTTTCAATTAAGGTCTGAACAGTACGTATTTCATGTAAAATAATGGTGTCTCTTTCGATTTGCTTTTTGCTATGCTATTATACCGTAAGATTGCGTTTTTTTGTTAAAACGCAAAAAATAATGAGTGTTTCTAGCCGTTGATTTTATCGATTTAGTTATAAATATTCACAGATAATTTGTGCATTCATTAGTAGTTTCTACTTAGTCATTAGTATGCTCTATATAGAGCATACTAATGAGGCTTCCAAACAAAGGAAAACAATGACTCATTAGTATGCTCTATATAGAACAACTAATGAATGCAGAAATTCTCTGTAACTTTACCCCGCAATTTCCCTGTGCCTCAAAGCCCCCGCCACTTTACATAATTTAAGACAGTTTATGGAATATAGAGCATCGAAATGCTGGACACTGATTGGCTGAGTGGGTGTGAGTGTGACCATGTTCTAAGTAAGGTTAGACAATGAACGCGAGTGTTCTATGGGATATAGTGTCCCGAACAATGAAACCTGGCACTTAAGGGTGGGGCATTTCAACACAAATTTGGACCCCGGTGTGGGCGGGGGGGGGGGAATTTGAAGGAGCCAATGTTCAAAAGTCAAATGCCTGGGGGGGTTGCCCGGGGGAATATGTTAAGAGCGAATTTTTTTGTAGACCGCGTGAAAACAGAAAAATGTGGCACATGCTTACAAAATCAACTGCCTTCACTTTTTGCTCAGAGATACCTTATGGCGAGTCAATAAACGTGGTGTATTTTTTTGTTTAAATCTATTTTCATTTTCGAGAAAATACTCAAAAACTGTAACGAGCGCCCGGCGCTATAAAACGCCCGAAACGAGAGCGACGAACATGGCCAAACGAACTTTGCTCATCAAAAGCGCAGATTAAAGAAGGCCTTTCTAAAGTTTGTATATTTGTACAGGAGGCATTGTCGAATGATTTGAGTCTAAAATCAGGATAATTAACTGAACTTTGAAATCCAGGCAAGCGTTTTAAAATCACCAATTTTTCATTGTTTACAGATTTCATTTTGGAGCAGTTTTTCACGAAACACTTTTCCTATGCGGTATAACTCAGATTCACCTGAAATTACGGCTTAGATAAGTAAAAATGATGTACTTTTTAAGGATATAAAAACTTGCCTGGGGATTTTAATTTCATCCAAAAAATAGCCCGTCCTATTTTGAGGAAACCACTCGACAGCGACTAATGTCAACAAAGCAAATAATCGAATTACGCGGTACGCTTTCTCTTATGATAAAGCCAAAATTCGAACAAAATCTTATCGTTTAGCTCCATAAGAGTTTATTATTTAATATTTTACCCTTACCTTGTAAAAGCAGTGGTTGAACATTGTTTTCCCCCCTTCTTTCGTCGGCAAATTGTAATTTCCCACGGGCAAGCGCGCGCGGCTATGGTACTCAGGACACAATCAGTCACTATTAGCGAAGGCCCTCGTAAACATCGTATTTCTTGACAACTTTAACCATATTTCAGGTTCCATACGGCCATTCATACAAGAGACTTGATAACACGATGAACAGATGCACTTAACGAAGTTTAGAGCCTCAAATGAGACAATGAAATTCAAAGAACGGTTGCGTGTCATTACTCGTGCACCCTCGTGTTTGTCACGGAATGGGAGTCACGAACTCCTGGGGGCTGGGGCGGTGGGTACTGTACAGGGGGACTCCCCACATAGGCTGCATTTTTTTCAGACTGGAGGCTTATAGAGATAGGATCTCACGAGCTGGAGTATGGAAAAGGGTAAGGAAACTGTCATTTAGGTATTTGAAATGCTTTTCGAACAGACCCACCAAACGGTTGGTCGGTTGGGCTCTAGCCATGTTATAAAAGCTTAGTGAGAAGTAATAGTATTAAACGCGACTAGATTGGCACGATGATTCTCGACTGAATGCAAAACTGCTGAAACTCAAAACCCTGTAGGGTCCTTCTGTTTCTGTACTATTCGTGTTTTCGCTGCCCAGATATCGTGGAAGTAATTTCCTTGGCGTAAATTTAGCTTAGTCCATTCCCAAGTAAACAATTACGAAATGGTTATCACCTGTATTTTAGGAATTGACATTTGCGAAGTTTGTTTTGAGCATCACGAAGAAGGTACTACTTACGCGGTAGTCAACTTCTACCCTTCGCCCTCTCAACAATTTAAGTGAGCACGAACCCTGTGAGTTTAAATACGCACCTCGGAACATTCGCGTTTTTAAAAGTTTTCTCATGTTCCCTTGTACGTCCGCATGTGCAATCTCTCACTCGGTTATAAAAAAGCCGCTTTTAGAAACTCCAGTTTCCCTTTTATTTATTCAATACAAAGGGTCTACAGACTTGAAAATAAGCACTGCATCTAGCACCAACTAATTTCTTAGTCATAGTCATGTCTTGAATACAAAAACTGCGGTAATCCGTAGATGCTTTTTATTCCTGTTGAAATGATTATACGATTCAGACGACTGTAATACTTGTCGGAACCCCAAGAAGAGATCAATCTGGGCGTGATTCAAGCTTTCTTGTTTGACCCCTGGAGGATACCATTTCCATGCCTAATCGATCTAGACTGCCAACAAATCATGAAAGCGTTTTTTTTTTCTTCAAGTGCAACTCAAAACGAAACCTTGGTGGCTAAACTCACTGGCAGCCTGTCCTGAACACCCTATGTTTGACCAAAATCAGTAACTTACACACCTGAGCGAGAAGACGAGTATCTCTTTAATATGGGAGTTCCCCTCCCCGCCTCTAGTGCGCAGAGGAGTCTGTCATAAACGTTTTTACATTTTTCAGCTTGCTTTAAGGCCATGTTACACAAGGCAATTTTCCTTGCAACTTGCAACGCAACGATGACGACTGAAAAACACTGCAAGTTGCAGAGGGGGTGTCACACGTTCGCAATTTTTGTTCGCAACTTGCAACGCACCAACTGGAAATTATTAAGTTCAAATCTTGCACAAGCGAAGGACGCGCTCTGATTGGCTCATTTTAATAAAATTGCATTGCAAGTTACGATTGACATGTCACACGCAGCAACTTGTCTCGCAACGTTGCGAAAAGAAAAGGATAGTTCTACTTTTCCTGTAACTTACATTTTGTTGCATTGCTGGTTGCGATAATGGGGTGTTACACGTGCAATTTTTTTCGCAACTTGCAACGCAACGTTTGTTGCGTTGCAAGTTGCAGGAAAAATTGCGTCGTGTAACATGGCCTTTAGGGGGCCATTCAAACTTGTCAGTGCGCGATCACTGGGCACGGACCGGGCACTTCAAACGAGGTCGCGATAAGTTTCGATTGCATTCACTCGAATGCGGTGCTAGTGTTCAGCATATTATCACGTCACGTGTTACAAAATCAACCGCTGGTATCAGACGAGTCGCTAAGCTCGATTTCATATCCGCCACCACCGTCGCCACCGTCGCCCGATTTTATCATACCAAAAGAGAGAAAAAAACCTATCCACACTGTGTTAGGTCCCTCCTTTTTAAACCTAACCATATCACATTTTAATTGTTTAACCGCAAACAGACCTTTACCGTTACTGGTTGTTTTCGCTTCACCACGATAGCAATTACGTAAAATTAAACGGAGAATTAACTAATGAATAAACCCCTTCTTGCTCGATTGTGATGATGATGACGCTCATTAATGAAAATAGCGCACTCAAGGCTTCACATTTTCTTTTAAAGTTTCGCTTCTTGGGCTATTGTTTATTTTTCGGACAATCTTTCGGCCTCGGGAATTATCATCCCATATACTGTGGAACTCAGTTTTTCTGAAACTTCCGATAATTTGATGCTGCCAAAAGCAGTTTCCTCTCCCTCACTTAAGCACGGGAAGTTTACCATCACCTTTTGAACTATTGTTTTCTCGACAAGTCGGAACCAATGTTCTCTTGTAGGTTCGAGAAAGCGGGATTCCACTGTATCAGTCGCCTGAACTGTTTTATTTAGCAAATAACAGTGTCGTAAATGTTTGGTACTTTCCGTGATCAGTTTACTGATGGTAGGTGCAGCTAAGGCAGATCGACTCTATCTTGCTCACATAAGGCTGTTTGCGATACATCGTTATTTCGGCGATATCAATGCCAAAAAATAAACAAATCTCTCTCAGCACTGTAACGGAAAAGTTCTTTAACTTGGACTTTGCTGCCACATCACACAAATTGTACGCATCAAAAGTGACGGGGTGTCTCGGGGCCAATTCGTGCAGAGCCATATTCCTAAGTTCATCCATTTCTGCTTCATGCACAGCGCTTTCGAAGTCGTCATCAGACTGTTTCTCATCGTCTTGAAGAGTCTTTTTCGCAGAGAGACGGGAAAAGAAGCCGGCAATTTGCTGTGCAGTAAGAAAATCGTCGCTTTTAAGTCCCCCAGCTGGTTATAGGCCCATCTAGCTGGAAACAAAAAAATACATCTGGTAATAAGCCCCCCCCTGGATATAAGGAAACTTTCGCTGGATGACAGTACTCAACGGGCTACAAATGTTGCTTTATTGTGACTTTTTAACGTGAAAACGTATTTCCATCTACACTGCCGTGGCCTGTTTCGAAAGGTTTTTTTACCCCGTTTATAAGCCCTTTCGTTTATAAGCCCCACCAAAACCACTTACGAAGTTGCACAAGCCCAGGGCCTACATCCGGAATTTTACGGCATTCCTCAAAGTATATAGCCCACCAAGTTTAATTCAATCTGTAACCGAGCCCCCTCTCTCGCATGTCATTGCGTGACAGAACAAGGAGCGAAAGTCAAACCGCCATTTTCGCTGTAGTTGATCTCCTGCAACGACAACGGCCAAAACGTGGTTTTCAAAATGTGAAAAAAGTTTCTGCCTTAAAGAGGCCGTTTTAACTAAAATGTGGTTGGAACTGTGAAGACGGAAATGCGATGTTTTTTTGTAAGGACCTTCCAGCATAGTTATTGTTGATTTACTAAATATTGAATGTGCGATTTGGGAAACACCGTCCGAGTGCTGGTGAAGTATTTGAAACGAATGTAGGATACAAATCAATCTTCAACAAATTGTTACACCAGGTAAGCTAAATATGTTGAGTTTCGGATCAAGTAGAGTGCTAACTAACAAGATTTTGTTGGAATTTTGGCTTTGAGAAGGGAAAGCGTAGTTCGATTATTTGCGGTTGTTGACAAGGCGGTGTTGTGATTTCGTCCAAATAGAAAGGGGTAGTTCTTCGTAGCAATTAAAAGCCCCAGACTAATTTTTATACCATTAAAAGAACGTCATTTCCACTTATCAAAACCCAAGTCTTAAGTGACTCTGAGTTATACCGCATAGGAAAAGTGTTCCTTGAAAAACTGCTCCAAAATGTGACTTTTAATCAATCAAATTTTAGTGATTTTTAAACAGGCTCCAGAAATTTAAATTAACCTTTATAATCCTCTTCTTAGACTCAAATCATTTGTAAATGCCTGCTTTACAAATTCACAAAATCGAGAAAAGCCTGCATTATTTTGCGCCTGTGAGCAGCAAAGTTCTTGTGCTCTTACTCGTGGTATGAATTTCGACCATTTCATGGCTGTCGGCGCTCGTGACAGTTTTTAAGAATTTTTTGCAAAACAAAAATAGCTTTGAAAGAAAAAATCACACCACGTTGATTGACTCACCATAAGGTATCTCTGAAATAAGTTTGAGAGTAGTCTTGTTTTTCATCATGTGCCACCTCTCACTCGGTCACGGAAAAAAAGTCGCTCTTAAAGTTTCGAATTGATCGGCGCATTTAAGGAACACTATCACACAGGCAAATGCGGCAGTTACTAGAATCGAAACTTGAAAAATTCAGGCAGACTTTTCAAGTTTGAAAAAAAAAACCTAAACAGCGGGGATTTATTTTCCTAATCCGGCTTAAACCTCTCATGATTCGTGGGAAAGGTAAAAACGAAAAGCAAAATAGTTAAAAACATGATTGTTTCTGACATGTGTCTGTAACACTTTTGATACATGTACTCACCTTGGTATCGTTCTTTCCAGTTGCTTACTCCAGGTGCTTATATTACAACCACGGTACTGGGTAGATTGGGTGGTTCAGCAATGTTTTTTAAACACTTAATAATCTGAAAGTTCGCTCGAGTTCACTTGCAAAACGCAGGATGGCATTCGATATTCACCTTGCTCTGAAGCTCAGCCAATGTCAGACACAATTTTTTTATCCTTCATGTTCGTCCCTCACGGTCAGTTACGTTCAGGGCAGATACCAGTTCTATGCACTGCTCAGATGAACAAAAATTCACAAGATCCCCAAAGATCAGCTTTTTTAGTACTTTTCGAAAACTTCATTGATCATCATCAAACAAAATGGCTGCCTGCTTAACGCCCGGACGAAAAGAGACTGGAGCAGAGGTAGCCAGTTTTCCGCCGTTTTCGCCGCTTGCCACTCTCTTTTGGCCAATCACAACCAAGATAGAACTGACGCGTACAGATGGAAGACCTTTTGGAGAAAAAGTTTTCTACTTTATGACTTAACTAAGGCTTACATGGATATTACAAAGGTAAGTCTCTTTGACATTTACCATTGAAAACGCCATAAACAAGGGTACAAAAGCGTGCTAACCAGGGTTGTTCATTTCTCGTCCCTTCTTACTTTATTAGAACGAGTTCTAAACGTACCGGTAGACATAAGCTTAAGCATAAGTCTTCCTGAAACTCCATTTTGAGCTTCTTTTTGGTTTTAAAATATTAGTGTGTCAATGATGCTAGCTTGTCATAAGGAAACCGACGATGAAGCTGGGGCTTGTTACATGCATTCTGACCGATCCTTGGATATGTTTCATGCACTATTTAAGCTTATCCGTACTACTCGAATTTGCGATTGGAAGCTCAGGTTTTCCAACCTTTTTCAACGATCGGATTCGTTCGTATAAAATTGAGAAGCTTGTTCTACACCTGAAGTAATCCTTCATTCATAACACACAATCATCATTATGATCAGCTCTTGCAGCAAGGAATGTTGAAGTCCCAATTTGTTCTAACTTATTTGTCTGATTTCTTTTCAGTGGTGTAACACAGTCACAGAGATCAAATAATGTGTTCTCAGACACTATTTTCAACCTATGCAAATGGTGAGTTTATATGTGTTCTATGTTCAGTTTTAATAATATTCTAAGCGACAGTACCAGAAGATGTATGTATGATGATGGCCAGTGCAAGAAAGGCAATCATCTTAGAACTCATTTATTTGATTACTGTTTTTCGACGTATGGCATTAAATTTCTCTTCATATAGCTTTGAACTAGTTTACTCTTTTACCCCCAGGAGTGCCCAGAATGAGAATTCAAGCAGTTCAAGACAAGTCAGAAATTCGATCCATATAGCACTATGTTAAAGTACTGCTAAAGAGGTCTCATTTGAATGGTCACACCATACGATTTCATCGTCAGACTCAAAAGTTAGAACCACTTTAAATGTCTCCATAACTGACTCTGGGAGTGAAAGGGATAAAACGTTGTTAGTTTCCTCTGCTTTAGCAGTATGACTGTGATAAAGGGTGTTGTACCTGAGGGTCAAAACCTCATCAGCTCCCAAAAAGGCTGTTATCAAAGAAGACCCTTTTTGGCTTTGTGTTTAAAAATTACAGCAACTTCTGTTCTTTCTCAGACTCCTGGTTTCAAATACAATTTTGGCTGTCTTTCTCTTTTTGGTTTTAAAATATTAGTGTGTCAATGACGCTAGCAAGTCACAAGGAAACTGACGAAGAAGCTGCTTCTCTAGGTTTTCCAGAAGGTGTACGGTGAGCCCGTTCGATTTCTAGCTTCTGGTCCTCTTTGCTTGTAATACCCATGTGCTCAGCAATGAAATTCTGGATGAAGGCGACGCAGTCACCATTTTCGCTATTTTCGGGGATGTTGAAGAACACAAGGTTGTTCCCTATCGATCTATTTACATTAACTTTATGATACGCACATTACCATGAACTGTAAGATGAAGCTCTTCATAAACTATCAATTAAAACATTTACGAAAGGAAAATTAAGAGAGTGGATCTGCATACCGCCCAAAACTGTTATAACTGTTGTAACGGTGAGAGGCGAGAGAATGAAACGGCTTATCTTCTTGGTCTAGAAGTAACGAAGTAAATGGGAGTGGAGGGTACGATTCCTTAAATCTTTATCGCATCAGAAATCAGGGCAGATGTTTTTTATTATGAGTTCAATTTTCTTAAAACAATTTATTGGCTTTTTACACACGCAAACGTAGTCAACACTTAAAATCGGATACTCCCATCAATTTTTTTTTACTGCAGATGAAGTGAATGAAATAATGAATAATTAAATGAATAAAAGAACGTTATCAAAGCCTCGTTCTAAGGGAATATTTAAAGGTTAAAATGGGAAGGTTTGAATATAAACCCAATAGACATTTCTTTCTCAAATATACTTTATTTTTATTCAACACACTTGATGCAGTTGCAAAAGACACAGCTTTAATATCCCGAGGGCCATTTGTTCTTAAAAGCATTAACTTATCAGCGCCACTCTTTTAGCATTTATGCAGGAATCGTTTTAGTGCGAGATTTAGGCCTGAGATTCAGGAACCTCTTCAATGAAAATCCGGGATACTGATTTCCATCCTGTGTAGGCGTTACCTGGCCTTTCTCCACGACAATTGCCAACCCAGAATCCCACGCGTACCTTTCCTTTGTGGATATTGTTACAGTGCCCCTCAATATGGCGGACGCGGATAAGATTTTGAGTGTTGCCTTGCCACATGTACACAACGCCATCAATAGGCAGAGGAGCTGAACATTCAGCACCGTTAAAGGTGAAGTACCAGCGTTTGCAACAGTTGATACACTTGTAGATCGTTAGGGCACCAGTCCAAGCCACGTGAAGAGCTGTGTCGGTGAAGTTCTTGGTGAACACACAGTCCTTACAATAACATGAAAGGAAAATGGAGGTTAATCAATGAAATATATACTATACGACAGTTATCAGTTGCCAAAAGAGGTTTTATGTGGTACAAGGCCTATTTTATAAGAGATGGGTTAGGGTTGGGGGTAACGAAAAAAGAACAAAAATACAAAGGTACTACAATTTGTTCTAAATGCAAGTATTAGCTGCCTGAATTATCGCAGGTGCATCTAACCATTACCAATATTTTAAGAGGAACCAATGCCATTAATAAAAAACTCGAAAACGTTTGTGACGAACCACCCACCTTGATGAGACCGTTATCTTTATCATCATTTAAGTCATTCCAGGCGCACTCTTTCCAGTTTTTAAAAGGCATAAGACCTGGGGTCCCAGGGAGTCCACTCGCCCCACTCTTTCCACGCTCTCCCTTTTGACCGGCGGGACCCTGGATACCAGGTTCTCCTTTAGCACCGTCCTTTCCAACAGGACCCATGACACCCGGTGGTCCCTGGGGTCCAGTCTTCCCTGGGCTGCCCTGATCACCTTTGGCTCCGTCACGGCCATCACGTCCGTCACGACCTGGTACTCCAGGGGAACCAGGCTTGCCATGCATGCCGGGAATACCACCATAACAGAAGTGAGGAGGCTGTCGATTTGAAATAAGAAATGCAAATTCCTATTTTATTTGCTACAAACGTGCGCGAATATAGTAGGAGGACTCTGCTATCTCAACCGAAACCTATTTTTTTGGATTTACTTTCAATTTTTTTTGTCATTAACTGTAAATTATCTCGAAAAAGAATCCTCCGCCATTTCGAAAACATAGCTTTGCGTGTCCTGAAACAATAAAAGAAACATGGAATCATCTTACCCAGATATCACGTGGTTTTCCACTGCTGCTGCTGTTTTCAGTAGCAGAGCACAGGGTAGTCAATATCAGGGGAAAAAGGATCATATACAACATAGAGGTCACTTGTGATGGTGCCATTGATATTCAGTTTTCTAATGATAGGAAACAACGAAAAAAAGATTTAAAAAGTCTTGTTACTGGAAGGCATGTAATTACAGTGTTCCGGTTAAATAGCAAGCTTTAAAAAGTAAATTGAAAAAATATGTTATATTGTGGCACTTTGTATACTGATAGCGTGACCAAAAGAAAGTAGAATGCAGTGATAGATGCATTGTTTTCTGCATGGCCCCTTAATTTCAACTTTTTATCCCCAGGATTGACGACTTCACGGCGACAAAGTATTTTCATATCTGAGACTGAATTTTATTAACTACGTTAATTTATTTGTCCCCTGGTTACGCATTTCTTGTTTACGTCAAAAAGGGTTACGTTTCTTGGTGAAAGAATCGAGGATATCGAGGCGTTTTAAATGTCTTTTTGGTACAAGGAAATTACGCTACGTGGTCTCCCCAGCGCCACAAGTGGTTATTTTAATTTGCATCGTGCCATTAATCACGTCAGCTAAAAGCAAAGCTACATATTGGCCTCTGAGGTACTCCAATTAAAAAGCCCATCAACTTAATAAGAGACCCTTGAAAAGCAATAACTTTTTAAATTCCGACGTGCTGCATTTCAATGAAACGGGGAAGACGACACTATACTAAAAGCCAGGAAAGCTAGGAAGTGATAATAACGAAATTTCGAAACCACAGGAAAATGTCAAACTGAATCATTAACGGCGAGAGAAACTGTAGAATTAAGCTTTGCCAAATGTGAATTTCTGAAGTGTGATTTGCAATTTTTTAGCCACATCCAAATAATATCGGAATTATATATGAAAATAAATCTAGTTACTCAGAGAAAACTGTGGTAACCTTTCACTTTTTGTGGTTTTCTAGCTTAAAAGTTTTCCGCACAATATCATACAACTGAACTAGTACTAGTTACACCTTACACTTAATTTCAAGACAATAAAAGCACGTTTTGATCTTGATATGTGATGTTTACATGCAAAATGGTAATAGGCTTGTTAAACTGATATAGCAACACGTATGCCTTGAAGCCAACGTTGACTGTTTCTAGCTACTGGAAAGTTATTCGGACAAACAACCTGTTTAGTAATAGGATAATGTTTCTAAATTTTCTATCTCATGATGCTACGTATTAATTAAACAGACTTCGTTACCCCCGTTTGTCCCAAACGCACACAATATCAGATGCAGTAACTGAAAACTCACCCAATACTCCCAGCTTCACTGTAGCTTGCACTGCTTGATCTAAAGAAATGGCGCAACGGCCGAGCCCTGTTATAGGTTTATTAACCAATCATATTACAGTAGCTCGGACAAATAAAACAATTCTGATGGTTCTATTGGCTGTAATTATGTAATTTATCGATTGTTTTCTGACAAAATTGGAGGCAGCCGGCAATCATGGTATATCTAGTGCTCGGAACAAACCGGGAACTACTTAAAAGGTTATTATATTCTCTGCAAGGAAATACCCGAGGGATATTATCCAAGGGAAAACGTAAACTGGTTGAAAAATGCACTGAGGAGAAACAGCGCCAACTTTTCTTTAGGTAAGGGAGTATAGGAAAGGTGTTGTCGTTGTTAGCTACAAAGTGATGCAAATATACTTTCCATCTCCTGTCTATGCAGGGGAAATTAATGGCAGGGAAGGCAAGAGGGAGAGCCAGGGCTACCCTTTGCGCGGACTTCGAGGGAAAATCAGGGGTGGGGTCTTAGGTGAGGTAACTATGAAAATATGTAGTAGGAAACGCTTGTTGTTTCCTACAAATTAATGGTTTTTACTATTTTTATATTTTTCTTTGCTTAGGAGAGCACACTCAAAGGACGCAAGCATAGAGTTTCACTGAGCAACGTGGGGCACGATTTACATTGCAAGGGTCCTTACCATACAGAGCTTGCAACGTAAACAAACATGTGCACAACGTTTATACTGCACCTCTTGGTGTATTTAGCTCGATTGTTTCCTTGAAATAACTAAAACAAATTAGCTGTGTTATTATGTGCGAATGTTTGAAATTAGTTTTCTCAATCTTCCTGACCGATATTTTTAAAACTGTAAATGTATCTACAAAATAAAGATACTTGCTTCCAGGAACAATATCAACAATGTTAAATTTAACCTCTTTCGAGACTAAGAGGCACAATTTCGCTTCAACCTGATTTTTGTACCAGACAAGTAATGATACTTTGATTGAACTGTTACTGATAGGTTGTGTTAACTTTCTTCTTTAATATTGGAGCAATTATTTTTGAAAATTTTTAAAACTGTTCAAGTTATTGTTGTGTTGTATGTCGCAATAATGATTTTTCCTCAAATATTCACAAAAGCATGTCAAAGAAATATTACGTTACGTTAGTTTGGTTTGTAATAAAACCTTTTTTTTCACAATTAGATCAACTAATGATTTAATATTCTATGACCACGTTAAGTTCCTGTTCCCACAAAAAACTGTGTCAGTTAGTATCTCAAGTTCTTTTTATATCTTACATTGTTACAAATTATAACCATTTTACCTGTTATATTGCATTTTTCAAGCACGTCAATAAAGAGTAATAAGTTGTGTTTCACTCGACTGTTTATTCTTTTTTGTCTTGTCTTTTAAGTGATGCTCGTTAGAACATCACAAGACAGTTAGCCGTTTTTCACTCTGTGACATTTCCAGACTTCAGCATATAGAATAGTCCATTGAAAATAATGCATCGCGAAAAAAATCCGCCGAATCTCGAAATCTCGGCATTGAAAATAAGCGTCTCGGTACCTCACACTCATTAGACAATAAACCGTCTGTTAACGGCCATAGCTACTTACAGAGGCTGAAACCACATCCTCTCCCTCGAATGGCTATTTTTTGTGGGAGCTGTACCGGTATGGAAACTGGAGTAAGACTAACGCTACTGCAGTATGTTTCTTTTATTTTTGAGGGACTGGTGATGACTAATGATGGGTAATGTTTGTTGGGAAATTCATAAGTTCTTTTGATGGGTAATGTTTGTTGGGAAATTCATGAGTTCTTTTTGTTAAGCAGGGCGGCTTCATTTTCAAGTTCTGGAAAATTTAGTCTAGTTTATTGACGGATATAAAGCAGGGGAAATTCTAAGAGATTTACAGTAGGCTACTATATCACCACCTCACACAAGAGAAGAAACAACGAATTTACACTTCAGTTGTTCATCCAATCTCGACTTTGAATTAAACCGACTAAATTCTGCATTGTGATATGCAACACGTGGTCGGTTTTCGTTGTCTAGGTGGCCCCTGTTGGAGAAGTGACACTGTAATATGCTGACAACGATCTGAATAAGAGGAAATTAAACGCAATAAGTTTATCAAGTTTTTCGCGGATGAGATAATGAAATGACGAATGAATGAATGAATGAGTAAATGAATGAATAAATAAAATGTTATCAAAGCCCCTTTCTAAGGAATATTTGCAGGATACAATAGGAATGATAGAATAGATATACTTATTTTTTATTCAACATACCTGATGCAATTACAAAAGACGCAGCTTTAATATCCGTAAACCACGTTTTTGTTAAATCCCCCCAAAAAATCATAACCTTATCAGCGTCTATTAAAGATATTATGCAGGAATTTAACGGTTTAGTCCGTCAGATCTAGGCCTGAGCTTTAGGCACCTCTTCAATGAAGATCCGGGACACTGATTTCCAACCTGTGTAGGCGTTGGACGTTGTTACAGTGACCCTGAATATGGCGGACGCGGTGAGGATTTTGAGTGTTGCTTTGCCACATGTACATCAATACCATCAGTACGCAATACCATGGGCAGAGGAGCTGAACATTCAGCACCATTGAAAGTGAAGTACCAGCGTTTGCAACAGTTGTTACACTTGATCCTTAGTGTACCAGTCCAAGCCACATAGAGAGCTGTGTCAGTGAAGTTCTTGGTGAACACACAGTCCTTGCAACAACATAAAGAGGACAACTAGAGGTTAATCATTAAACAAATATTTGATGTAACGATTTGCTAAAAAAAGGTTTTATAAAATTGAAGGACCTGTTTTGTAAGAGATAGGGGGTGGGGGGGGGGGGCAGAAAGGACAGAAAATAGGAGAAAAAATGGCTTCACTAAATAAGTACTCTAAAATAAGATTATGGCAATGAACTATGCCTTAGTACTACGATTTGTATTTTAAGAGTAGTCGATGTTATTCACAAACAAAAATAAAAAAAAAACTTTTGCCACGAACCACTCACCTTGATGAGACCGTTATCGTTATCATCATTCAAGCCATTCCAGGCGCACTCTTTCCAGTTCTTAAAAGGTATCAGACCTGGAGTCCCAGAGAGTCCACTTGCACCACTCTCTTCACGCGCCCCTTTTTGACCGGCGGTGCCCTGGATTCCAGCCTCTCCCCGTTAGCACCATCCTTTCCGTTTACACCAGTAGGTCCCATGACACCAGGAGGTCCTTGCGGTCCAATCCGACTCCCTGGGCTTCCCTGATCACCTTTGGCTCCGTCACGGCCATCACGTCCATCACGGCCTGGTGCCCCAGGAGAACCAGGCTTGCCATGCATGCCGGGAATTCCACCATAGCAGAAGTGGGGAGGCTGTAAGTTTCAAATTAAAATGAAGTTCTGATTAGCTGGGTACGTTACTTTCTAGGTTGCGTTACTTGTTAGTGCTCGATTTAACGTGAAAACTGTGATGCAATAAAAGAAGGCAGTTACCCGACATAGATAAATAAAGCGACTCAAATGTTTATTTTGTCTACAATGGTTCTTCGTAAACGTTTGACAATCAGTTGAAAGCTGAAAACTGTATTGACTGTGCAGGAAAGAAATAAAGAGTTCAGCCCAAAAGCAAGCAAACGTTAGAACATTTCTTAGTCAAGGAAATTTATGCTGACAGTGTTAGTAATAAAATATGCAGGCCATCTTACCCAGATATTACGTGGTTCTCCACTACTACTGCTGTTTTCAGTAGCAGAGCACAGGGCAGCCAATATCAGCGGCAACAGGAACACTTGCTTTGATGTGACTGCTGTTCAGTTTTCTTTTTATAAAAAACGCGAAGTATTAGTTATAAATATACCATTATTAGAAATGGACATGATGGAAGTGCGTTTAAAAGGCAGAACATTAGAGGCGATAGTTACAGAATATAGAACAAGGTTCGTCAGCGAAGCCCGCTAAAACGTTTTTACGGGCACTAAGCAGAAACCTTTTGAACCTTTTTAAAATAGGGTTTAGTAGTAGGGTTTTAAAATAAAAACGTATTTCATTCACTGTAAAGTTTTGTCGTCACTCTTTATAGCATTTTACTGAAATATTCAAAAAAGGTTATATATGTAAAAGTATTGTCATGAAGTATTTTAATGCATCCACTAAAGTTGCGTGTACATAATTTGGTGGTCTCCTCTGAAGTGATATAAGAGTCATCACTTGAAAAGTTTGCTCCATGCCTTTAAAAACGCAAGGAAATAGCGCATTTACGTTTTGGCTGCAAAGAAACTTCTATTTTTATTTTCGCCATTAAAAGCCGATCGACTTACAAGAGCGTGACTTTAGAAAACAACCGTCCTTCCGGCAGTAACTTTTAAATTATAATATCCACCCTTGAAACGCGAAAGAAAAAATAGGCTAGAAATGCTATTTCAGTTTTCAACGATGAAGTAAAATAACAAGAGAAAATTACTGGCAAACAAAGAACTAGTGAAACCTAATGCTTATATTGTTCGTGATTTGAGTCACACCCATATAATAATATTAAAAGTATCAATATGTGGAAATAAATCTGTTTGCTTCAGGGAAACTACTCACTGTAATGCTGGTTACTTGTTATGATTTTCTTGCCAAGAAATGTCCTCAAATCGATTAATTAATAGCTTCAAGCTAGTTAACACCGCGCGCCTTTATTTCAGGACAATTCACGCTTCTTGACGTGTCGTACTTTTGTTTTTTATCGTCAGGCATGATGGCACATGGATAAAAATTTTTGTCCCTAGTTACCAGGAAGTCATTCGGATTTAAGTTCTTTCTTTTTTGTGTATTACCGAAGCCAGTCTATGAATAAACTTCATCGCTCCCGTTTGCCCCAAACGACGCACACAATATCTGATGCAGTAAGTGACAACTCACCCAATACTCCCAGCTTTACCGTAGCTTGCGTTGCTCGGATTAATGAAATGGCGCAACAGCCGTGCCCTGTTATAGCTTTTTTAACCAATCACATGACATTCAAGGTCAAAATAAAAACAGGTAATGCTTCTATTGGCTATAACTCAATCCTACAGCATATTTCCATTATTTTTTTAACAAAATGAAAGCAATGAACCAAGCACTTATGCCTTGAAATTACGGGGCCGGTGGGGAAGGGGGGGGGGGTTACAGTAGAATAGAGGTAACAATTCAAGGATATACAAAAGGGATGCCTGAGATGCTAACACACTCTAGTTCAGAATAAACCATTATTACGGATAGTTGTCATTTTCCGTTTGAGAGACGCCGGTATACAATACTCTTGACTTGGGAAGGAATTTTTTTGCGCTCTAATTTGATGCAAGTGTCATGTCGAATTCCCGAAGGTAGTCCCATGTTTTGATTAAGCAGGGGGTAATTGAAGAGGGATGGGAAAGGGGAGAGGTATAGAGAGCGGGGAGAGGTGGGTTGAGTCTGTCACCAGGTGCGAATTGATAACTTGGGGGATGTGGAGAAGTGGATGAGGGAAAAACAATGGCATTTAAAAATTGATTGTTATTTTAAAGATTTTAGGTGTTTGCGTGAAAAACTTCAAGTGGATCTCGAAAAGCGCTGGATCAAACAAGAACCATCATATTGCCCCTCTTTGCAGTTAAACCCATTTGTCTGAAAGAAATAATTGAGTCGCTTATATCAAGAAGGAAATGATGTGTAACTAAGGATGTTTGCTAGGTATAAACTGGAAAAGGTTTTATTTTATATACTCGCATTTTACAGCTGACGTTTTATAAATCAGTACAAAAATGGGGCTTGTACAATCATGTAAGTCAATATCGATCATTCATTTTAAATTCTATACGTGTATGTCATTAACATTCGTCGAGTTTAAATGTGTCTTTAATGACCCACTTATCGAACACTTATGGTTGCACACATTTTTCCTTATCCTAAAGTTTCAATCTGAGTGAAAACCTTTGTTCTATCTCGAAAAAACTGAAGGAAAACTTGTGTTCTACTGCAAAGAACAACATCTGGGTTTCTCCTGTGAAATGTGAACAAATATCGGCGTAAGAAAACTTTTGTTAGTTTATCTGAGACGGGAAATGGTTCACCAGGATGTCTAATATCCCTATTGTAAATTTTAGGTGAAAAAGGTCAATTATAGGAGCATTAATTTTGCAGTTGTTACTGAACAGTGAAATTGATATAATGGTTCATAAACGATAGTTGTTATTGAGAACATGCACTTGTGCGATAATGCTTAACTACAGCTGAGGTACGTATGGTTGGTTAAAACATGATAAGAGATTTGCTTCCCATGAGAAGTGAATTAAATTTAGACTATAAAAAGGTTTTGGTTTACAGCAAACTCGAGCAAATTATTCACAATTAACTTTATAAATGTTTTACTTTTTTGACGAGATGGCAAACCAAGTCAATATTTGAAAGATGCGAATCTAACAATGTCAACATTGTTATCAGCAGGCAAAGTTTACTCATTCATAGACCCGCAAAGTTAAAAAAAATCACCAATTAAAACGATGAGAAGCACGATTGAAGCTATTTATTTTGACTCTACGAGTCAACAGAGTCAATAAATCTATCTTTGAATACTTTTTTTTTCAGCTTGCACTCTAAAACATGAATAAAAAGGTTTATTATCACAGGTCTTGCGATTTTTCGGTCAAGATTGATATACCTAGGCGAACCATTCTCATAATTGCTTTGAAGAGTTAACTGTTAACAAGCCTTTCCTTTGAACGAAATAGTAAAAAAGAGACATTAAAACTTCAATTATTGGAATTATTTTTCATTCACGAAATAGAACTAAATACATTTTGTAGTCTTAACAGACTCGCGTTCATGCCTTAAATCACACAACATAAACGCACACCCACATATTGGCCCCTAAGGCATTTCCAAACGTGTCTTAATGAACCTTCAGAAAGTCATAGTATTCGTATTCAAATTTTTAGTCATGGATCTGGTGGTAAATAACTAGTAAATAAAGAACTAGAAAGTTTACAATTTAAATCAGTAAAAGTGTAAAACATGGTTGCCGGTACTTCAGTGAGTTAAAAACACTTAAGGAGGCTCGCAACAGTTTTTTTGGCCTTGGAGTGTATCTTTTGAAGTCAAAATTTCGCATAAATTTTCGTCTCCTGAGCTTCTTCTTGGAGACTCTTTGCCATTATTCTTTAAATACTGACTGACGTTTTAGCTTTTTAATTACGGATTGCATACATGTTAACGCACACGATGGCATTACACTGGGGCTGAAAAATGACGACAAACAAGCTCAGAAAACGAATATTTTTTTATTATGAGAAGGAATTATAAACGCACGAGAGGACACAAGTGCAGCGTGTATTAATATTCATTGCACGTGAATAACCGAGAAATAGACCAGAAAAAATGAAATAAAACTGTTGCTCGTTGAAAGGTAATAACGACTGAAACTTGACCAAGATCCAGCCTTCTTATCTAATAACAGAAATGTTTATTCAGCCTAAAACATGCTGGAACATCAGAAAGAATTATTATTCTAACGTCAATCAATTTAAGAGAAAAATCTGTAAGGGCAGTTTAGAAATATTTCTATTTATGCAAATTACGGACGTTTTGGCTGATTTGCGCTGCATTTTAGCAGTTTTTAAATGTAAATATCTTAAAATCGCAGCCACCTAGGAAGCTCAATGTACATTAAGAATGTTTTGATATCATAAAAGGTCGTTCAACTGAAAAGAGAAAGTGTTAAGTTTTATCTTTCTTGAAATATTGGAGAAAATTGCAGGAATGACCAAAATCAGCCCGTAAAAAATGAATCATGATTTACGTGAAAACGCTCTTACAGATTTTTCCCTAATTTCGCATACAAGTTGTGTAGGTTGAGTAGTTCAAATAGTTCAAGTTTCGTCATAAAGTGTCTGACTAGTTTTCGAGATATTCGACATTA
Organism: Siderastrea radians; assembly: GCA_964017195.1. NCBI lineage: Eukaryota > Metazoa > Cnidaria > Anthozoa > Scleractinia > Rhizangiidae > Siderastrea > Siderastrea radians. The sequence goes on from OZ024890.1 coordinate 26,822,657, forward strand.
CTTAAAATGAGGGGTTGTCCATTACCGTTGCTATGGTGACAGCTGTTGCTAGGAAACCAGTGAGAAAATAAACTTTGATCATTTATTGAAAAGGTGGTGTAGTATCAAGGAAATCGAAGTTTATCTTCTATGCGGAATTTTGACTTCAAAAGATACACTCCAAGGCCAAAAAAACTGTTGCGAGCCTCCTTAATGGACGTACACACTGAGAAACATACGTACACAGAGAAACAAACAGGATCGTAAAGATGGGATAAAACCTTAGACTAGATCACAACAGTTAGAATCCAATCTTCAGTTCCGTCAAAACAATCTGCAAAGAAACGAAACTAAAAGAATTTCGTTTGAAATTTCTCCACAGAGTAGTTAACCAGGAAAGAACTTTTTAGAAAAAGAGGATGAAGAATGCTTATACTGTGGCCATCATGATTCTATCGACGACACCTGTATCCACTGTTGTTTTGCGTTAGTCTTCATTGAAAAGGTTATCCAATAGTTTGATGAATTTAACAGTTCACAATCTGCTCGAATTATAAAAGGTTAACCACCCTTCATCCTTAGTCAAAATAAATTCAACTGTACCCGTCTTCTTATGCACTATTATATTTATAACACTAAGCTAAGCGAAAAAGCGTTGCTCCTCTAAGAATTCATCTGAACAGAATCAAACAAAATTATATTTTTAAGAAACTTAGCGCATACTGAGAAGATGTCCCATCCTCCTCCCCTCCTTTTCCGCTAGTCTCAACTAAACATAATATACCAATTAAATTACTGATTTTTACAAGTTATTTGTTTTCGTTCTTGCCGTATGCCCTTTTTTAAAAATATGTGTGATTAATTTTCACTACCTTAATGTTGTAATTAGGAAATGTGAATTAAAACTAAAGTGTGTTACAAAAAAAGTTCATGTAAAATCTGAAATAAAAGCCGTCTTTTGATGACAACATGTTTTCCCTTTTATGCAAATGATGTTAATGTACCCGCCGAAGCGAGTTCTACACAAAATATTTTATCAAGAAGTCTAAGTGAGATGAAAACTATTCCTGTTTTGAAAACAAAACGTCGTTTGTGTTACCAACATTGTTATCACTTTCAGAGTGTATTAGGCCTTCGACGGTTTTGGGGCTTTAATTAAACTATTTCGTAAAATTTAGTAAATAATGCCAAGACAAAGGTATCGAAACTTAGAACAAGTGGTTAAACCATGGTACAAATGAAGGCGAAGGGTCGAATCTCTTAGAAAGTATAAAAAATGAACTAGCAAAATAATAACCGGCAGATCATAGGAAACCCCTTAAAGTGTATATGACACGAAAATTTTTTCTTCGGTTTTTGATTGTTTCATGTGTATAAAAAACGATTCTAAGCTTTAAACCAGAATCAAACTTTTCAAACGTACTTTTTTCGCGGTGAAAATAGCGCAAATTTGACTTTAAAAGTGTCGCCATCTCGCGCGGCCAAAATACACGTGATTAGTTAATGTGACGTCAATCGACTTGACAACAAAACCAACATGGCGTCAAAGTGAAAGGAACTTGGAAGAGTTGGGAAAGGTTTCTCGTAGCTGAAGCGCCTAATAAGCAGTGGTTTGCGTATTCCTTTTGGCGATATGGAGGAAAAGTACTCAGTATTCCTCGGATCCAGCATTTCGGGACAAGGGAATCGAAATAGTTGTGTTGAAGGAGATGCAAGATCGAAGCACTCAGGCTACTCGAGATTTTGATGTATGCTATGTTTTTAACTTGAAGATATGATTACGAACGAGCATTGTTTTACAAGTATCTGTCTCGATAAGCAAAGAAGTTTTACTGCAAAGACCAGGGATGCTTTTCATTCGCAAAGCAGGACAGGTACGAAAGCATGGTCTGACTTTCAATTGTACAGGCGAACAGAGCTACCAGTACGGTCTTAAAGGAAATTTGTTTTTATTCTTCTCTGGACTTTAGTAACACATTATGATATCAATATGATTTCAACGACGATCGCCTACTCAAAAAATTTTTACACTGGACTGTGCATACACTGTCTTAACCTGACTGCACTGGATGAAGGATTTTAACTTAAATAAATCACCTTTTTAGCAAGACAAGAGAGTCTGTAAATGCCTCGTTGTTAGAGAGTGAAAATAGAAAGAAAAGCAAGAGGTCGCTAAAAGAATTCCAGGAAAATGTCTCACTCGGTTATATTTCTTTATGAAGACAAACACTTTCTAGGAGTTTGTTTAATCCTATGTCTACATATCATGGATTTTACCAATCAGGCTGAAATAAATTCCCTGCCTTTTCACTGATGACCATGACCTGACCTGACCTGATTTACATCAGCTAATGCCAACAGTTAATGCCAACAGCTGTAACTAAGCTAGATCCATCCAGGCCTAGATTGGGTGGTTGTTGACACTGACACAGGGCATTCAGCCCCCCCCCCCCTTTGCTTTTTGGTCAGATGAAGCAAACATGGAATCATTATCTCTTGTTGCTTTATGTTTGGTGGTGGTTCTGATAAATCAATAAATATCAACTATCAAAATTGAAGATCAAGTGATGATGACAGAAGGACATTCCTTCTGTTGCAATGATTGTGACGTATTGTCAACAAGAACGATACATTACATTGTATTTAATTTACCATTTTAGAAACTTCCCATATAGGAATACTTAGATAAATTGTTGTTGTACTGCCACTCTTTGTTGGCTGTGACAAAACAGGTACACTATGACATGATGTTACAAACACAATTATTCTTAAGTAAAAATTGACTGGTGATTTACAATGTTGTTAAGGATGCCACAAATGCCCCAAGCTTTAACTCTGTCTCTACTTATTAGGAACTATAGTATCAATTTAGGTGCTCCATACAGGGCTTCCACCTCTCTTCATTAGAATCAGCAGATTAAGCTTGCGGGGCCAGCCCTGTGTCACGAGCCTGTATTGTGTGTGCGTGTGTGTGTGTGTGTGTGTGTGTGGGGGGGGGGGGGTGGTAGTGAGCTGCTGTAAATAATATCTGCAAGGGATGTATGGATTTTCATCACTGTGTCTGAGTGATACATATGCTTTGGTAATCGACCAGTTATTATTGATAAAGATAATGATTATTATTGATGAAGGTTGATGTTGATTTCCACTGTTCATAGGAAAATTGTTTGAGAAGGAGTCAATATGAAGACCTACTGTTGATTTGCAAATTTACTCGTCATCTGTCAATTCCCGTTGGTTTATTTATAATAAACTGATAGTTTTAGAAGAGTTTGATGTGCTGCGCTCCCCCCCTGTGTATTAGAAACACCAAAAGCTATTTAAGAAGCTCAAGGACACCAGTTATTTTAAAAGCTAATGAACATGGTTATGATTTAATAACAGTTCTACAATATTGGAAAACCATACCCACTGCAAAACAAAACAAAATGAACTGTATTTTAATGTGAAATGTGACATTACCTTCATGGTACTGAGTTGTTTGAAAGATTACTGAGCCATGATTAGTGTTAATACCCTAACATTGATATTCTAGATAGCAACAGTCTTAAGCTGCTATATTTGCTGAATCAGCCAGTGATATGGCAAGTAGCATGCGAGCCGAAATCAGTTTCAGTGCCGTTTTTAAAGTAAAGCGTATATAGATTCTAATTGCAGGATACCACGACAGTGGAAATAAATGTCTTTTCTGGCCTGGAAGTACATTGCGTACGGCCATATTATCAACAACACGATTCCGTCATTGGCTTTTCTCTACACTCTGTAAAAACACTTTTGCTTGCTGCAGAAACCACTGAAACTAAGCCAGGCTGGGAATAAACTCTGGGAACTCGTTCTTAAATCGAAATCAATGGAAAATCCAGCGCACTCTCTATAAGAACGACGACATTTTTGCGGTATTAAAACATCAAAACAATCGGCACTTTCGGTTCTCCTTAGGTTGATGAAAACAGTAAGCTGTTTATGTGAACACAAGGGCTTTGATGTTCTCGATAAACCCTAAAAGAACTCAAGAAAGAAATCTCACAACTGAGGTGCTTCCACTGATGTACAGTCAGGATAAATCTTCGACTTTGAGATCAACATCCTCACCACAGTACGAAAGACGAGAAGACATCGCAAATGTTCGTCGTTGTCTGGTTTGATAAGACCTAAAACAGCTCTATTTTTTCTCCTACTTGTTCTTTCTCACTGTAGGTCTTGGAAGTTTCGAAAAGATCCCCGCTACTGCTGAACAATGTCACCATTTTGAGGCGATTTGTAACAAAAACACTGCGTTCGCGGGAACGCAATCAAGTCGATTGACGTCACTATGCGGTAAATTCGGTCCCAGTCCCCGGGACAGTTTTGAAGTGAAAAATAGGGTCTTTTGCCCGCGAAAAAGAGGTTTTTAAAAATTTTAGGCAGGTTTTAAGTTGTGTCGTTTTTTATACACATCAGACTCTCAAAACCCGAAGGAAAAGAATTCGTGTCATATACACTTCAAAGTGCAACTAACCCCACAAATTTTTTTCACTGAAAAAAATCTTCGCAATTCACTAATTAACTTCCCGAAAAAATTTTCTTCGTAGCGTTTTTCTTTTATTTTATACAGTCTGCCAAAGTTTCAAAATTTGGCGGTTCTTTCAGTCATTTCCGAGCAATGGAAGAATGGGTCCGAGTTTGCTGTTACGTCATCGAAGGAGATTGATACATGCGAACACCGAAGAATTTTAATAGATTTCTGATGGTCTGTGGACGAAGGAAGGTTAGAGATGCCTGATGCTTGTGTTGTCTTCGGCTGTAGCAATATAGCCGACCCTGAGAAGGGCGTCGGTGTCCACAAAATTCCGTTTCTTGGGGATACTCGCCCGGAGTGCGCGAAACGTCGAAAGAAATGGGTCGACTTTGTGCTTCGAAGCCCGGGGGGGGGGGGGGACTCCCATATGAAAGTGACGGGTGACGGGGATGCTAGTCGTCTCGCTTAGGGTTGTAAATTGCAGATTTTGGTCTCACTTAGAGTGTTGAGGGCGGAAAGCCAATATTTTTACTCATACAGGTATCGCTTAGGGTTGTGTGTCAAGAAATATCTATATTATACTGTGTTTTATGATCTTCCTTGGGGTCAAATAAAGCCGGGGCTACGCAATGATTCGTCTCCTTTAGGGTGTTAACTTAGGAGGGCTTCGTGAATCTCACCCCAGGGTCCGTGTTTACATTGCAAGTCTCCCCAAGACAGAATTTAGTGGTCAGAGTCTTAATACTAGCTGCTGGGAAAATGATAGACAGAACAAAGATTGCTCAGTAGTACTTTTTGAAACCTATATATTTTATTTACCAGAAGAAAAGGCACCTCTTCAGTACTTGCCTCTTCGATGCGATATCTCCCTTCCTTATCAGATTGAATTGTCGTATAGGAATGGCGTCCCCACAGATATGGATAGATCCATGAGCAAAAGAAAAGTTTTCCGGCCATTGTTTTTTTCACTGATTTTCAATCTCTTCGGTGCTTATAATTATGTCTCTGGCAGAGCACAAATTCCCCGACCGTTTAGCGAGATTGTTTTAAACTTTTCACTGTTACGATCCATCGAAATTTATAAAAACAAAATACTAGTTGTTACTCCCAGAGGGATGTCTTACTTAAGCAAAAAAAATGGAATTAAACACAATACACAACACGCTTTGCAGAAACCAATTTGAAAACATTTTTGAACTATAAAAGTGAAATATTAGTGAGGTGAGAGTAGGGTCAGAAAGTAGGGGTCACGAGTAGGGTCAGAAACAGGAGTAATTGCAGTAATTTTTTTCTATTTTTTCTTACTTTGTTCTTGTTTGTTTATGTTCACGTTTTTCTTTAAAAAGAATAAATCTGTTGTTGCGGGGTCGCCGATAACTAATGATGGGCTGTTAAGAAAACAAACTCCATGCGGTACCACTGCAAAATTTAATCTCGTTTCGGTACTGAACATGAAGCAGAAATATACTAAAAGTTTCTATACGCATCCATTAAAAAGATTTTTATTAGAATTTCAACGGTGCAAGTTCAGTTTTATGAACCGTGTAGGCCTACATTTTCACTAACTACATTGTTAGGCTAACGGTAATACCAAGAAAAGGTAAGATCTTATATGTGCTTTTTTCGGCCACTGGTGTCCCTTAGTTTTAGCATTGTCAAATAGATTTTTTCGCTAAACATTCAAATGCTTTTCATACTATCCATCTCATGTTGTAGTTTGATGTTTTTTCCCCCTTTTTCGGCTTTTCTGTGCTTTACGTTCAAAAGTATGTTTTACACAGCTTTTTCTGTTAGAAAAGAATAGGGAACATCAGGAAGAGAGAATAAAACAAATACACATTTGTTTGTTAACATCCTGCTTTTAATTATAGTATCAGCGAACGTGTTGAAGTTACAAAGCACACAAATTCTTATCCAGATTTTTAAGGCGACTTATTAACGTCCAAAAATGCCTTTATGCAGGAACAGAAGGTTATGCCCGAGCTCTAAGACTGAGCTTTAGGAACCTCTTCAATGAAAATCCGGGACATTGAAATGTATCCTGTGTAGGCGTCACCTGGGCTATGACTCTGACAATTGCCGACCCAGAATCCAACGCGTACCTTTCCTTTTTGGATGTTGTTACAGTGCCCTTCAATATGGCGGACGCGGTGAGGACTTTGAGTTTTGCCCGAAGCACCCAAGTACACAATGCCGTCAATGGGAAGGGGAGCTGAACATTCAGCACCGTTAAAGGTGAAGTACCAGCGTTTGCAGCAACCTGCACAGCCATGGACTCTGAAAGCTCCAGTCCAAGCCACATAAAGAGCAGTGTCAGTGAAGTTCTTGGTAAATACACAGTCCCGTAAAATAATGAGATAATGAAACATTCAAGGAAACGCTGAAGGAAATATGAATTTGTTACTGACGAAACTGCATTTTATTGATAATATTGTGCATGGGTTAGTGCATGGATTGCGACGCATTTTTTCTGATTGGGACACATATAAAATCAGGGTTTAAGTTTTTCAAGAACCACTTACCTTGATCAGACCGTTGTCTTTGCCATCATTCAAGTTTTTCCAGACGCACTCTTTCCAGTTCTTAAAGGGCATTATACCTGGAGTTCCAGGGAGTCCAGCTGCCCCACTCTCTCCGCGTTCTCCTTTTGGACCGCGGGGACCCCGGACGCCACGTTCTCCTTTAGCACCATTCTTACCATTTAAACCAGCAGGACCCATGAGACCTTTAGATCCCAGGGGTCCAGTCTTCCCTGGGCTTCCTTGATCACCTTTAGTTTCGTCGCGGCCATCACGTCCGTCACGGCCTGGTAGCCCTGGAGAGCCAGGCTTGCCATGCATGCCGGGAATGCCACCATAACAAAAGAAAGGGGGCTGTAGATGGGAAACAAGTGTGACGTTTTGATTTGATGGGTACATCATTGAGTTACTAAAGTGTTGAGTTAACTGCCTTGGAAATGTAATTCTATAAGAACAGACGGTCATCCTATCGGGATAAATTAAACGACTTATTATTTTATTTTGTTAACAATGAATTGCCCTTTTGACCGTTTGACCGAGGAATTTCTGTCTGTCTGTCTTTGTTTCTTTCTTTCTTGTTCACAACTGAAAGTTGTGCTGCCTGTTTGGAAAGAAATTGGCAGTTCAGCTTACCCAGATAGCACGTGGCTTGCTGCTACTGTTACTGTTTTCAATGGCAGAACACATGGAAATCAATATCAGCGGAAACAGGAACAAACACAACATGGAGGTCACTTGGGATGGCGCCATCGATATGCAGCTTTCTGTTAATAAGAAATACCAGAATAGTCTCCTTACTGACATGCATGAAAGGCATTGTAGGTATAAAGAGTTGTAACACAAGCAGTGAAAAAAAAAACACAATTAGAAGAAAAATGAAAATGGTGTTTTCAGGAGAAGTATAGTTGCAGAATGTGGTACGATAATCATCAGACACGTCACTGCTAAAAGGGATTCACAGTGGCCCCGAACTCAAGTAAAAAATTGTAAGTTTAATGACTTAAAAGGGGCAGTCTCATCACTTTTTAGTATCACTGTGAAAAGCCCAAAGACATATATTAATTTATGCAAGCCTAAAAATAATGGTCCAGTAGTATTAAAAATGGGTATTCCAGTACATGGAAACTATAACATGTATGTCTGGATAGGGATAGCCAGGATGGAAATGGCGTCTGACTTGAAAAATTCTGGCAGAATTTTTCAAGTTTCTGCCCTTGTGTCTCAGATAAAATCTCTAAAAACTAATTTTGGCTTGTTTTTTTTTTGAAAATTCGTACAATATTGTCCCCTTGGTGGTCTAACTGCAATTCATGTGTGAGCAAGGTACTTTGATATCAATTTATCGAAATTGTGACAAAGAAAATAGGGAAATTGCCATGAGACTGGCCCTTTAAGTAGAGCATCAAGAAATCTTTAATTTCCTTCCGAGAAATGGAAGTAAATCCTTTTTTTTAAACTCTTTTAAATTTTTTTCGAAACTCATTTACCAATGAAGGGATAACCACAAAAGATTTACTTATTCGTTAACAATATATCCAAAAACCCATTTATATATGGTGCGTTATCAGGGTCAAAATTCAATGTACATACTTTTTCCAGTTTGAATTTCGAAACAAGTCTTTTTGCGTACAATTACTTTCTAATTGCAGCTCTTTTTCCAGTTTGAATTTCGAAACGTCTTTTCGCTTACAATTACTTTTTAATTGCAGCTCTTGCTGCAGGTGTAATTGTGAATGAAGTTTATCTTGACATTACCTGCTAAAAAGTACTTTTTTTTGCGCGTTTGTTGAGGTAAATAGAGTATCACTACATTAAAAATTTCTTGTGAAATGTTTGTCTGTGTGATGTTTGCGAGCCACCCTACGATAGTCGCCTTGCACGCAAATTCATTTTGTAAATATCTAAACTCTTAGTACACATTCTCTTGATAAGGCTCTGTTTGCAGTGCATCACTGGCGCTGTACGTTTTGCTCCGGTGGGATCGAAATCACGCTGACTTTGCCGATTTCCGGTTTATCAACATGCAATTACTTTTGACAAATTTTCTGCGATAAGTCTTCCTCGACAAATTTTCTGCGAAAAATCAACCAGGCGTCCCAATGGACAGACCACGTGGTTTGAGGAAGTCACGTGATTCACTCTCCCATGATGTGCTTCAATCCTAAATTGCCACAATTTTGTCACACCATTTAGAGATTTCTCCGTGTCGTCAATGTATCTTTTCCACTCAAGTGGTTTAGTATTGCTTTGGCTAATTATTTCCGTCTCAACCGAAGACATAAAGATGTTTGCGAAAGCGACTGCCATCTTTGTGCCCATTGCAGTTCCGTGTATTTGGAGATAGTTCTTATCGTTGAATTCAAATGAATTTTCTATGAAATTTACAAAGTCAGTCGTATCTTTAAGATGTGACTTTTGTGACAAAGCTATAGACTGAAGTATGCTGTCAACAAATGCTGATAGTCGTTCGATGGGTCCGTCATTTCCTGCCACAATAGGGCGACCAACAGGTGTTGGTTTGTAAATCTTTGTGAGAGTGTAGAAAACGGGTACTCCTGGTGGGTTGGGAGTCTGTGATAACCACTAGACAGTCATTTCGTCAATGTAATTTCCCTGATAGAGTTCTTTGGTTATTTGTTTAACTTTTTGGGAAGTTGCTTTCTACCATCGGTTCTACAATTAAGTGAATTCAACAACAAACTCACCAACCGCCATGCTAAGCTACACAAAATTAAAACGAGTACTTGCCTTTTTTCGGATAGGGAAACACTGGTCAGCCGGAATCCTTGAATTTGATTGGCTCTTGACGCGCGTTCCGGCGGTCCAGTTTTTTCCTATCCGGACCGCTTTTGTCAGGGACCATTGGATGAAAGTTGAAAAACAACATACCTCGGTTGAACTCGAGAATTTTTTTATTTACGGCTCAAAGATGCGACTTTTTTGGCAAGTCACAATTCTTGTGTGTGTTGTAAATGGAAAGTTCAACAAGGAGGGAATTAAAGACCTTGAAATACCTTCAAAAGGCAAGTACTCGTTTTAATTTTGTGTAGCTTAGCATGGCGGTTGGTGAGTTTGTTGTTGAATTCACTTAACACAGCAGTTTTAGTTTTTAAATTGCGATCGCCACAATGCCTTTTGACTCCGATATTTACTTTGATGACTTCGTTTTTCAGTTTTTTCTCTTAAATTAACGAGGTTCGGTATATTTTCATGCAAGAAATTGTGCAGGCTTAAACTGGAATTTTGCTTTTTCATCTGTCGTAAGCTTAAATGAAGATAAGCTTAAAAGCCAGCGCACCGTTCGCTTTGGTTAAAACTGAGATCAAACCGAACGATTTTCCGTGATATATGTACTGGAGCCGCATTCACCCAGCAAAATCTTTGAAGTCTGTTAACAGTTGTTTTCTTAATGCGGTTTCGTTTGTTATTGGCGTGGGTACAAACTTCAACCCCCGGGAGAGGAGATTAACTTGATCAGTTGTCAATTATTAAATTTAAGAGGTTCCTTTGTATTTTCTTTTAGATTCTGTTTTTTAGCTGTTGTATCTTTATGTTTTTTTTCTTTATTTCTTGTGTCTTTTGTTCTTAACTTTGCGCTTTTCCATTATATCACCCCCTTTGCTTGCTAGTTTACGCACTGAGAGAGCAGACAGGGATAAGCTTCAACAGTTTTATTGTTCATTTCTTCAAGTTTTCCCATCATTACATTGACTTCTTGTAGTCGTTTCTCTAGATTAGCGGCGATAGTTTGTACACTTTCTGGAAAGCCGTTCGTACATGTGCTAGACTGGGGGCGTGCTGTTAAACTTGCCCGATTTGAGTGTTTGTCTCTTAAGGCTTACACGATTTGGCTCTGCGCAACTTGTCCTGGTTGCGTTCGATACGGCGATAGTGTAAGAACGTCTGTTCGGCTTCTTTTCTGATCGCTTTTATGCGAGATTTAAACTCTTCGTTAGGGTAAATTTTCGCTTTTGCGTCGTAGCGTAAGTCTTTTGGGCATGTGCCCCTGTCCATGTGTTCTTTCAGTCTCAAGACTGATTGTTCCGATTTTTCTATTTTCCTTTTGAGCCGGCGAGATCTCGTCGGGGGCGGTCTGTCGCGCCCTTCTGGGGAGGGACTCGAACAGCGCGTCAACAGGACGTATTAAGTTAACAATTTATTTGGCAATTCAGTTTGTGTTTCTGATAAAATCTGCCGTCTCTACCAGACGTTGAGCGCACTCGCGCAACACGTTCGGAGCCATTAGCGAAATCAAAACAACGAAGAGAAAAACAGCACAACACGGAGAAATCTCTAACTGGTATGACAAAATTGTGTGACAATTTAGGATTGAAGCTCATCATGGGAGAGTGAATCACGTGACTTCCTCAAATCACGTGGTCTGTCCATTGGAACGCCTGGTTGATTTTTCGCAGAAAATTTGTCGAGGAAGACTTATCGCAGAAAATTTGTCAAAAGTAATTGCATGTTGATAAACCGGAAATCGGCAAAGTCAGCGCGTGATTTCGATCGTACTGGAGCAAGACGTACGGCTCCAGTGATGCACTGCAAACAGAGCCTTATCAAGAGAATGTGTACTAAGTGTTTAGATATTTACAAAATGAATTTGTGTGCAAGGCGACTATCGTAGGGTGGCTCGCAAACATCACACAGACACATTTCACAAGTAATTTTTAATGTAGTGATAATCTATTCACCTCAACAAACGCGCAAAAAGAAGTACTTTTTAGCAGGTAATGTCAAGATAAACTTCATTCACAATTACGCATGCAGCAAGAGCTGCAATTAAAAAGTAATTGTAAGCGAAAAGACGCTTCGAAATTCAAACTGGAAAAAGAGCTGCAATTAGAAAGTAATTACGCAAAAAGACTTGTTTCGAAATTCAAACTGGAAAAAGTATGTACATTGAATTTTGACCCTGATAACGCGCCATATATAAATGGGTTTTTGGATATATTGTTAACGAATAAGTAAATCTTTTGTGGTTATCCCTTCATTGGTAAATGAGTTTCGAAAAAAATTTAAAAGAGTTTAAAAAAAAGGATTTACTTCCATTTCTCGGAAGGAAATTAAAGATTTCTTGATGCTCTACTTAAAGGGCCAGTCTCATGGCAATTTTCCTATTTTCTTTGTCACAATTTCGATAAATTGATATCAAAGTACCTTGCTCACACATGAATTGCAGTTAGACCACCAAGGGGACAATATTGTACGAATTTAAAAAAAAAAAAAACAAGCCAAAATTAGTTTTTAGAGATTTTATCTGAGACACAAGGGCAGAAACTTGAAAAATTCTGCCAGAATTTTTCAAGTCAGACGCCATTTCCATCCTGGCTATCCCTATCCAGACATACATGTTATAGTTTCCATGTACTGGAATACCCATTTTTAATACTACTGGACCATTATTTTTAGGCTTGCATAAATTAATATATGTCTTTGGGCTTTTACCATATTTATACAGGTCGTCGCTTTTTGTGAAGTATTTCTAACACAAGAAACTTAAATATAATAATTGAAGCCTCTTTCAAAGCGTTATGAGGGTCCAACTAGCACAATCTGGGCAGTGGCTTTGCAAACGAAATATAAAATCCTATGTTCGTATTGGCCTCTCAGTTACTCCCAGTTTGTCGATTAGAAGCCAATCGATTTATAAGAGAATGACTTTAGAAAACAATATATATCAATAACATTTAAATTCAATTTTAGTACTTAGCCTTGAAAAGTATTGTGAAAGAAAAATATCAGCAACTGAAGACTAGAAAAAGGCTAGAATGAGATAAAACCATTTTCCGAAAATCAAAAGGAAACCGCTGATCATGGAGGAGTCAGGACGTCTCTAAGGATATACAGAGCGCGCCATAAATTTATTAACGGCGCGAAAACCGAAATCTCTACTGGGATTCCATTTTACCGTTTTCAGAAGTCGAAAAATTCTCATGTTTTCAAACAGAAGTAGCGGAGGACTTTCCTCGTCTACTAGCTCGGCGTAAAAGCGGTTTTTAGAGCAATGAGATTCCCCAGAAAGCAAACCTCTCTTCGTTCATGTCGCAGACTACACAGCAACAACAGAGACGTGACGGGATACGATTACATTTAGTGTGACTGAAGTGACCCCTTACTGCTGACAGCTTACTACGAGCGATGACAAGTTTTACTTGGCAACCGTCGATCATTCTCTTAATTGGATTACTTGGCTGCGGCTCGTCATGCTTTACGCACAACAAACATAGGGCTGTTCACAGCAAAATCCACTCGCTTGTTTAAAGTCTCTAATAAGAAAGGTTGATATGCAAGTAAAATAGAAGCAACCATCGCTTATTGAGTGCGTTCGAGATAAGTAAGAGACTCAAACGAAACGTGAACCAACAACTGGAAATGACTCCTAAAAAAGACTGAAAACCGGGGACCGTTGAAAACGACTCACACCAACAGAGCGCAGAAGATGGCGCTGAAAAGGCACATGGCCAACGAAAAAACACTTAGCTTTCGCCTTGCTTACACAGGACACCCAAATAGTCACAGACCCCAGCAAATTAGGAAGCGTTCTCCTTACGTCGAACGCAATTACTAACGCCATAATCGATCATTACGAAGCGTTAACGAGTTAATTTAAATTAGGTTTAGGTTCAATTACATTTTCTAAAGGAATTCTTGTAAAAGGGGCTAAGTTTTGGCCATATTTTAAAACAATAGTTACCACAATAATGCCTCGTGGTGAGAGGAAATCTTCAAAGCGAGCTCCTCCATTAAGCCTGTTTCTAGCGTACCGGCGAGCGTGGCACATCCCGCACCACAACAGCCTGGACTATTTGGACAAATGGCTTCCACGGCTGCTGGTGTAGCGATCGGCTCAACTGTGGTACGTACATGTACTTACACTAACACACTTAGTGCACAAATAGATAAATACTTTTTCTTTGTATTAATCTAACGGAATGTGTATAAAGCAGTCAATCAGTGACTTAATATATAAAAACGAGCGCAGCGAATCAACGATTTAGTGACTGAACGAGGAGCGCGCGCCTTGATAGCCATACATCTAAGCATTGCGTTTTTATCTTCTACCAAAGATCCCCAAGGAGAACAACCCTGGAAGAACAATTGTTTCCACATGTAATTGCCCAACCGAGAACATTGCATCTTACTTAGACACGGTTATGTCACCTCTCGTGTGTAATCTTAAAACATACGTCAAGGACACTAACCATGCACTTCAGATCTTTAGAACTTTTCAGTTTGACAACGATGAAACCAGCCAATGCTTCCTCTACGCAATGGACATCAAGTCCCTTTACACCGGGATCCCGCACAACAGCGGTCTGGAAGCGTTAAAATACTTCTTGGACAAGCGCCCCGTTCTCGACCCACCCACGGCAACACTCACTCGTCTAGCGGAGCTGGTGCTTACCCTAAACGCTTTCTTGTTCAACAACGAATTCTACCATCAAGTTGGATGGGTGGCCATGGCAGCAAAATGCGCCCGAATTACGCGTGTCTTTTTGTAGGATATGTAGAAGAACAAATCGCTCAACAGTACACTGGTACAGTACCTCAGCTACACAAGAGATACATCGACGATGTGGTAGCGGCATCGTGTGCTGTAGCCGCGTTGAACTTGAAGAGTACATTGCCTTTGACCCCAATTTTCATCCCGCTCTGCAATTCACACTTACAATCTCTGAAACTGAACTACCTTTCCTGGATATCAATCTGCGCATTTCTGCAGGCGACCGCATCTGCACTTCCATTCACTACAAAGCCACTGATACATACAGCTATCTCCACTACGATTCATGGCACCCCCGCCACTGCAAAGAGAGCCTCCCATACAGCCAGCTTCTATGTCTTCGACGCATCTGTTCTGTCCAAGCTGAACTTTCTAAACAGAGCCCAAGAGATGGCCTCTTTCTTTGAGAGACTCGGCTACAGCCCACAAACTCTGAATCGTAACATTGAGAAAATGAAAGACCTGTCTCAAAGCGACGCCCTTACAAAAAGCAATTCAACGGAGGAAAAGATGAGCAGGATTCATTTGATACCCACATACCATCCTTCGAACACTCGCATACAACGAATCCTGCTTGACAACTTCAAAGTGATTGCAGACGACCCAGCAACCAGACTCATCTTTCCTCAACTACCAATGGTTGCGTTTCGACGTGATGGCAACTTGCGAACATCACTAGTTCACACGGCAGAAAAGTAGGCTGCAACACGCACAGGCACTTATCCATGTCAACACCTACGTTGTCGTTCTTGTGGCCATATTTCCAGCGAAACCAAACTCCTGAGGCCAAAGCATCGCTTATCCTTTAAAGAGTCCTTCACTTGTTTGAACTCTGGTCTGATTCACTGCATCTCCTGCCGTCGCTGCCCTGCCACTTACATCGGCGAGACTGGGTGCAGTCTGAGGGAACGTTTTGGTGAACACCTTCGAAGCATTACCAAAAGTGCGCCTTGTTCAGTCGCAAAGCATTTCAGTTCCAACGGACATACCGCAGCCGACGCACTGGTCCGCGATGGGAACAGAGGAAGAGGCAAGAAATTCGTCTCATCTTTCGACTCGGGACATGCCAGCCGCGCGGCCTCAATGCCGATTTTCACTTCATTTGAAGTTCTCGCGCGCGCGGGTGCAAAACACAACTTTCAAATTTTAAATTCAATACCTGGCATCGTGGCGCAACTCATAACGAACGTTGTCAACATTCCACTGATGAAGGGCATAGTCCCGAAACGTCTGGACATTTGTTACTAATTTGGCACTTCAATCAACATTTATAACTTTTATTTCTATAATGCACCTAACCAGCACGGGAGACACCTCAAAGGCCAATTTTTCATCACACTGCTACTGCCATTGCAACTTAAGTGAAGGTTATGTATAAATTGGGACAAGAGACAATTAAATTTTTTGGTTGTCCTTAGGGTAATGCTGTGAGTAGCGTTCTGCTGGGTGGTGAGGGTGACCAGTCAACAAACCAGCAGCAGCAGCAGCAGAGTCAGGGCCCATGTCAATATGAAATACAGCAATTTGTGGAGTGTGCGCAGAATCTGGGGGATGTCACACTATGTCAGAGATTCAATGAGGCACTAAAGCAGTGTAAGCTTGCAAACAGTGAGTAAGAGAATTCCTGTTAAGAAAGATTAATACTAGTGAGGAGCAATTAAGATGCTCTAAGCATAGTAATGTGGTAAGACCATACAGCGTTACGTTTTGTCATACTGTAAGGTGCGAACACTAAATTTATCGCTTGATATACCACTGAAATCTCATTACTATCAATAAAAGCAATGTATTTGAATCATTAACGAGAAAAGCTAACTACTGGAATAAGTATGAAGAAATAAGTATATCATCTTCAAATAGTCAAAATAAGGAGCCTGGTCCCAGGCTAAATCAGTTCTAGCGAAAAAGGCTCCCCTC
Source organism: Siderastrea radians (assembly GCA_964017195.1). Lineage (NCBI taxonomy): Eukaryota > Metazoa > Cnidaria > Anthozoa > Scleractinia > Rhizangiidae > Siderastrea > Siderastrea radians. The sequence goes on from OZ024890.1 coordinate 26,839,080, forward strand.
CGGGGGGTGCAGCAAACATGCAATCAACTTAATAAGTAAAAAATCGAATAAAAGTTAAGAGAAGAACAAACCAAGCAAAAAATTAATAGATAACGCCGAATAGAGGCCGACTCTCAAACGACACAATTTTGGGTTTGCTGAAGCCTAATTTGATGACCATCTTTTTTTATTATTTTAAAATATTCATTAGCTGTGTACCTAATTGACAGCAAATTGTGATTGCATGAATCACAAAGAAATAATGGACTTATTGTATTAAAACGAACGAAAAACAATGCCTCGATCATAACCTTCACAAGGTAGACATGATAGATAGTATTCAACTAATCTTATTTTATTCCGGCTCTTTTGTTGTTTTAGATCTATCCTGAAGAGTGCGAGATTACTTCAGCAGCAGTGTACAATTATCGTTACTAGTAGGTAAAAATATGTTTTACTGGCGACGAATTATGCAGTTCGCTGGCTTTGTAATGACGAACAATAAAAAGACAATTCGGGAAAAACGAAGCCGTAATCTCCACTCATCCCCAGACTCTTCGCTTCGCAGCTTGGGGTATTCAAGGTCTTCCCAATTGTATCAGACACATCCGTTTTGACTATTTTGCTCTTTTATTTATTTTGTTCCCGTTGTCGTAACGAAAACTGCTTTCTTTGTTCCACTCATGTTATTCCTTCAAACTGGGAAAACAGAAAGCACTGGGCAACATGCACGAATTGGTACTAGGGATAAGGCTTCTCCTATTGTTTTTACTCCTATTTAGCGGCCAACAGGAATGGAAATTCCAAGTTTATTTGGCTTTGATTTCAACCAGCCCTGGACAGATGACAGTCTAAAATAAAAAGAGGCGACCGAAAAATCATTCAAAACACAAGTCTGTTGTCGTCTTCATGAGATGCCGTGATTCCTTTTCACATCGTTATTCACTGAAATAACATAGCGTTGGTAATTTCCGACGAATTTATTTAGCGGCCAACCTCTTTTAAAGGTCAAATAAACCAAAATTTCGACATTTTTTCTTTCAATCCAATTTACTTGTTATGTGTTGATTTGGTATCAAATAAACATATTCTGAAGTTTCAAGTCAATTGGACTTAGGATCGCAGAGATAATGGCACGTGAAAAGTGCTACTTTTTGGCCTTCATAATCGTAGAGCGGTCGGGAAAGTTGTCGGTAAATTGTCGGAAATAACACTAGTGACGTCACTGTTGGCGAGCTGGAAAATTGCAGGGATTCGAAGTGTGAGGACGTGAGCGGAAAATCATGGTGTTTTGTGCTGCTATGAGAGTAAAGTAAGTAATTTTAAGTATCCAGAAGATCCAGAACTGCCTCAAGAATGGCTCAAAGAATGAAAGGAGGATCGTTTCAACCCACAAAACACTGATTCACGTGTCTCTGCAGACCAGTTTACACCACAGGTAACCAAAGCGATTCGATCGAAAATAATCGGCGGTTTTCCAAGGACAATACCTAAAAATCCAAATAAAGTTTGAAGAACCTTACCTGTTATGTGTTTGCTGTGTTTTTGCCGGTTTTCCGAGCTTGTGGAGGTTGTTTTGAGCGGTAAGTTACAGCGGTATAAACCATCCATGTCCGCCCAAGAACGGAGCAACTTCACACGGGAATTCCAATTGCGTGTTCAGCATTTGCACAACGTAGAAATTTAGAGGTAAGAATTTTGCATTTTGTTCAATATATCTATGACTAGCTTGTATCTTCTGATGGTTGTTAACTCTTTCAGTTAGTTTACTTGAGAATTATAAGTCATAGCAGTTACTAAGCATTAACAATAACCTCGGGTTTTTGGCGCATAAATTAGGCTTCAATAATTATAAACAAACGTAACTTTCGAGCTCTGAATGTAATATTCTTCACGCACTAAAATATTTCAGTTTTATCGCTTTCATACAGCGGCTACAGGCCCCTCTTAAGCCTCTCACAAGCCAACACTCAAGACGACCAACAACATAAACCCAGATTTAATAAACTGGCCTAGTTTCTAAGTGTTGTGGCTTGTCACTGGCAAACAGGTCCCAGGGGGGGGGGGGTACTCCGGATTTCAAGTGACGGTGATAATCGAAGGATTTTTTTTTTGGGGGGGGGGTTGAAAATTTTCATTCCGGAATGTTTTCGGGTAGGAAAATTTGGCAAGTATTTTTTTGGGTGGCTTGATTTAAGTAGAGATTTTTTGGGTATTCAAAACAATCTGAAGAATTGTGGTAGTGCCTGTGTATCCTGGCCGCGTAGTTCTGCGAATATTAAGTACTGACAACCAAACTTGTTTTGGGGTTGTTTTAATTATATTTAACGATGGTGTCACATTACATTGCATCCGTTTCATAAAACCGGTTATACAATAGTACGCAAAGTGTCTCGGGTGTATTTCACAAGGCTTCAATTCATTCAACTGATTTCTCATCCATCGTGTTTATCACCCGGCTTTATCCTCACTGGAATTCCCTTTTGCTGTAGTGAATTCTTGATATCCTTTGCTTGTGACTTGTGGGTTAATCCTTTCTGGAAATTTTTGAGGCTCGAAAATTCGGCATGGGATTTGGGATTTTTGGAGGCCCCCATTCGATCATCCCCGTCACTTGAAATCGGGAGTACCCCCCTGGGAAGCAGGTGTTCCAGGCTGGTCCATGTTCATGATTTTTAGGGGAGGCAGAAATGACATCATGTCAAGACAAACATGCCCCTCTCAAGTTTATGACAGGTGTATCACTTAATATAATTATGGGGTCCACCCTTCGTACAGCTGCTATCTAAGTACTTTCAGGAGGGGGAAATGGTTGACCCATAAAAACTGAAGGAATTGATTGTTGTTTGAAACAAAAAAAAACTTCTTTTGTGGGTGTCGCATATGTTCCTTGTCACTCCAAGAAGTACTAATACCTCTTGAAAAGTTGTTCCTGCCAGCATGAATTTCTGACATTATATAGTACCTTAAAATCCTAGAAAGTATCAAAACACGCTGACAATGGTCATTTTTAATTCAAACACCCTAAGTGGTACCAAAGCATGAATTGTAATTACGGTGATCCCTTCACTACACTATGGGAGCCCCTCCCCTCTCACCTCCTAGGTTAAGTACCACTCTGTAGTAATTGAAGAAAATACAAAGTTGAGATACATTTCAAAGAGTAGTACAAGTGTCAACCAAATATGATGTTAATATTATCTAGCAAGACTGCCAAGCTGTTAATGGACATATTCAAAGCCCTTTCAGTTTCCACTTTTACTTGGGAAGCTCTCTCTAATTTTTAAAACCAGACAAGATGAAATGGCTATTGGGATTTGTCGTCCCAGCTTCATACGTATCCAGTAAGTGTATTGCCTATAAGGAACATTACTCTATACATGTTCTGAGAATGAAAGAGGAAACAACAGACTCATAAGAAAGATACACAGATGAGTAAAAGGTAACTCAGCAGTAAAGGGATTAAATAAATACGTCAACTACAAAAATAAATCTATATTAAATAAATAAACAGGTTAGCTAACCAGTAACAACAGTAGAAGAACAACATTAACTCGATTTCACAGTCTTAGAAATAATGAAATCACATTTGATTTGTTTAAGCTAAAATTTGAGAGTTTGTTTTTGCTTTCAACTAACAATTTTATTACTTATATGTTGTACTGGTAGTACAACTGATTGTAAACCCAATACTTGTTAAACCATATACATCGAAGGGGTCATAAAGTGCACAAGGTTGCTAAGAACATAACAAGGTATACTGTTTATGTAATCATGTTCATTCATGTAATAAGGGTTTTTGTAATTGTCATTTAATTATTGTTCCTTGATCTTTTACTACTTTCACGTCACCTTTTGTCAAATATCTTAGTATTTAGCACACAACCTCATGAGCATTGCAACATCTCATCATGTATTAATGAAGGATGTTTTCTCATGAACACAATTTATAGGTGATTCATTTTCAGACCAAAATATGTAATTTTCCCTCCTCACTGGTCCCCTGGTTCCTCCCCAGCTCCCAGAGGTTTTTCTTTCTCTTTTCCCGAACAAAATTCAACCACAAAGCAGCTCTCAGTGTGCCCACTGTCAGACCAAGCATGTCATTTTCCTTACCCATCTTGAGAACCAGATGTGTAATTTTTCCCACCCATTTTCAGAACTGACAAAACATAACTGTCACCCCCAAATCAATTACCATTTTCAGACCTGACTTTTAAGTCAACAACCATTTTCAGACCAAAAAGGCTTTAAACCCATACTCATTTGGGTTGCACCAATCTATACGTGGAGTTTGTTCTCTGCCCCCCCACCCCCCCCCCCAAAAAAAAGAGCCCAAAGCAAAAATACGTTTAAATATGTACGTACTCCGGCCTTCATTTTCAAAATACTGATTATAATCTGTCTCAATGACAGCTGGATTTAAAAAATTCTCTTCATCTGTCTCTAGGACATAGCAGGTGGTATCTTATCACGGGATTTGGAAATTGCACGACAGCAGAACACTTCTCGCCCAGCTGGCATTAGTACACAGTTGACAAAATTTAAATGCACCTAAATTTTGAGCCTAAGATTGTATACATGCAAAACAACAAACAAACACAGTCACTAGTAACACTTTGTGATGTAGACAGATACATTCAACCTGTTTTCGGCTATGTTAAAAATTTGAGCTGGATTTCCTGCCGCTGTTGCCGCGAGGATGAAAACCGTACTCACACAGCAACCATAATGGCTACATGTATATGAAGCTTTGCTTTACTCTAGTCAGTCTAGTCAGTAAGGCATAACAACAAACATCGATCATGATAAGTGTACAAAAGGGCTGCAAAGAACAACAAAAATGCCTCAGATAAAGTGGTAACGCATTTATTAACAATTATACGGCGAACTTTTACAGTGTAATGAATAAATAAGCTTAAACGCTCACCATTAAACTTTACCAATTCCGTCGTTTACTTTGGAAGCCATTGCTGTCGGTCTAATATCATCTGAGATTTTGCAGTCCGATTCTGTGGTAATTAGCTCAAACTGGTATGGCTCTACGTTAAATGCCACAGGTTTGAGCTCCTCGGCCATTTTCAACGCAAAGAAAACGGGTGAAAACAGAGAATTTTCGAAAAAATTACAACAATACTCTTCAATACTCGCCTTTCGATCTTGAGCTTTCTTTGCTCATCAACAGTGACGTCACAGAATCAGCGGTTGTTTCCATTCCTTCCATTTAAGCGCGCGGTCATTTCAGAAACGATTTCGTGAAACCTTCGGATATCTTCGTACTTCTGGCCTTATTACTCCTTTTAAGGTCTCAGGAAGGAAAATTTCGGTCCAGTTTGGCTTTATAATGATTTCTTTTTGTGTCAAGACGCGTTTAAACGGCTAAAGCGGAATTATCAAAATTTGGGTTTATTTGACCTTTAAGCGGCCACTTGCCCTTTCCTCGAGGGTGCCCGCTTAACAAGAGTTCTACTGTACTTTAGTGATATGGCTCTCCTTGGAACGTCAAGCAAGATTCAAGACTTTAGCCCAACAGTGGTTTATTTAGAATATCGTTTTGTAAGCATTGATATTACAAAATTACACGCATCCAGTTAGACCTAAATAAATTAAAGTTCAAAGGGAATACTTAAGTACAATTTAATGTCTAGTTACAAGTTACGCTGTTCAAGCTCTGGCTTTGTGGTTAACTAAGGACTGCTTCGGTTGGTTTTTCTAAACATTTTTTTTTTTCAACAAATGGGTACAAAAAAATAACGCTAAAATATATCACGGAGAAACTAAGCGTAAACTACTGTATTCAAATGCAAACGCAGCTAAGTTTCAATAAATGCAATAACAATACAAAGAATAAATGCTGATCAATAAGGAAAATTGCCCAGTTTAGTCCAAGGGTTTCATGTACTCCATATAACCATGACAAAAACGGACTATGAATGTCCTCAATAAATGTTAAATATAAACTATAATGAAAACAGGGGGGTTGGCCTGCTTATGTTATATATCTTGTTCAGTTAGCTCATATCATAACAACAGAAACACTTGTCAATTTCAATCTAGCACTATCAGAGCGATTTTTATTAAAGTGTTGTAAAAAAAAAGACACTATGTAATCAACCTGGCCGATCATAGAGGACAAGGACAATCCTGTGAGCCAATCAAAACTCGATGAAAATACGTGTACCCGGTTCGAAGCGTGGGAAAACGTGCATGATCGAGTCACGATTGGTTTTGGTTTTATGTCTGATTGGATAATATATTGGCGCGAGTTTTTTTAACCATTCACGTTTATAGTAAAGAAAACAGAAAGGAAAGTGCGATTTGAAAACCGCTCTAAGAGTCATAAGCATAGCTACTAGTGACATCTACACCATCAATACACCTGGACTGCCTGTCAACAAAATCGAAGGAGTGTATCATGCGTGCTTATAAAATGACACAGTCCTAGAAATATCTTAAATGAATGACACAGCAGTTCTTTTTCTTTAATGTTCAAACGATGCAAAAACTTTCATACGATCCAACTGCAGGTGGCGTCGAAGATGGATCAATGTACCACTGGCAGTTTACTGTGCCACCGCCAGTAGGCAAAAATGAATGGACTCTACCTCCGTCCAAGCGAATATACAAGTGTGGAAACTGAACACTTCGGAACGCCACGCTCGAGGAAGCCTTCAGTTTCTGGAGGTAATATATCTCCCAAGGGCCTGCATTATACTGGCAATTTGTCACGCCTCCTCCAGTACTACTACTGGGTCCGTTAAAACCATTGCTGTCTAGGCGGATAAATACATTCGGGAACGCTGTACTTTCTATCACCACTTTATGCGGCTCATCGGGTGCCAGTGAAGGGGGCACTTCCACAGGGCATATGTAGAATTTCTCCCAAGGCCCGGGTGGTGTGTACTGGCAGTTGACAGTTCCACCTCCGGCAGGTTTGCCAGGCGATACTCCTGAGCCGTCACAACGAATGTAGACGTCGGGGAATGCTGCAAACTTCAACGAATTTTGCTTTTTCTCTTTCATAAATTCCAGCAAACGGTAAATCATCGGGATTGTGAATCGTGTAGCAATATTAGGACATACCAGTGGTTTCCCATCGGTGGCACCGTGGTGAACACCAACGACGATCCAGTAACCACCGTACCATGTGTACACAGGGCTACCACTTTCCCCATTGAATGTATCATTCATGTACATAATCCGGGTTTTTGTGACGCTTGTGATTTTCCCCCCTGTGATCCACATAGTTCCAATTGGTTTTTTGTCATATGGATACCCACAGTTGGTTACAAGACGGTTGTTCAGTTCTTCATCAGGTACAACTGCTGACCAGCCAAAGCCATCGTCAGAATTACCAGCTCCTGGAAGGAGAATCAAGCCATAGTCGTAGTCTATATTTTCTGAGTTAATAAACTCAGGAGCTGCATACATGTTTTTCTGGTCTCTTACTATAATCGTTCTTTGCCCTGGAAACTTGACGGTGATTCTGTCGGGATAGCCTCCATCATCTTTAATTTTGAGTACCTCACATGGCCGCTAGTCACAATGGCAGTACGACCTACGTCAGGAAGATAGATCTTGAATCCACTAGCGACGTACTTCAACCCTTTCTTGCTGTAATACGTCGACAAAAAGCAAATCCATTTGTATGGAGGGGAGGTCATTGGATCCACTTGTACACGTTCATCCTTTCCGCATACGATCTCTGGCGAAGAAACCCCATTTGCTTCAGGCAACGCAACTTCTCGCTGAACGTTTACGGTCTTAGATGAAGAGGATACAACAGAGCCCATTTCTAACTTACTGCCAAAATGTACAATACGTAACTTTCGATACCTTAATACCTCTGTTAGCCAATATTTACCGCTTCCAAAGCTTGTTTTCAGGCAGATAAGATCTCTATTCTTTTTTTTCATTCTTACGTAATCAGTGCCGTGCGCGCTGGTTGCTAACAAGTCTGTTTATGATGTCATGCCTCAGTGCTGGCGTTCATCATCGGTTGAACCGCAGAATATTTTCAGGGGTATGTGTTGTTTTTATCCCACGGATTGTACCAGCGGGAATAATTTATTGACACCCGGAAGTAACAAAAGAAGAGTGTTACTTAGTTTTATCTGTGCTCTTTTCCATTGTAAGTAGAGAGTAATATGAAGTATCTGTTAATGGTGTAACGCGTCACCGCCCAACCCCAAACCGCAGCACGTACGATACATAACAACGGTTTCCATAACAGCTTACGCCCCCGGGTATTTTGGACGAAAAAAATGATTAAGGTCCTTAACTTGTAAGCTTAAGCTCATTTTTGCTCTTTCATCTTTGAAGCCTTGATTGATATCTACAGATTTATCCGTTTTTGGATGACTTAGTGTTTTTAAGGGGTTTAGTCACTATGAATGAAGTCATCTGTGGCGATGTATAAAATTGCCTTCAGATCAAAAGAAGACTTAAAATAATAGGCTACCAAGGTAGAAAAACGCCAATGCACTGAGAAAGAGGCAATGCACTGAGAAAAAAATCAAGGATGGCTTCGAATGTAATCGACAAATTTGAAAATTTAGGCTAACCTTTTCAAAACTGTCATCCGTGACAGAGCACCTTTAATGCCCCTACAAGCTGAAATTATTCATGTCTACTTTAATAAATCAGGACCGGGTGCACACAGTTACAAAATGTTGGGTCGCCACTTTGTTTTGATAACATTGCGAGTCATTTGATGTGCATGCTGTTGCTTGGCAACAGGGTTCTTCAAAATTGCCACAAATTGCAGACAATTAGAATTTTCTTAGCGTCTATATAACAATTATTCCATGAGTGTGCGTTGGATATGAGGTGATAAATAACCAACGAGCGCGTAGCGCGAGTTGGTTATAATCACCTCACATCCAGCAAGTGCGAATGAAATAATTATTTTAGTAAATTCTCAACCTCGGTTATTCTTGTTGAACAGTACGCTTTTTCAACTTTTTTTTATGTTTTTAATGATGCGGGCATTTCAGTTTGACCTTAACGAAGCGATTGTACGAAAAGGCGCGAAAAATCAGTGAGCGTTGTGCATTCTGTAAGTTGAATGAAACAAGTGAAGAAAGCGAGCGAGAGAAAAACTCTTCGTAAATAATCCTGGCTCAATCTCCTGTAAAGCTGCATTTATCGTGGAAAGTCATGTCAAGAGATGCTAGTTAACGAGAAGATTCAAGATTATTACGGAGCTGAACAATTTATTCATTATGCAAGTTAAATCGAGCACAAGTTTAGTCTGGCCGGCGATCTCGCAGTTGATCAAGACTGAAAATTAACTGTGTTGAAACGAAAGTGAGCTCAGAAACGACTAATTTCTCTGATATAATGGGCAATATAAATTGTTGATTGCTGCACGGATGACCACGAATGGAGAGAGAGAGGGAGACTGATCTTCAAACGTAATTTCACTGAGTTTGAAGGTAGTGTTGTTTGTAACAAATATACCCTTGCAAGAATTTGTCGCTTCGTCTTCAACATTTATTGCGCTCATTTGTATTTATTTACACGGATTTTCAATCAAATGTTTTACATCGAACTTTGTGCTGTTTAGTAGAGTTTTCTTTTTCGCTTTATCAGGTGATAATTTTGTATTTAGTGAATAAAAGTCATCTTTTGCAAACACTTCTTCTCGCAGCGAGCAAAATTGTAAACACAAAGCCTTTTTCTTTTCCATATAAGGTAAAACTCCGAATATTTAGTAAATAAACCCCTTCAGGCGGCTGGTATATTGTAGGATAATGCCCGAGGCTGAAAGATTGTCCGAAAAATGAACAGTTGGGCCGAGAATCGAAGCTTCGAGGGTAACTGTGAAATTTTGAGGACAATCTTTCAGCCAAGGGCATTATCCTCCAATATACCAGCAAGCCAGGAAGGGGTTTATTTATTTTATAACCCTCCGATTAATTTCTTCAACACGCTTCATCGCGGTAAAAAGGAAAAACCTACAGCGTGCGATAATCACGGCATAATTTAGTTGAAATATAGGTTTCGAATTTTTTTAACACTGTGATTTTATCAAAATGTTAGACCTGAAAAGGACACTTTTTTCGTTTGTTTTGCACTGCTCTAAAAAATCGGACGACAGATATCAAATCGGACGGGGTATATATAAACAATAGCCTCCATTTGGAGCGAAAATATGCTCGGATATTTGTCCGCGGACATTATCTGTTCCGAGACGCGAAAACTGTGAGCTTCGAGGAACAGATAATGTCCGCGGACAAATATCCGAGCATATTTTCGCGCCAAATGGAGGCTATTGTCTTTATTATCCTTTAAATATTTTTAAACAAGGCCGCTCTAGTTTGGAGACCTTTTCTGAAAACTATTTAAAGTCTAAGCAACATCTGTAAGCATTTAAAAATTTTCCATTCTATTTAAAATGTTTAGTTCTGTTTAACTGAACAGTTTACTCGGGATGAAAACTAAACGCGCGAACATAAATTGCAAAATTCGAAAACTGGGGAATATCACCTGGGGTATATTCTCGGATATTCCCCTATTAATAGCCCTCCTTCACACTACGCAACCACAGAATGGAGCCGAAACATAACAACTGTATCATAACAGTTTACTTAGATGCATGTTCATTAATAACGAACGCCCAGATCTTTTGAAAGACAAAGTCATACTAACAAAAATAACAACAATTTGCAAACGAACCAAGCCATAAGAGACTTATAGGAACCAAAGATTAATTAATTAAAGTGTTACACAATCGTTTAAATTATGTATCAAAAGGTTCTATGCCGTTGTTTTAATCTCCGTTGTTTTTCTCCCCTGGAGAACGAACTTAGCCGTTCCCTTGTGTCCAAAGTCGTGTATAAGGCAAGCTACTGGGATTGTGATGACATTCACGTTAGAAGACAAAGCGTCGGTTACATAATAGCAAAACCGAACAGTTGTCAAACTTCTATCTTTGCGGATCATATAACTTTGACACTTTAGCTATCGGGCGATCTGATATATATTGAAAAATTAAAGAAACATTATTAATTACTGTTTAATTGGAGATTTGCAATCAGCACTTAATGAAAACGTGGGCAGTGGAGAAACTTTTCCTCTACTAGCCATGAATATTTGTTCTAGCAGACTTAGCTAGGTTTGATTATAATCTAAGGTCATCTAAACGTTACTTTAATTATTTAATTTTGAAGCGTACGATAGCCAATATGTAAAAAACGAGGGCGAGTGCTTGCTTTATCACGGGTTCCAAACGCCGAGGGACAGGGGAAAGCACGAGGACGAGTTCACAGTTTCGTGCTTTTATTGATGCGGACTCTCCAGCATCAGCACCGTTACTGTTGTCCGCTGCAGCTGGTTTTTCCAGGGTTTGCGGGTCATAAGGGGCCAAAGGATCAGCAGGTCTTAGGTGGGTCCTGTCCTGTCTAACCAACCCGTCTTGCGTTTTTACAACGTACGTACGTACGTAGTGTTTCCTTCTCTACTTCACCGTGACCCCACAGTTCACCACGGTGACGGTCATTTGGCCTGGTGTACACAAATAGTCCAGGCGCGAGAAGGGATGAGTCTGCTAGCAGTGTTGTTATAGAGAGCTTTGGCTTTAGTTCACTTGCCCAGATGCTAATCACCGACTACGGCTACGTGTGGTACAGATTGGCTCAACAATGATTCAGATATTGGCAAGGTGGATTTGTTCGTCGGCAGAGAAACCTCTGTTCTGGGGAATAGGTCATTCCACGAGTTAACACTTACCGAGACCTTGATTATTCCGGATATCGCAAAAACCGAATCTAATAATTTTTTTATTATACATTGTTTTACAGGTAAACAAATTAACGGCAAACAATTCCAACATTTGTGTCCATCTTGTCTTCCGGCCCGAGACCTTGATTATTCTGGATATCGCAAAAACCGAATCTAATAATTGTTTTATTATACATTGTTTTACAGGTAAACAAATTAACGGCAAACAATTCCAGCATTTGTGTCCATCTTGTCTTCCGGCCCGAGACCTTGATTATTCTGGATATCGCAAAAACCGAATCTAATAATTGTTTTATTATACATTGTTTTACAGGTAAACAAATTAACGGCAAACAATTCCAGCATTTGTGTCCATCTTGTCTTCCGGCCTCTGAACGCTTTTTTCCTTAAGGTATTCGTGGAACAGTTCCTCGCAATTTTTCTCAGCCTTCTTTTGTTTTCCGAGGCTTTCTGTTTCAGCAATTTTTTAATTTCTTGCTCGGTTGAAGAAGCAAATCGACGAGCCATGAATTTACTTCGCTTTCAGATGCCTCCCACATTGCTCTTGGAAATCATGCATTGCGCGCGCAACCTACAGATTATTCACTAATCTGCTAGCAGATTAGTGAATAATCTGTAGGTTGCGCTGATTCCCAGAATTAACTGTAGGCTCTTAGCCAATGAAAAGACAGATAGTGACTACAATGTATAATGAAAAGCGTTATTGGAGGGTTCCTTGGCCAAAACACTGCAGAAAACGTTTCTGTAATGAAGCTGATGAAAAAGAGGCCTGAAACCTGGCCTGCACTAGCTTAAGTATGCCTCAAATAGAAGTCCCGTATGTAAACTGATGTCAGCTAGTGAAACATTAACCAGGGGGAATAAATTTCGCCGGGGGGAATAAATTTCCTTTTTAGGAATTAAACGGCAAAAATTTAATCGAAAAAAACCCATCTTCATCTTCAACAACTATGTTGTTTGGCTAATATTAAGATTCCCGCAGAAGGATCTTTCGTTCTCTTAGTTACTGTGGAAGCAATTGGTCATTGATAATTTTCCACATATCTAAAGAGAATCGTTTGTGCGCACCCGATCTCAGGTGTTGTAGATCGATGGTACATGGTTGTCCTCCTTGTTTCTTTATTATTCACCCCTTTTTTGTGCTTTGCATTCGAAATTATGTTTTACACAGCGGGTTTGTTTACAAAGAAAAGGAAAGATGAGAAAGAGATTTAATAAAAAAAACCATATTTGTATTTGAAATCCTGCTTTAATCATGGTAACAGCAAACGTGTTATAGTCACAAAGCACACATTTTCTTATTCCAGCAATCTGAGGAACTAACTTATAATAAAGCGAACTTTTAGCGTCCATTAATGCATTATGCAGGAACAAATGGTTTATCTCCAGATCTAAGCCTGAGCTTTAGGAACTTCTTCAATGAAGATTCGGGACACTGAATACCCACCCAGGCATCGGCGTTTCCATAACCTAGGCAATTACCAACCCAGAACGCCACTCGCACCTTTCCCTTGTGGATACTGTTACAGTGCCTTTCAATATATCGGATGCGGTGAGGATCTTGAGTTTTGCCAGAACTGCCCAAGTACACAACACCGTCAATGGGAAGGGGAGCTGAACATTCAGCACCATTGAAAATGAAGTACCAGCGTTTGCAGCAACCTGCACAGCCATGGACTCTAAGAGCACCAGTCCAGGCCACATGGAGAGCTGTGTCAGTAAAGTTCTTGGTGAACACACAGTCCTGCAAAATAATGAGATAACGAAACAAGCAAGAACTCAAAGAAACTTGAATTTTTGTAGTGAAAAGCGAGCACTCCGTTTTACTGATTCTTTAATAAAATAATTTTATATTATTGTTGTATAGAACACAAAGGGACAAAACAAACAAAACAATACAAAGTCATTCAGTGTTTGGGTTTCACTGCGTTGTTCCCATTGGAAAATACCACAAACCGCTCACCTTGATCAAACCGTTGTCCTTTCCATCGTCCAAGTTTTTTCAGACACACTCTTTCCAGTTCTTGAAGGGCATCAGACCTGGACCCCAGGGATTCCACTTGCACCTCTCTCTCCTTGTTCTCCTTTTTTGACCGCCCCTGGGAACAGGCTTCTCCTTTAGCTCCATTCTTTCCATTTACGCCAGCAGGAATCCATGGCACAAGAGGTCCTTGGGGTTCAGTCTTCCCGGGGTTTCTCTGATCACCTTTGGCTCCGTCACGGCCTGGTACCCCAGGGGAGCCAGACTTGCCATGCATGCGGGGAATACCCCCAAAAAAGAAGCGGGAAGGCTGTTAAGGTTTGAAATAAGAAATAGAAGTTTCTATTTGATTGCTGCAAACGTGCGTGACTACAGGACAGTTACACCCGGCTATCTCAAAGTAAAGCCTCTGTCAGTCTTGCTGTCATTGTTTGAGTCATTTACTGTGAGTTCTCTCGAGCTCCAATCCTCTGCCATCTCGAAAAACGTTTGACTCCCGGTGGCCTTAATGAATAAACCATATCATGTACTTCAAAATTACTTTATTATTTTCTTTCTTTATAGTCCAGACGCAAGGAAGCTTTCTTAACTTTGCCTGCACTAAAACAAAGGAAGAATAGAAAACATGTTACCCAGATATCACGTGATTTTCCGCTACTGCTGCTGTTTTCAGTGGCAGAGCAAAGTGAAATCAGTATACTTTGCATTCTTCCTCAAAAGTGGTTACTGTGGTGCACTCTTATAAATTAGGTGCTGTGTCCTCAAACATGCCAGTAAAAGCATCAATGGGAGCATAGTTACATATTGGCCTCTGAGGAACTCCAGTTAAAGGCTGATCTCCTTCAGAGATAACTCCACTAGAGACCACTATAAAGCAGTATTGATCAATTTCTCATTTTGAACTCTGATATACGGCTTTGAGACTAGAATGGCAAAATAAGACTGGAAGTCAAAAAAGCTAGAAAGTGATGATAACTCAGTTTCGAAATCACTGACAAAGGTTAAACAAAGAGTAAATTTACAGATAAGCGAAGTCTTTGCAAAGCAAGAATTTGTGATGCGTGTTTCACTGATTTTAGAAGGAGGAACTGATTTACTTCGAGGGAAATGTAATACCTGTTCCTTTTTATGGATGTCTTGCTCAGATGTTTTGCTAGATTATTGTACAATCACAGGCCAGTTACACCACACAATTGTTTACAGCATAATACACCCATCTTGGCAGCTGAGACACATCTACTTTATCAGAGAACTATGGCCAGAATTATTAACTTTCAATTTACAATCGGTTGTGAAAGCAGTGGTACTACTTTTCCTATACAGTTACAGCTGAGTTCAGTGTCACCCGCTGTTGAGTCACGGGAACGTCGGAGACATTTACCAGGCCATTTCTTACCGACAGTAGACCTTTATTTATTTCAGTCTGAACGTTTCGAATAGCTAAAAAGAAGGTAGTTGAATGTCAATTCTTGTACCAGTGAGGGTACCCGGTTGAATACAAACCACCCAGAGAGGGCCAAGAGTATAAAATAGGATTGATTATAGATCAGAGGTTCTGCAGAATCAATTGCATACAACATTCTCGTGATATTTATTATTCCTGTGAGGAGACTGAATTATTCATTATTCCGAACGTTTAAGCTGTATTTCAGTTCCTAGAAAATTACGGTGGATCGATTACGCCTTTCCAGCCTGTCGGCTAATAAAGAACATTCGCCATGATGCACATCTAAGTATTTCTTGAATTTAGTTGCTACCGATAGGGGTAAAAGGATCGCTGCAAGCTAGACTATTTTTTACTTTCAGAGTGCAAAACACCCATGTAAAGACTGTTTAAGAAGACTATGGTCAGTTTTCCCAGAGTGCATGGGCTACAACAAATGCGAGCACAAGTTTGAAATACTCTTTCACAATTAAATTTAATGAATTAATATAACAAGGCCGGTCGCAATCTTTTCTAAAAGAGCCTGTGGTTTTCCATCGTGTCGAAAACGCTAACAGAACCAGTACGGCATGCCGTACAATGAAGAGCACAAGCAATAATAACCAAGTATATTGTTAAAACCTTTTCTGTTGTTCATCAGGAAAAGACGCTTTATGCCGTGTGTACTTATCTTGGCTAAACCGAACAAGAAAGAAAGTAAAAGTGTGTTCCGTCGTTGCCTTGCTTCGACTCTTTCGTCAGGCTTATGGGGTTTGGCTGGCGCAGAATTAAACTGAGTCATTGGTGCTTGTTTTAACGCTGTCAAAACTCTAAAATTGTCCATTTTACTAGCTTACCTTGAAGAGTAATAGAGAACACGCTGAATTGCACAATATTGGGAAGATATATTTTACGGCAGCAAAATTTGAGTCTTGCCAACTATCTGAAGCAGGCAGTCTCTAACAAATACAGTCCGAAACTTGTTTAAACGGTTTAAATAGGTACTAACCAGTGAACGTTCAGGTTCTGCGCCATCATCTGCGCATGCCTCCGATTCCTAGAAAATACAATGCTTCATCAGTCAACTGGACTATTGTCACGTAATAACTTTTGACACGTAACAGCAGTGCTTTATCCGAGGCCGGGCCGAGGCCTTCCAAGGCGCTGGAACTCCAAACTCATTGGTTTGTTCAGTGTTTGGTCAGTGATAGTCCTTAAAAATTTTGTATTAAGATTCCACGAGACTTATTTTACTCAGGCCCCATGGAAGGAGAGGTTAGGATGGAAGTGAGGACTGTTTTTGATATCTTTTAAAACTGTATAAATTAGACCTTCAACCAAAACAGAACATAAGGACAGAGCTGTGCAATGTATTATGTGCCATTTATACTCTAATCAGTGATAACAGTCTCATTTTCTTCGGTCTATTGTGATTAGTCAAATTTCAATACATCAGATCTTTTAGTTCATATGAAGTTGATGCCAAACCTCAGTCATTATTAATTAAGTATATAAAAGAAAATTCTTAGGTAACTGATTGAACCAATTTTTTCCAGTTGCAATCCATTTCCATTCTGACCGCACTTAGCAGAAGACACTTATTTTAATTTCAGAGAAGTAGCCACCCACTATAGTTGCAGTTGGTGTATATTTTTATAAAGGTTAGGAAAAAAACACAAAGTTGGCCGGTCTTTCCTGATAAGAAGTAAGCTAACAGTGTTTGCGTTTTGTGCAAAAGTTACCTGAAGATTACATGTTTAAAGGTTTGAAAAAAGCGCCCCCTCTCTGTTAGCCCCCCCCTCCCTAATAAGACCCCCGTTCGTGACGCCTGAAGTTAAATAAGCCCCCCCCCTCCGGGGGGGCTTAATAGAGCTTTTACGGTAGCTTGGAATTGACTGAGCCAGTAATGTTAGAAAGTATCATAACGTACTTAATGACGAAAATCACAGGTAATACTCGGTTACGATTACTGTTTTGCCACTTTCTATTCAACGTTTCGCAAAATAATTGTTAAAAAGCGTATGATTTTTGATCAGCAACAGCAGGAAAGTAAGTCATCTACTGCATCTGTATGATATTACTCAGGCAGATAGCTGTGCACTTTATCAGAAATATCGAGGTTAGGGGGATCTCTTGCTTATCCGTATAACCCTTATTTCTGCCGGTATAACGTCGTGCAAAACAATTATTACCGAATCAAAGTCTCGAAGAACAAACATTCTTAATCAGTTCAATTTCTCATAGTCCCATAGTCAGAGTGTGAATCACTTTTTTGGGGTAATAGGCATTTAAGGTGATTCCATCGAAATAGAAGAATCATGTAAATGCAGTAAAAACGTGATAAAATTCGCTAAAATACACCTGACTGATCGTTGTCGGGTGCATGAACGATGCCATAAGATGGAACTCTGGGAAGACAGCATTGACAAGCTTGCTACTGAGTCTCATGTGCTGATGTTCAAGATATTTTCATTCCTAAGAAGTTTTGAAGTAGTTTTAGGTATACTTTGTTAACATTATCTTTACAGTGCCTGAAAATAGAATCATGTTTTCCCTCTTCCCAGAAAACGATTGGGTCGTATCCTTCATAACACATGCTTTTCACACGACAACGTTTTTTCAGTTAGGTGTAAATAGATCTGACGTAATGACTATATGAAAGACATATAATTATATGAACTGTGGTATTAACATGAAATGAGGGGAATGATCTTGGCAGTGCATAGCAATTTAAGCAATTGCTTTTTAGCCTGAAAAAAAGATTTCAAGGCTACGACGGGATTCGATCCCATGACCTCCGCGATACCGGTGCGTTGCTCTACCAACTGAGCTATGAAGCCTTGAGATGTTGGGAGCAGGTCAATTTTGGGTTCTTATATCCCGCATGTGATATGGATGACGTAATAAATATATGAAAGACATGAAAGTAACGATCCCCGGGAGTAAATCCCTACAGCAAAGACTCTTGGTAATTATAATTGGGCCTTCTTTTAATAAGGGAAAGAGTTATCGAGTCAAAGGAGACTCCTGGTCGACTATGTTGTCATATCTTGTGGGAATACATGTATACCTCCCTTTGTTGTAGCGATAAGTATGTTTATGGGACATGAACTTGTATGCGAGATTGCCAGCCTGCTTTATTTATTTATTTATTTATCTATTATTATTATTATTTTTAAACGCAGATGTGGTTGTATCAGCCTTCTCTTTACTTAGCCTCGAATTTTACTTAGTCAGCGAAACCAGGAAGAACTGGCCGTTAATTTTGGTTTTACTTTGATTACGATACGTCTTTAATTAGTAAAAATAGGTTGAAGGCTGTAGATAGGAAATCCTAACATGTGACCATCTTTGAGCAAGACAAGCCCATGGCTCGATCACAGAGGTTGCACTGCTTTTCGTCAGTTCACAGAAGTTGAATGTTGTTCACCGGCACGACTTCGATGGTCAAATGAGTAAACATTTTCGTGTTGAAGCGACCTGAAAAAAATTTATGGGTTTGCTCTCCAGTTAGTTTCAAAACGCTCAACACCGAAAGACTCGTTCAAATGGGATGATTACTTTTCAGTTTGAGGCAAGTTGGAGCATAGTTACTCGAAGGACTGGTTATGAAACCTTGCAAGTTTCAAAGGCCATAACAAAGGTGCTGCAATTTATGTTGAAAGTACTACGACCGTGCACAATCTTTTGTTTTACGTTCGCACACTATAGCTGAATAACTTAGCTGTGACATTTTTGTTGGTTAGTTGCTCATGTAAAATTCAAAACCTATTGTTGTTTGTGCACGGTCAAGGCTAAAAACGATAACGAAAAACATAAAACAAAGGACTTTGCTGAGCTTCATAACCAGATTCTTTTATTAACTATGGTTGGAGTGACGAGTTGACTTCGAATCAAGCTAAATAAAGAGGGTTTGCTCTGTACAATAAAATACTTCTTTTGCTTTTTTTTTTCAGATTATGATACAAAGATTATGTGTAAAATTGTTCAGTAATATTTGTCTGTCTCAACAGAATGTCACTGAAGTGCACGTGGTCTGTTTAAGTTTCAGATCGTGCTTTCTTCGTGGTGACGACGTATATTTTTTCTACCACTGTACCCGTCACGGCAATGCAATTCGATTCCGTGGCTTGTTATTCCAGATTCCATATACCTTATATGGTCTTAAACGTTGTTGCGACCCTGACATTTGAATGACTGCTCATCAATAGCTTCTTACTATGAAACTTGGAAGAATCAAAATATATTTACAAATAAAATCTACCCATGGTTCTCATTCGTGACTCGAATCCGCAACTTTTAAAGTTGCGGAACCTCGTGCTTATAGAGCCACGTGTGCAAAGCTATCCCACTTATTTGCTTCATCAAATGTTGGGCAAATGCTGAAGTTAATGGTGAAACCGGTTAAACAGGCCTCAAGCTGGAGAATGTAGAATAGTGAATAATATACACGGCACTGTCGCGATCCAACGAATAAAAAGTGAAATGTAGAGTTGGACGTGTTTCGCTAACCGAGTAGTCAGTTGGGAATTTGACGAAAGTCAAGAGGGGAACAGTTAAGGAGCAATTTCATAGTAGGTAAATCGCAATGAAAATGTCTAGGTTTTTCCGTCGGGTAAAATCCTTAAGTTTTGGCAACTTAAATAATTGCTACTGAACTGT
Organism: Siderastrea radians; assembly: GCA_964017195.1. Lineage (NCBI taxonomy): Eukaryota > Metazoa > Cnidaria > Anthozoa > Scleractinia > Rhizangiidae > Siderastrea > Siderastrea radians. The sequence continues at coordinate 26,858,870 of OZ024890.1, forward strand.
ACGTTCTGTGGTGTTGTTCAATCAAGTCAGTTCCACCATTGGCCACCATGGGAAGTAAGTGTTGGTTTTACTCACTTGTTTCTACCTACCAGTTCCGTGTTTCTTATTGTTTTTTTTTTACAGCGAAATTATGTATTACTTACTCGTGTATATTACTAATGTATTTCTCAGACTTTTCCACTTCTATATGCTCTGGTTTTGCATTTTCTACCCCATCTTCCAACCCCGCTTCGTTCTGGGTTCAAAGGGTAAAACGTGATAAGATCATAAAATGGCTGATATCCCAAACAATAGTTCTTAGCTACGCTCAGACGTAAAGCCAAACTATACGGCATATCCTAAAAGCTGGACTGGACCCTGGACTCTGGACTCTGGACTCTGGACTCTGGACTCTGGTTTTTTTTCCTCTCAAAACTTTATCCCCCCCCCAAAAAAAACCCTCTATCTCCCCCCCGAAAAACCTCTATATCTCCCCCATGAAACTCCCCCCTCCCCCCATAAACATTTACTCTTGTTTTCAGTCAAGCATAAAGTATTGTTTGTCCTTGAAATAAATTGCGTTTTTTTAGAACGTTACTTGTTCGATGGTCATACTAAAGCTTGTTAATTGCAGCCGCTCAGAGGCTCTTTCCGACCCCAATCCTTAAAAAAAGTATTTGGCGTGCGAACGTGATTGCATTACACAACAAGCAAAGATCAGATAAAATTCTCTATTCATCGATGCGACGTGTGCAAGCTCTTATCAGGTGCCAGTGAATTAGGGAGTACTGATACAGGAACGTCACTTTTCTTAGGGTGAGAAGTTGTTTTGTTACTCGAAGAAGAGTGCTATCCGTATTATCCGTTAAAATATTTTTGTATATGTGTTTCGGCAAATCACCTATCGTCTTATGTATTTTATATGGCCTGCAGAAAAGGGTGTTTTTGCTAATAAATAATTAAATCACAGCCCCTAAACTTGGTCAACTGAGACACCAATGTCTCTGTCTGGACGGTTAATTACGCGTATGCTTTTTAAAAATCTGGTTATCAGATTAGTTGATAAAAGTACGCAATGCCTTGCACGTGTCGGTGAATAGAACCTATCTGTGCGCGGAAAGAGCCTCTGAGCGGCTGCAATTAACAAGCTTTAGTATGACCATCGAACAAGTAACGTTCTAAAAAAACGCAATTTATTTCAAGGACAAACAATACTTTATGCTTGACTGAAAACAAGAGTAACTGTGACACCTTAGGTAAACAACATTGTCACTGGCAGCTGATAAGAGCTTGCACACGTCGCATCGATGAGTAGAGAATTTTATCTGATCTTTGCTTGTTGTGTAATGCAATCACGTTCGCACGCCAAATACTTTTTTTTAAAAGATTGGGGTCGGGTCGTTCGATGGCGTTCGTGATTTCAATGCCGATTTGTGGAAGAACATTGAGACGACAAGTGCTTGTTCAATCGATTCCAATGTAGTTGTATTTTTTATTTGGGGGAGGGGAGGGGGGTTTTTTGGGAGGGGGCAGTTTTAAGGGGGAGACATAAAGGTTTTTTCGGGGAGGTGTGTGGGGGGAATCCTGGAACGTTGTTTGTTTGAAAACACGCACACTATATTTGGGGGAAGAAATGTTTATCGGGGGAGGGGGGAGTTTCATGGGGGAGATATAGAGGTTTTTCGGGGGGGGAGATAGAGGTTTTATTTTGGGGGGGATAAAGTTGTGAGAGGAAAAAAAACCAGAGTCCAGAGTCCAGATTCCAGAGTCCAGAGTCCAGGGTCTAGGGTCCAGTCCAGCTTTTAGGATATGCCAAACTATACCGCAAGAAATGCTAAAAAATAAATACTTGTCGTATGACAAATAATACTTGGATTATAAACGGTTAACAGTTTCCGAAACCTCGATTATGATTCTATATAACACAAAAAGCGACTCCAAGAATTGTTTCACTTTAAAGTATCGTTAAGTGAGACGATTCACGTACATCTTATTCCTTGCCTCGACTACTAGGATATAAAAATTCCTCAGATTTTCAAACACTTCTTATTTTAATACACGACTTTCGTACTATCCTTTCCACGTTTACATCTTATTCTTTCGTTAAGTATATAACAACATCTTAAATCATTCCGTGAACTCAGTCCTTGTCCCAGTCATGCACCGAGCATGTAGCTGACATGATTAATCAACAGATTATTTGTTATCTGTTTGCTGTTCTCGTTTCTATTCCAGTGTTTGCTGTAGGCCAACACTAACGTAAATTCAATCATATAAAAAGAATAATGGCCTGGGATAATGGCACATGATTCAACATCGTTCAATTTTTCTTTCTCAACAAATGTTGGATGT
>OZ024890.1:26863700-26866200 GCA_964017195.1 Siderastrea radians
CTTCATCCTTTGCACTGGGGCCATGGTATCCATCAAAAACCACCGTGACATTGGCGTAGCTGCTACTCACATGTCGAACGTACAGAGTGCATATTTCAGCGTAAGTGGAATTCTTTGGCCATGCGAACTTGTGTAGCAGCCCTCCTCCGTCGATGACATACCGCAAGCCTGTACTGGGGAGTGTCGAAACAACACTTTCAGGGACGAGCTTGACTAAATGGTGAATTAGCTCTGCTTTGTCGCCGGTTCTCATGCGCATGTAGTTGTCAAAAAGAGCGGCCGGTAGAGAGCACAGTTCGTAGCCGAGTAATTCAGAAAGAGGGATGTCTCCGACACCCATGAGAAGAAGGCGCTGATACAAGTGTTGTGGATCCAGCTCTATTTGTCCTCCAGAGGGCGTTTTCACGTATACAGCAGAGGCAAGGGTCTTGACTTGATTCTTCTGTGAAAACGAATACGCAGATACCGTCTCACCAACCATTGACTGCAGAATTTTAGCTCCGACCGACTTTGCATCATCAGCATTCACGGAGTCGTCGGCAATTAGTCCAGTCGATAAGCTTACAAGTTTCGCGAAGGACGTGTTGAATACACCGCGCTCGTTGAAAACCTCTACCAGTTTTCTTATGTCAGACATGTCCCTGTTAATTCGGTAAGCTGTCAGGTCACGATGGCCATTTTCATCATCTGGTGATAATCCGGCAATTTCGAATACGCACTGGCTTATCTCTGAGCATATTGGCCTTGAAAGAAGGAAAAGGAGACGGGTACTTTCACTGAATCCACGTCCACGCGTCAGCCCGCCACTTGTCTTGAGTCCGGCCATCAGAACTTGCTCGATAAACAAGTCAGTAAACATCCCACACCACGCGCCCTCTGTTCTTCTCACGGGAAATAAGCCACTCATAAATGCTCTGTTTACTTCAGGGTGAGTACGCTCAAGATCCTGCATTCTTGGGATAAACAGTGCCAGGGACTTTGTGTAGTTGTTATGACCGGCAGCTGCAAGATACGGATGCATATCACACAAGCTTTTGAGGTACAACTTCCAATCTCCCGTTCTGATTGAACGAAGAAACGATCTCAGAATTTGGATCATCCTTTGGTACTGAAGCCATAATTTCGCGGTTTGATGGTTATGTTCCATAAAATGTCGCCAGCTGTCAATGGCAGACTTGATTTTTGTAACGGCACTACTCTCAAGGGCTTCATACAGGCTTAATTTCTTCTCTTGGACAGCTTTGACCAGAAGGCCTATACGCGCAACGAGAGCGGTATTATCTTCGTCATCTGAAAGGGCAAAAGCAGTGTTAATAAACTTTAATATCGGGTAACATTCTTCATAATTATTTCCTTTTTTCAACTTACCTAAAGGGGTACTAGGAGGCACTGGACCAACAACGGTACTGCTGGGAGGGGCTGACGGACCAATAACGGTACTGCTGGGAGGGGCTGACGGACCAACAACGGTACTGCTGGGAGGGGCTGACGGACCAACAACGGTACTGCTGGGAGGGGCTGACGGACCAACAACGGTACTGCTGGGAGGAGCTGACGGACCAGTCACGGTACTAGGAGGAACGGCGTTGTCTAGAAAATGGATCAAGTTTTTGTTAATATCATTTTGTATTATCAAGTATGATAGAAGAGGAAATATTTAAATGTGTACCTGTTAGGAAGGGTAGAGGGAGTCGGAGGGCAGCTGATGTTGCGATTATGTTGAGAGCACTATCGATGAGTAGGTGACCTCGTACTGCCCGCGCGACTGCTTTACCGCTTAACATCTTGTCGACAGATCCTTCCGCATACACCTGTGTCAACATTTCCTTCAGACCAGAGCCATCCATAATCGACCCAACCGCGCCTAAAAAACTCATCTGCGTGTGAAATCCTCCAAGCAGTAACACAATGCGTCGCAGACGGCTGTTGTTTGGCTGGTCTTCAATGATCATGAGTGCGATCCAGTACAGCTGCTGGTCAAAAGTGATAATAGGTGTAACTCCTTGTTGATCTGCTACGTCACATAGATACTCCAATGTCGAGCGCACGCATGTAGGGCTACTCGGCGGCAGGTCTATCATCGGTAAGAAGAGCTGAGTACTTTTCCCTGGGTTGCGCATCTCATGGTGCAAGACCTGCATATACCCCGACCATAGAGGGCGAGGCTGAGATATGTGCATAGACACCTGCCATAGGATATCCAGCTTGGTGTTCTCGATATCTTCCGCTAGCAGACGGATGGTGGGATATTTCAAGCGCTGGAGAGCTCCTTTGGGATCCCGTTGGAAAATGATATTATGATGGCCTATTCTCTTGATTTCTTCAAGTGAGATCTTGTTTCTTGCAATATGCTTCCTATGGGCTACCGCCGGGGTAACTGCTCCCATCTGTCCCATCATGTGAATGACGTTCTCGCCATTTAGTGTATTTGCGTTGTGGTCCACGTTGTCTGCTATCAAATGAAGGACCGCGTTCTCTGCAACTTCCTCTACGCCCACCC
>OZ024890.1:26868700-27101200 GCA_964017195.1 Siderastrea radians
ATTTGTCCCCTCCGTTCGTCCAGTGCTACACCATGAACAGACATGCCCTACACAACGAATCGTCAAGCGTTACTCGGTGTGTTGTTAACCCTTTAAGCCCCAGTATCAACATGCATATTCTCCTCACTGTTTTCCATATATTTCTTATGGTACTAGTCAGGAGAATTTGCTTACACATCAAGACACCTCCTCTTTGGTGGTCATTTCCTTAATTCTCTGTTTGATTGAGTAATGATACCGTAAGGAGAAATTAGATGCTTGTCACTATTGGGGCTTAAAGGGTAAAATCAGGTGCATCGAAACCACTACTCAGCGGAGGCCTATTTCTGATCAGGGAAAACCCCATCACTGAAAAAGCTTTGTTCAAGATCGCGTTTGAAACGTTCTGTTTGCGAAGTTACAAGTGAGACACGTGAAAACGCTTGCAAACTGATCTCTTCACTTGATCTCTCACTTGATCTCAAGTGAAAATTGCGCTTCACCAATACCGGGAGGCTTTACTTGGCTGATGTCTTTTATTTAGTCTTGGATAATTTCAATTTAATTTTGGTGCTTTCAGAGATGAATTCCTCTCAACTGAAGTAAATTGTTCTTTATTTTCTGTTCAGAATCGACAATAGAAGAAAGCGTAAAGCAAAAGATCAACATCAACCCCCTTTCCCATCCTTGGTTGGTTGCCCACTCGCAAAAGGAATGGAGTTAGAGCTGGTATATTCGGAACTGATACATAGCCTTAAGCTAGCTGGTCTGAAATAAGCGGCATTCCGCATAGTTCTAAATACTTTTGTTTTGCGTATTTCCAAGAAGCAATCCTTGAAAACAGTGAACTGAAAACTCGTGACTGAGGCACGCAGCAAATTTACTACAGTAATTTGAACGACTACCCCTCTCCAGAACATAAAGCGTCTCCTCGTCAGCAAAACGCTAAGCAATTTAACACCAGCAAAACTCAAAGTAAATTTTCGTGGCTTGAGTGAACCTCCCATGCAGCAAGTGCGTTACAAACACACTTAGGCACGTGGCATGGCGTGACAAACTCACCTCTCAACTTTACTCCACACCACAAGCACGTGTAGCCCACACCTCATACGAACTAATCCTGGAATATTAGTGGTGCTTTCCGGACGGAAAATTGCTGAGACTTCAACGAGTTTGAAACAAAATAAGTGAAGAAAATAATGGAATTACCTGTATGTCATTTTATACTGCTATATAGTCAAAACCTGATAGACCAGCCCAACAAAAAGGCTGTGATTTGTTTTGGAGCGACAGAGGAGACTCGTCCAGACAAACCGGTTGTACTGATGCTCTCCACCAATTCTTAGTTTCCACAGAAAGGATATAAAGGGCCTCAAGAGAGGTACTTCAAGAGTAAATACTGAAAGAAAAGCGGCTCCGAAACGTCGCCGCTCAGACTCGGTGGCAGAACTGTTGCGACGACATGGCGAAGAGAAAAGAAGCCCCCAACAAATAAACAGGTCAGATATACAAAAGATATGGGATCAGTTCAAGAACGGTTCCCCATCCCTATCCATTCAATTCGAAATTACATCGATGCGCAGATCAGCAAGAGGACTTCTAATTCCAGTGAGAGAAATGATTGTACAACTTCGATGAAGTCGATATTGCGACGAAAAAAAGCATTCCCAGCCATCACTTGTGTGGAGGGAGCAGCCGGAGGAGTGCAGACGACTTGAAGCGGACAAGAACGACCCTGAGAAGAGATGAAGAGAATGGGGACCTTATTTGTCCGAGAGGCAATGGGGCACAGTGCGGGAAGACTATTCTGACAATGGAACCTGGTAAGAATAGTTTGCTCAATTTTTTGTTCCTTTTTTATTTTTTTTTAAGTATGCCCTGAATAATATAGTTTTTTTTGCTTTCAAAATTGCGAGAACTCCGAACGAAAAATCATTTTGTTTTTGTTTATTTGTTTGTTTTTTTTTTGGCGGGGGGGGGGTTGTTTTTTTATTCGTGAAATTCTTATGTTGGGCCCAAAGCATGAAAAGTCCACGCTGTTTATATTGTATTTTCAGCTATTTTCTCAGAATAAATTTTGGTTTAAAAGGACTTTTCCTAAATATTCAGGTTCTTCTTAATGAAACTTGTCATCATCAACAAGAGGTGTACGAAGACGTTTTCTCATCAAGTTTGACCTGCTCCTGGGATTCTGGAAATGTAGTACTTAACCACTTCACCCCAAGAAGTGCACAAAATAAACACTGGAACAAGTTCCATTTTAAAGAAATACTGAAGTTGAAAACAAGCTGCATCACAGGAAAGTACTACTCAGTAGCTTTCATTTGAATGCATGGTCACACTTTAGGATTTAATCCACAGAGTCCAAAGATGGAACCACCTTATACAACATAATAAACAGTATTACAAGAATGTTTTGCTTGAGCAGCGAGTCACATTTTAGGATTTCATCCACAGACTCAAAAGCTATAACCACCTTGCACAGCATTAGAAACAGAGCCACAGGAAAGTACTGCTCAGTATCCCTCATTTAAAGCGAATGATGACACTTTACGATTTCTTTCACAGACTCAAATTTAGAACTACCTTGCCGATAGCATGGCTATTCCAATAAACGGCACCACAGAGAAGCCACTCAACAACTTTCATTTAAATGGTCACACCTTAAGGGATTTCATCCAAGGATCCGCAATCAAAAGTAGAACACATTCCATGACTCATGGTTGGCCTCTAAGAGGGAAAAGGTTTTAAAACCATATCATCTAAAGCGGCCAATTAATAAATGACTGCGCACTTTGAGAAATAAGCCTTGTTTCCTGCTAATCCCCTAAGCACCGTTGATCCAAATCCAATTAATTTTGAAACCTACAACGAAGTAACAAATAAGCGTTAATTGGAATATCTCATTATCATCCCAGACATTGTATTGGTTTATTACTGACACTTTTATAAGAGCAAGTTACCAAGAACCTGGGGTTCAAGAAACAATTCCTGAAACGTGGAATAAAAGAATCTATTCTGCCAAGGTCTCTTCGAAAAATTAAAGTGTGATTGCATTTTCGGATCTCCTGTTGTTGAAATCGTAGCCATGTTCTCCCACTGAAGACTTTAACCTCTAACCTTTTCACCGGAAATATGTTTCTCGTGATTATATCCTCTTTTTCTAGAAAGTACTTCTAGTTTAGGGGGGTGAGGGGGTACTGTAAGATGTTTTGGTTGAAATGTGCCATCCAGTTTTCAACCAACCCAACAGTCGTATAGGTGAACATTTTCACTAAATACCCACGGGAGACCTTCCGTTCTATAGCTTACCCTTGACCTCTTGTCAACGGCTTTGTAATTTACTGAATGCTCTCCTGGTGATGTAAGCAAGCCTCGGAGATGTCTCACCCGCTTTGACTCGTGCCTGAGTTATAGAAATAACGAAACATTATTTCGCATTTTCGCATGCAACTGACACGCCACCTGGTCTGTTTTAACCACGTCATTCTGAAACGTCAGCTTTCAATCTCTTTACGGTGGACAATTTATCCTATCCCACCGACGCAGCATCACAGTTTCTTTTGAAACAAACCCCCTTATTTGTTTTTCCCACGGACAACCAAAGAAGGTGAAATGAGTGAAAGGTTGAAGCTCCATACATTCTTACAAGCAAGTACAATTACTTTTATTTCCTTTTGCAGCTGGGAGTATTTCCCTCATGACCACGCTCGATCACGTGCTTATCGGTGGGGAGAGGACGGTTTGCTAGGAATTACGGACCGGGAGTGTCGGCTGTGTTTTGGTTTGGCTTTGTGGAATGAAAAAGATCCCATCCTGAAAGAGAGGCTCTCTGGTCTCACTGGAAACGAGGGTAAGTTCCCGTTCCCTTCCTGCTCTCTTGATTTTTTGGCGCGAAATCTTGACGTCACTGACTGATCTTTGCCATAGCGCTCGCACCAAAAATTCTTTCCCAGGATAAATTCGTGCTTTAGCCAAGCACGTCTAGAGTCTAACTCGTCAAGGTTGGTCTCTTTCAATATTTGCATTGTTAACTGTAACCTAGCTGTTATCATTCAGCCCGTCTGTGGAAACTTTACTTTTATTGCGAGACGTTCCAATTCACGTAAGGTTCTTTGCCATTCTGATCAATCATGCTAAGAACTTTCTAACCATGAAGGAGAAAAAAAAAACCAGTCGCGAAATAGCAGGAGCCAAACGAAATCAACCGCAAAGTGGTGTACGCGCCGGCTTTCCCTCGTTTGACACCCGCTTTGGGCACCAGTTGTATGTTTTTCCGCACTTGACACCGGTTAGGGAAGACCATTAGAAACGCTATGGGGGGGAGGGGGGTGGGCGTAATACGAAAAAAAATTTATGCAAGGGTAAATTGAGAGAAAAAATTCATGTACAGCTAGTAACCCAGAAAAAGAGTTCTTGCATATGGGAAAAATATTCCTGCAAGGGACATGTTAAAGAAAAAAAATTCGTACAGCTCGAAAGTTCCCATGCCTAACTCGTAAATCACACGTATCTATTTATTTATTTATTTATTTGTTTATTTCCTGGACGTCTGAGTGGCCTTATTACATTTGCCTCTGATTTGATGATAGGCTCGGGTTTAGTTGTTTCGCCAGTTTGTTTGTTTGTTTGTTTGAGTGATTGTTTTGATGCTTTTACCCACTAATATCTTTTTTCCGTAATTTGCAGGTAACCATGGTGAAGACGTGAAGGAGTGCTACTACTACCTGGACTCCACTCCAACTCATTCTTACATGAAGGTTCTGTACAAATACCCACAAAATGAATATCCTTATGCGAAACTTAATAAGTCAACGAGAATAAACAAAGAACAAAAGAAGACCGAGAATTTGAACTGACTGGGCATGATTCGGGTAAGAAAGAAAAAAAATTATTGTAACGTTATCCGACATCAAAACAGAAGGGAGATTGCCGAGACCCGGGACTATTCAGAGTTCATTGCAACTCTCCGGATTTGAACCAGGGACTTTCAGATCTTCAGTCTGACGCTCTCCCAACTGAGCTATCTCGGCAACTGACGGCCGGATCTTACGAAGTATGAAACTTTAATATACAACAAATAAAAACTCAGAGGAGAAGAAGAATTTACACTGTGATGAAGTGTTAAAGTATACCAGGCTACTACATTAAATAGAATATTCTAACAAAAGCTACCGTAAATAGCTTATAGCTCATAACGTTTCTAAGAAGAAAGCATCTTTCAAGCAAAGCAATTTCAGTAATGAAAAACAGTTTAAAAAGTATATTTTCCCTTTTTTAGGCGTGTTTGATGACAGACGCTACTGGGACATTTTTGCAGAGTACTCTAAGAACTCACCCAATGACGTGCTCGTCAAAATTACCATAGAAAACCGCGGGCCTGAAACAGCGCGGGTTCACGTCCTTCCAACGCTGTGGTTCAGAAACACATGGAGCTGGGGCTGTGATCACGTTGCGTGCTCCTGCCTACGAGATGTAAAGCAAGAAGGATATAGAGGAAGCCAAAGCTGATGCAAACGAAGCTGACGGAACTAGAATGTCAGCACGACAGTCTAGGGAAATGTATTTTTACAGTGAATTCTGATCAGCAAGGACAGGCACCAGATCTGATTTTTACAGTAAATGAGACCAACTGCGAGGTAGAGTGGAGTTCAATGAACATGATGTCTTTAAAAACTTCCCCAGCCACTCTGGTGTCATTTTTTAGGGTCTTAGGTAAACCAATACCATCCATCGGTTTGTAGTCAAAGCCGGGCCTAAATTCTTTTTAAGACTTCTTACCACTTTTAGAATGTTTAAGAAGAAGGAGGGAGGGTGGACGGATTGGTTGAGTTAAAACGAAGATGATTGAAAATTGAAGTTAAAAGTTAATAACAGATCTATGTGTCAGAACTAATACATCGAACCGGAAAAAGACTGGTGGCGTTGAAATCGGAAATACAATTGTATCTCTCTTTTATTCCTTTCTTAAAGCACTTCTAGCCGATCTTGTTCCGTAAAAATTTGTCTCCCCCCCCCTTCTCAGACGATTCATTTTCAGTAACCTCCATGTCTACTATAAGCTACAGCAGTTTCAGCTTTATTATACAAATCATGAAATAACATCAAAAATAAGCTTTCTACATCTGTTCGCAAAAACTTTTTAAGACATCTAACACCTCATCCTACACAAAAGACGCGTTTCATCGCTACGTCATCAACAATGAAACTGACGCTGTCAATCAACTCATGGAGGGCGCCAAAGTGGCAGCGCATTATGTCCTTACGGTACCTTCGGGTGGAAAGCACACCCTTCGATGTCGCCTCTTAGTCTGTCAAGACAGATCGCCTTTGCCACTCGGTGAAAAGGCTTTTGATGATGCGATCTCTTTAAGAAAAGAGGAAGCTGCCATATATGACGGATATGGTGGTATACATGCATTGTAATTTTTCCCTTGTAGAAATATGCTGCACAAAGCCTAATATTAAAAAAAATGTTTGGGACTTCTTTGATAAAAATATTTATTTATTTACCTTTTAAAAGTAATGCTAAAAATGGTTGACATATGCCTCCTTAAGTTTGCGCAATCGACTAAAGCGCGAGGAACTGCTTTTAGCTCGATTTAGAGACCCGAAGGTTCACAGAAAACACGCGATTGTTATGGTTACACCACTGAAAAACAGTTTTTTTTACACCCATGTGCAGAATTGACGCTAATATGTTGCACATTTACGCTAGAATATTGAAAATTTTGGAGAACTTTGATTTGAAGTATGTAAACAAACAACCTGTAACATTTGATATGTACTTTTATCAGTGAAATAAATTCACACCACAAAATTCCATTAATTGGGAGTCTCCAGTTTCCAAGGTTCTTCTGTATCTAACATTTTGTTTTGTTTTTCGGTCGATAGAATCTCTTTCAGCTGACGAAATGATAGTCTCGCGCCAGGCCTACGCGGGATTACTGTGGAGCAAACAGTTTTATTATTACCTTATTGATGAGTGGCTCAAGGGTGATCCCAGCATGCCACGCCCGCCTCCGAACGCCTGAAGGGAAAAAACTCAGAATGGAAGTACCTGCACAATAAAGATGTGATTTCCATGCCTGACAAATGGGAGTATCCATGGGTACGTATCTCAAAATCTATGGTTTTGACGAGGTTTTGTCATTTGCTTACATATCGTACACAAGCCCAAAAAACCCATGCATTCAACTCGCTGGACTGGTAACTGTGTAAATCCTAGATTCGCCTTCAAGTTATCATAAGTATAGTATTCGTGCCTGCTACTTTGGAGAGAGATTTTTGAGTTTGCTGAAACGTGTTTGCCACGGCAACACTTGTGTTTGCATTTGCACTTCTGTACGCGTAAACATTGCTTGTGTTTTCCTTTGCGTTTTTGTTGGCACAGATGAATGACAAAGTGGCCATTATACCAAAGATAATAATAGCCATATCCTTCAAATCAATCAACTCCTACCCCACTCCCTGATTTCTTTGAAAAAATTTTAATTCTATCTGCAAGAAATTGTGCGTATGTATTCACATTTGTATCCATTTTACTTAGATGAATCGGCCACTGTATACGTTTTCACTACTCGAAAGTCGCGAGCTCCGAAAGTAGCGTTATAGTTAAATTATCTTGTTGTCCTCTTATTTTCTTTCCATGTGACCAGTACGCCTCATGGGACTCAGCCTTCCACATGCTTCCCTTTTGCAAAGTGGACCCTGAGTTTGCCAAAGACCAGTTATTAATGTTTCTCCGTGAGACTTACATGGCGCCAAACGGACAGATTCCCGCTTATGAGTTCGCGCTCAGTGACGTCAATCCCCCTGTGCACGCGTTGGCCTGTTACCGAGTCTACGAGCTGACCGGGAGGTCTGGGAAGAAGGACACTGTTTTTCTTGCGAAATGCTTTCAGAAACTTCTTTTGAACTTTACGTGATAAGAGGAATTCACAACTAGATCGCGTTTTCTGAATTAATTTCCTTGATTCAGTGCAACTGCTGGTCTTTGAAGCTAAAAGATTTTCTAGTTTTTGTCAAGAAAATTATTGTTGAATCAAATTGGACTTTTCAACTGTCTTCGTGGTAATAAAAGACTTGGCTTTGCCTTGGTGTAAGAACCTGTGAAACTCACGGATGACGTAAAATAAAGGAAACAAAAAATTTTAAACTATAGCGTACAATATAACAATAGCTAACAAACAAAGAAAATCTTGTCAGGCTCTTACACCGAGGTAAACCGAAAACTTGCACACACACGCACACACACACACACACACACACACACACACACACACACACACATACACACACACACAAACGCACAGCAGTTATTGCAGCAGGAAAACATTTCGTTTGTATAGTTTTCTACTCAGCAGCAAATTTTGCTTCCGCCACAAATGCTCAAATGCTATGTCTGCGCACAAAAAAACATTAAATTAATAAATTGCTCAAGTAAAGTGTTTCTTCATTTGATAATGTTCTTGTCAAATTTCTTAAACTTTTGTGAGACAGGAAATCCTTACTTTTGACACTTTCCAGGCGTCTTGTCCCTGTCTCATTGTTCATGATTCACTTTTTTATTTGCTTTGTTAATATTCCAACGAGGGAATTATCAGTTGCCGAGATAGCTCAGTTGGGAGAGCGTGAGACTGAAGATCTGAAGGTCCCTGGTTCAAATCCGGAAAGTTCGTATGAGCTCTGTATAATCCCGGGTCTCGGCAATGTTTTTTTTCCTTGTTTTTTTTTTCGTAGCAAAAACAGTGGCGGAGATAATTTGTTTATTTTCTCAGGCTCTAGACAAACATTAAGTTGCGGCCACAAGGTTGATTCCTTAGGGTGCGTTCACACGTATATAACGAGCTGTTTCGAAAGTCTTGTTGGCAAACATAGTTGGTTACCTGCACCCTGTTGTTACTTATTATTCAACAAATTGTCACTATGCCCATATATGGTAAGGAAGCCCTCAGTATCTGTCATCCGTACACGACAGATATCCTGCGATATACGTAAATGACCATATTTGGAAGTGCACTGCAGATTTTCTTTCATTGCTTGTTTGGCGGCCATTTTGAAAAGCGAGGCAGTTTTAGCAGTGTTCTCCGGAAATTTTAACTCCCTGGAAGAAACTTTCCACGATTAAAATGCTCTCAAAAAGTCAACAAGTATTTGCTTCAGCTCACAAAGATATCCAGAGGTTGACTTGGAATTTTCATAGTGAGAACTCAACCAAGAAAATGCTATTGCGAACGAAGCAGCACACTTGCTCACGGAAAGTTGTAAAGACTAAAGTTGAAAAGATTTTAATTCACAGGAAGAGGACTTATTCTCGGTAAGGTAGCAATATTTTTTTTACTTTGTCTTGTCATTTCCAAAGATGAGTTTGTAAATAAGTCTTTTTAAGTGAACGGTAGTAAACTTCGATTTCTTGAAGTTCTGTTTTGATTTTTATTAAGCTTCTGTGTCGCTAGCTTTTAGCGTTTTCCTCATAGAGCAGTAGTTTTTCTCGTTCTGAAATGGTAGTCGATGGGAATTTGTTGAATAATAAAACAATTATCCTGCTCAATCTTGCGGAATATCCCCTGATTTAGCCAACTCGGCCTACGGCCTCGTCGGCTAAGTATCAGATGATATTCCGCGCGATTTCGCAGGATAATTGTTAAGAGGCTCTGACTGTAAATATCGAGAATCGGCGGACAAGCTCAGAAAATCGAAAATCCTGATAACTTGCCAAAAGAACACTTTTGGGGAGCTATCTTCGAAAATATTACTTAAACCTTCTGGAATTCTATTGTTTTCGGGAAATTCGGAAAAACGGTTTTGCTTAATTTATTACGCAATAATCAGGCTTAAAATTAAACAAATTGAAAGAGCTTGCTTTTAAACAGTTTGCAACACCAGAAAACAAGTTTAATTTTAAATGATAGCAATTCTCTTCTACTTATTATCAATGGGAATTGCATGGAGTTTTGCTTTATTTATATGGTTTGATGGTTCTTTGAAACAAAGGCATTTTGCGCACTTCGGAAAAAGGCAAAAATTGGTAAACTACAGAGGCTTAAAATGGGTCTTGGTATGTCTAATATCGAATTGAAATAAACACTGTGATAAAGTTTGGCCCTACTTCTATTATGATATGAAATAAAAAATCTGGGCAATTCAGGCTCGCGCTGACAAAAAGAAAAATTCGCGAACCAGTGTTGCCAAAATTTGCATAATGAAATGAATGAAATGAAAAGTAGTAGTTTGGTGAGCTCAATTTAGAGGATTTTATTTACTGAAGACACACAAAGAATGAACTAAAACATTCCTTCAATCTATTCTTGCATTGTTTTGGGCTTATACTATTTCTACGTAAAATTAAAGAGAAGGAGAATAAGTTTTAAAAGTTCTACACAAGCTGTTGCGTGACTTGTGTCTCGTGAATATGTTTTGTCAATTTGTCAACCTACTTCTGGCAGTTTTTAAATGCGGTCTCCTACATTGGCCGCTGTTTTATGCATGGCTAGTTCTCCAGCGAATACCATACGCATCCCTGTGTTTGGGGCATACTGTCATGTGCAGCTGAAATTCTACTGGGACGACAATTCCGACAGGCAAGTCTGGAATTAGTTTCGTATACATGTGACACCATTTCTTCGAGAGAAGAAAACTGCGACATAGTATGTTGTTGTGTACGTGACTCGATCGCTCTTTTCAAATGGGTACTAAGATTTTGGGCGACTTTTTGAAATGACACCATTTTGGCCAGGAAGCAAAAGTGCATCGCTATTATGATTTATACGTATTTGTCAAAAAATGTGCTGTTTCTATCAATATTATTACACATGTATAAATATGTCTAAAATTAAACGCAAACCACGAACGTTCTCGCAGCGGGATCGGTATTTATGAGTTCTTAATGCGGCTGTATATCTAAGAGATATCAATACACAGTTTGTTTGGTTTTACTTTGCAAAATCGCTGAGAACTCTTTCACCGTTTTGGAGGAAAAGATTTTCATTGAAGAACATTTTCACGTTTGCAAGAACGTGAAGTGATCGGTTGCGTGACTGGATTTACGAGTGGTACTTTGTGTTCCTTTCCTTACACAGCCATTTTAGCTCTCAATTTATATGCGTACGCCAACTTTAATGAATCATAAAAGAAGCGGTTTGGATTTTCGAGAACATAAAGTATTTTCCCAAAGAAACTGCAAATAACAAAGAAAGGCCACTGGTGCTGCAGAGTATAGACATCTGACAAAATATGATAACCTACTGCACTCTAGTTTCACCAACAATTTTCCAGATTTGTTCGTAATTCTTCAGAACGATAAATGAAGATATGATACCAGCGAATGCATCATCTAGTAGAAAGACCATCTGAAAATAGTTACGGTAAACAATTTGTCATATTTCAAGTCGTCCTTCCATTACAGTTTTTTTTCTGTTATCCAAATTATGCAAATTTTGGCAACACTGGTTCGCGAATTTTTCTTTTTGTCAGTGCGAGCCTGAATTGCCCAGATTTTTTCTTTCATATCATACTAGAAGTAGGGCCAAACTTTATCACAGTGTTTATTTCAATTCGATATTAGACATACCAAGACCCATTTTAAGCCTCTGTAGTTTACCAATTTTTGCCTTTTTCCGAAGTGCGCAAAATGCCTTTGTTTCAAAGAACCACCAAACCATATAAATAGAGCAAAACTCCATACAATTCCCATTGATAGTAATTAGAAGAGTATTGCTATCATTTAAAATTAAAATTGTTTTCTGGTGTTGCAAACTGTTTAAAAGCAAGCGCTTTCAATTTGTTTAATTTTAAGCCTGATTATTGCGTAATAAATTAAGCAAAACCGTTTTTCCGAATTTCCCGAAAACAATAGAATTCCAGAAGGTTTAAGTAATATTTTCGAAGATAGCTCCCCAAAAGTGTTCTTCTGGCAAGTTATCAGGATTTTCGATTTTCTGAGCTTGTCCGCCGATTCTCGATATTTACAGTCAGAGCCTCTTAAATATTTGGCTGCCATAGTTTTTATTCATTTATTTATTTTTTTTAACGGTATTTTATTATTTGTTTATCAGGCCCCGGTTCCTGGAAAGCCGATTAGCGCTAATCGAGGGTTAAATCTCGCTAATCCAGGATTAAAATTTATCCTTCAGTTAGATTCTGTTCCTGAAAGCACGATTAACACTAACCCAGGGATAAATGAGGGGTTAAATTTAATCCACCTAGCGAGGTCGATTAACTCACTAATCGGGGGAAAAACTTGATCAAAACAAACAAAATGGCGGACTTAAATTTTGCGATATTGTTAGTTCAGTTGAGTAAGGAAAAACAAAGAAGGCAATTTATACTAGATAAATTGCTCTTAGCAACTTAAATAACAAATAATTTTGTTGTATGCACAAATTCGAGCGGTAATCGACTGAGTTTTGGGCGCAAAGACCTGCAGCGAAATGTGATGGAGCAAAAAAGACCACAACACGCAAATCGTGTAGTCGAGTTTTCGATTTTTGTATATATTATAAAACACTATTAAACAATTCCATCAATAGCTCTATAAAATTCTATTAAACAGTAACTCTGAAAATGTGGCTTCAGTAAATAGGATCTTCACAAAGCAGAATTCAATGAACCGATCTTCAGGACGACGAGTAAGCTTATGATAAAACGAAACTGAAAACCATGAATTTCGAAGCCATCTTTCATCGCAAGCGATAGCGCGAATAATCAACTTTTCACGGAACAATTTGCCGGTTTTAGGTTTCTACAGAAGAATTATTGAATGAAATAAAATATTTACGGCAATTTTACAAAAGCAGAAGGAGATGTTTTATTGAAATAACGTAAATATAAGACAAAATGTTGACGATTAATTAAAGCGAAGTTGTTGTCGTTCTCAAACAATGCAGACACTGAAACAGGTTTTTCACTGATCTAGAGCAAAAACAAAATGTCAGATTTCTGTACCCTGGTACCAGGCGAACGTAACAAAGCAGATAGGCTACAAATATCAAAGACAATTATTCGGCACAAATCAGTACTTTATTGTTAACATTTTTCCGAGAGGCAAGTCTTGCTTTGTAAAACTCAAAATAGTTTCGATTGCTGAAAGAATCAAGAGGTAGAGAACTCACCGATTTTCACATATAGCTCACATTTCACCTCGAATCAGCATCACTTTACACTGAACCGTGATTTCCGCTTTGTTTTTCTTTGAGGAAAGGTTTGAAGTTTTGTTTTGTCACAACCAGACAACGGGCAAATCGTACCGTGGTCAAATATCGACAATAGACTTCAACAGGTATCGATCGGTAAAACGAGTATCGGAGTCGACTTTTTTCTCCCGCTCTGTCGTTTTCCCGCCCTTTTATATGCTGGTAACTTGTTTAACCGGTTTGATATGAGTTTAACCGAGGGATAGTTAAACGAGGGATAACTCTGCTTTCAGGAACGCCTTTTTATCCCTGGATTAGTTATTCTAGAGATAAGGAATTTAATCGTGGATTAACTGCTAATCGGGGGATAGTTTAATCGGCTTTCCAGGAACCGGGGCCAGGTGGGTAAACAGGAAGGACCCTGAAGGAAAGAACATTTTCGGAGGAGGTTTTCTTGGACTAGATAACATTGGTGAGTGTCTGATCAAAGAAACCTTGACTTCTCTCTTAATTCTTTTAAAGCCAATAATCATTTCTATTTAATTGTAGGTTGTTTTGACAGATCCAAACCTCTTCCCCCAGGAGACCGCCTTTGCCAGGTAAAACATAATTTTTCAATTGTGTAAAGCTACGTGGAAAGAAGGCCTGGCTTATTTTAAATTTTTTCACGTTTATCAGACCTTTTGTGAACGATGTTTTTTTCGGAAGGAAGCGCTTCAGTTCCTTCTTGGACTCAGATTTTTTTCTCTTTATCACGCTCGCAACATACTTGTGATGATGATGACGATGATGATCATGATAATGTTGGTGACGACGACGATGATGATGACGACAATGATGATAATGATGACGACGACGACGACGATGACGATGGTGATGATGATGATGATGATGATGACGACGATGATAATGAGTAATTAGTATGGTCTAGCTTGCCATCAAATTCCTGGAACATTTCACCAGCATCGCGGACGCAATTAATCAAATGTCAGATGGGTTTGGGCTCTGGGATCCGGAGGATGGATTTTACTACGATCACTTTCACAGAGGAGACGATTTCTTTCCTCTGCGCGTGCGTAGCTTAGTTGGTCTGATTCCTCTAATGGCATGCTTAGTGCTGGATGGGAAGTATCTAGACAAATTACCTGGCTTCAGAAAACGGTTAAATTGGTTTATGGAGAACAGGAAAGACCGAGCTGGACAGGTACGTAATATTTCCATCTGAAACAGTGGATGAAGTCAAAACAGCCACTATGTGGATATCACATGTACACTGCAATTCTTATTTCTTATTTAATATTACATTTATAATTCATTTCAACAGATTGCTTACTTGAATCCGAACGATGACTCGTACCTGCTGGCGATCCCTTCTCGTGGTCAGCTGCGTAGCCTATTGTCGTACATGTTGGATGAAGATGAATTTCTGTCACCATACGGCATCCGCTCAGTGTCACGTTACCACGAAAGGCATACTTACGAGCTCGACTTGGACGGAAAAACGTACAAAGTGGATTATGTTCCCGGAGAGTCCAACACATGCATGTTCGGCGGGAACAGTAACTGCGGGGGCCCGTTTGGTTTTGTAGTAAGTAGAGAAAAAGTGATTCTTATAGAGAAGTATTTTTCTTTTTAGATATAGTCTTTACGAACCTTGAGGTTCAAAACTGTCTGACCAGCTCATCCCGATTTCCATAGCATGAAGCTCCTAGCATGAAGCAGCTAGGAACATCAATATATATTACTAGTCCTCATTGGATAAGATGCTAGTCCATCGCGGAGTTACCACTAGCATTTTGTTAGGATCCTTAAGGGCTCACTGGTACCTAAGGAAGCAACACGACGAAATGATGCAAAGACCAACCCTAAAACCATCGACCCTCCGAACACGGACCGGGCCGCACATCAGTGTTTTGTGACAGTCGCCGCCGTCGTGACTACTTAAAGTCGTGTTCTTATACCGTTAACCGTCGAGGTCCCGTTAAGTCATGCAAAGAAGTTTGAGGGCCTGTTATTTAAACGAAGTCTAACTTAGACAATCATGCATGGTTTTAGACAATCCTGGACTTGACCTCCAAATCCGGTTATTAATGGATCATTTTAAGCAGATAAACGAACACGGACCGGGCCGCACATCAGTGTTTTGTGACAGTCGCCGCCGTCGTGACTACTTAAAGTCGTGTTCTTATACCGTTAACCGTCGAGGTCCCGTTAAGTCATGCAAAGAAGTTTGAGGGCCTGTTATTTAAACGAAGTCTAACTTAGACAATCATGCATGGTTTTAGACAATCCTGGACTTGACCTCCAAATCCGGTTATTAATGGATCATTTTAAGCAGATAAACGTTTTTCTAGTCTGGACTTCATGACCTCTTGACACTGTTTAAAATGAACAATGTTTAAACGTCAGGTTTGGCTATCTTAAAATTGGTTTAGACCGCAGTTTTGTTACCCGCTGTCTAAACTTCGTATAACCGACCCTTAGAGTTTCTCTTTCCTTTAATTCCAGTCAACTATCTTATTGTGGAAGCCCTCAAACGCTACTACGACTACTTCTACAGAAACAGCTTCAAAGTCGAATGTCCAACCGGCTCTGGAAATCAAATGCGTCTTAGAGACGTCTCCATGGAGCTTTCCCGCCGTTTGGTGTCAGTTTTTCTCCCAAACAAACTCGGCTCCAGGCCCTGTCATGGAAACGAGGAGCGATACGCAACGGACGAGGACTGGAACCAACTGGTGCTGTTCTACGAGTACTTTGACCCTGAAACCGGAAAAGGATGCGGAGTGAGGTGAGTAAACAAGCATTTTTTGATACAGTGGTCTCCCCTCCCATCACCACCCCATCATCTGCTACCGACCATCTCGTTTCAAGATACGGTCATCCTATTGTTATGGGAATGTGCAGTTATTTTCTGATGTAAAAAACCCCTTAAACCTGCCCATCACATTAATACAACAAGCCCGGAAAATTATGGGGGTATAATAGCCGCCATTAAAAGGGGATACGCCTTATGGAGTAAACATTCTTCTGAAAGATTGACGTTGCTGAGGTTTCCTCTGCAAGTTCTTCACACGATTGAAGATGCAGTGTGGGATAGGAAACTATTTTCTCTGTAGTTGAAGGCGAATCGGTTTTCAATTCCTTTTTCGTTTTCAGTTTTCTTTATGTGTTGTTGTTGTTGTTGTTGCTAACTTTTTCTTTTTTTTTGCACATGTTTTTAGTCCCCAAACCGGTTGGACAGCTTTAGTGGCTCCATTACTCGATAACATTGCTGTCGTGACAGGAAAAGAAACACCACCTAGAAGAACTTGAGTAACGAAGAAAAAAACTCACAAAACATGCAGCATTCAATTCACCATTTTTGATGAACCTTTGTGGGTAGCGAACTACGTATGGGTTTGTTAGTCTACGTGCAACACGTCTGGTACAGTGAACCTCCGCGATAACCGATAACTGACGCGTTTAGTCTTCCTAGCTGATCAAAGGCATCAGAAAAGAGGTTATCTGGCTCTTCCTCCAACATCTCTTTAACTTCAGCTTCAAGGTCACTTTATTACACGCACTTAAAAGTTAGAGCCATCTTTTACAGCAAAATAAATTGAAGCAAAGGAAAATACTGCTCAGTACCTTTCATTTCAAAGCACACACTTTAGCATTTGCTCCACAGACGTCTTAAAAGCTGGGACAACCTTGTACAGCGTACCGTAATAAACTGAGCACCACAGGGCAGTTCTTCAATGGTCACACTATAGGATATGATTCCTCCCCCTAAGAACGACAAGAAATGACTGCTCAGTAGTTTTCATGTCAATAAGCACACTTTAGGATTTCATCCACAGACTTGAAAACCATTAACAACCTCGTACTAATCCATGCAAACGAACACCACAAGAAAGCACTGCTCAATCAGTAGCATTCGTTTGAAGGGTGACAATATGTTACACAGAGAACAAATTAAATATACAACTCTCAGAACAGCATAATAAGGAGCACCACAAAAAGTAACACTAAGGCCCCATTTATATGGTCTCGGGTACCCGAGACAACCCTCCCCCCCGAGACAATTTTACCGAGCGTTTACGTGATAGGAAGTTGGCCCGGCTGATCGAGATATGAATTATTCCGAAATCTTACTTTGATATTCATGACCTCAATACGCCCTTTTCCTGAAGATTTTTTCATTGATTTGATCACTGTAGCCTCTGTTTGTCTAAATTTTCCTTCTTCAGCATGCATTTTGTTGATTTAGTCGTTTTTAAACCAAAAACCAGACGTTACGTGACAAGTGGCACGCAAAAAGGCGTTCCGGGTAGGCGAGACAAAGTGTTTATATGAGAAATAGTTGTCCCGCCTGCCAGAGTTACCCTACCTGCCGAGGTGAGACAACTCGGGGGGGGGGGGGGGGAGTTGTCTCGCCTCCCCGAGACGAGTTGGTGATCCTCATGTAAATGGTTCGTTGAACTTTGCAAAGAAACAAGGGAAAAATTAGCTTGCCC
The DNA here is from genome assembly GCA_964017195.1 of Siderastrea radians. Lineage (NCBI taxonomy): Eukaryota > Metazoa > Cnidaria > Anthozoa > Scleractinia > Rhizangiidae > Siderastrea > Siderastrea radians. The sequence goes on from OZ024890.1 coordinate 26,886,309, forward strand.
AGGGTAACTTGGGCCGGGAGGGTTGTCTCGGGTACCCGAGACCATATAAACAGGGCCTAAATAGCTTTCATTTGAAGGGTTACACTTTTAGTTCTCTCCTTGCTCCGAGGGGTTTTCTCTGGGTTCTCCGGTTTTCATCCCTCCATAAAAACCAACACTTCAAAATTCCAATTCGATCTGGACGTCAAGTGTTTACACATGAGCCCCTGGCTGGAGAGATTAGGCAACTACTCCCTACACTATGACGTTAAAATTTGATTTACCATTTTTTTTTTAGTTCCATGAAGTCGAAAGTTAGTTTTATCCTTAGAGTCAACTATGAACTACGCTCTTTCCACTCTGGGCCGGATTAACGATTTGCAAGTATTTGATAGCTACTCGTCAATTTAGTTATTTTCGAAAATTTTATTTATGTTATATAATGGTCAAATATCAAGAATAATTAAAATTTCGGGAACTCCAGAGGACGAAAAAATGTGTTTAAATTGGTATGTTCTGTGTGCAGTTAACGGTCAAGTGAGAATTGTGACTGCTTTTAGGAAGATACAGAAGATATAAAAGTATAGTTCAATCAAAACATAATTGATACGTTGCCTAGGAAACGCACGTTTCAAAACAGATATCTAAATGTGAGGGTCATCTTTATTATAAGCCTTATACTTCTATTAAGTTAAACCGTTTCTTACGTAATTTATATTGTTATATACCATGTATATAGAATCGTTCTGAAACATTTGTTTGCCGACAATAAACTTGGAGTTTGCTTATGGGGACTGTTGTTTACTTTATTGTGTTCATGAAATTACAACATGTATTTGATATACTTCAGAGTCTTCAAATTTGCAAAAATTGAAAGATTTTCTGGTAAACCTGGTTTATTGGACTACCGGGTATTTTCTTCCTTTTTCTTGTTTTACTTTTTACTCCGTTTTAGCTTAAATGAGATCAATATCGCTTAAGGGGGCATTCTGGTCAATTTTTTTAGGAAATAGGATAAGATTTAAGAGAGAAATAAAAGAGAGATAAAATTTTTGTACACACCCCCAGACAGCCCACCCCCCACGCAAGAGCACTTGGGGTTGTTTGTGGCCTGTTTTGGTATCCGTCTATTAATTATTAACTTTAAAATATAATTTTAATTCACCTTTATTTTCTATCACTTTTCAATTTTCTTAAAATTCATCAACCCCCCACCCAATTTTTCTTTACATTCACTTATTAAAAATCGCGAAAAAATCCTTACAGATTTATGGGAACAAGCACTACCACCCTATGGGAGCGTTTTTGGGTTGAATAAAATTTCGTGAAGAAAATTAAGAAAAAGGGCTAAAACGTTGGGAAAACAGGGCATCTGACCCCCCTTTAAATGTTCTCTTCGTATTCCCACACGGCGAACTTGAAAATCAGTTTTATTCAGTTGGTTTATTCAGTTAATGGCACAGGCGGCTGGGGTGTGTTACCAACATGGTTACCACTTTCAGAGTGTGTTAGGCCTACGACGGTTTTGGAGCTTCAGTTAAACTATTTCGTACGATTTATTAAAAAATGCCAAGACGAAGGTATCGACGCTTAGCACAAGTGGTTAAACCATGGTACAAATGAAGGCGAAGGGTCGAATCTCTTGGAAGGTATGAAAAATGAACTAGCGAAATCATAACCGGCAGATCATAGTTTAGTAAACGCCTTAACTGCAAACAACAGTACAGTGAAATTCATGAACACTGTTGCCAGTCAGTTGACCAAATCAATCGTTTCTACAGAATCAGATTTTTTTTTGCTATTAGGCCAATTAAAAGTGTCAGGGATTGCTGGAAAAATAGTTACGGAAACCGTCCTTTTGGAGCTTTAATGGCGCCTCAAAAATAACTGAGTGATCTAATCATTTCAGCCGGATAATTCAGTTGTCTGCCTTAAGAAGCGTTTTAACACTATGAGTCAACATTCTTCAGGAGCCACGCAAACCCAGTATTCCCGGCTTTTCAGTTTGTACTCCCGGCTTTTCGTAACACGATTCCCAATAAAAAATGTAGATTTTATCCATAACAGTTCTCGAATCAGTGGTCTTTTCTCCATTTCTTCGGGTACTTAGCTTTCATATGCAGCTGTTCTTCATATGGCTGTTACGGATTCTTCTTACAGCCGATATCTTCTGAATCTGCCAAGATTCATCATACATATAAGTTCCTCTACCAATTTGACTGGGCCAACCGAACAATCTAGATCAGGGGCTGGATTCAGGAAGCCCTCCTAAGTTAAGATGAATCCTAAGTATTGTTTTTTAACAATAGCCTATTGCTGAAATAACAATAAACTATTGTCAAAAACTTAACTTAGGAGAGCTTCGTGAATCTCACCCCAGGATCTGTGTTTACATTCAGTAAGTCTCCCCAAAACAGAATTTAGTGGTCAGAGTCTTAAAGGCCCACCTTCACCCGAAAGGCCTTGCGCGCCACGCTTGCTGTTTTATGAATTTTCTGTAACACGAAATTGTTTCTGAGAGGGTTTTCTTTCGAAACCGTTTCCTCCGGAGCCATCTTGTCGAAAATCGTCCAAAAGTATGCAGGAATTTATTCTTTAACAGGCTGCTGTTTCCTGGAATTATTTTGTGACTGAGCGGGCCAAATCTATTTTTTTTCGCTCTTACTTCGTCCAATATGTTTCCTGCCAAACGATACCTCGCAGTTGAAGATACTGCACGGTTATGCCGAAGGAAAATATTGCCAGTATTCGTCTCAGAGGACTTTGGGTCCGGACTTTGTGTTATGAAGTAAAGAAACGGATATTTAATGAATATCTTGTAGTGATTTTGTTTGAGTTCTTGATTGAATTGGGATGCAGGACCTTGGCAAGTAAGTTTGATTCGTTTGATTGATTTTATTCGCGCGATGTAAACAGAGCGGCTCGCGAGTGTGTAATAAATTTTGCAGGACTGCTTTCTTTTTCTTCCTCTGTATCTATCGTCGTACGATTGAATTAAAAGAATAAGTTTCTTAGTTAACCATAGGTTCAGGGAGATTTGATCGATTAGTACACACGTACGGCTGGGTTCCAAAGGTTAAAATTGTAATGCGGGAGTCACCGGACAAGTGCTATTTTGCGAACGATAATCAATGAGTTGCTATCGAGTCGTATACGCTGTTTATTTCCCTTCAGACTAACCTCTATAATGACTAAGAGAGACCTTTAAAATCACTGTTAACTTTTAAGACAATAAGATTGCAATTTGCGGACTGAAACAATCGAATGTCGAAGTAACTGTTTGAGTCTTCTGCCGAGATCGCTTGCTTGCACTAAGAAATGCTATCATAACAAACTGACTTCTCGCTTTCTATGTCATTGAAACTTTCACCAGGCGAACATGAGATATTTCCAACGTTTTGGGGGAGTAAATGCCTTTCATAAGAAGCCTAAAGATTTGTAAATTGAGGCCGTAGATTGGGCCAACTAAATCGATGCGATATGGCTGCTCCGATTTGTTTTGAATATACGCGACAATTTCCCCACTCACAGGAATATTCTGGGAATCAATCAGATCGCGAGAAGAACAATAGAACCATTTGAAAACAATAGCAAACGGTCGCAAGGCCGTTTGGGTGAAGGTGGGCCTTTAATATAGCCTCCCACGCAGGGAGTGAAATACGACTCTCCTAAGAACGACTGCGTGGGAGGCTAACTTCAATACTGCTCGGAAAATGATAGACAGAACTGAAGACTGTTAAGTAGTACTTTTTGAAACCTATATATTTTATTTACCAGACGAAAAGGTACCCTTCAGTACTTGCCTCTTCGATGCGATATCTTCCTTCCTTATCAGATGGAATTGGAGTATAGGAATGGCGTCCCCACAGATATGGATAGATCCATGAGCAAAAGAAAAGTTTTCCGGCCATGGTTTTTTCCACTGATTTTCAATCTCTTCGGTGCTTATAATTATGTCTCTGGCAGAGCACAAATTCCCCGACCGTTTTAAGCGAGATTGTTTTAAACTTTTCACTGTTACGATCTATCGAAATTTATAAAAACAAAATACTAGTTGTTACTCTCAGAGGGATGTCTTACTTAAACAAATAAAAAATGGAATTAAACACAATATACGACACGCTTTGCAGAAACCAATTTGAAAACATTTTTTAACCATAAAAAATGAAATATTAGTGCGGAGGTGAGACTCACAAGGATACTTTTGCGCCTTTCGTAAGAGCTTCAACTTAGCAGGAACAGGAGTAATTGCAGGAATTTTTTTCTATTTTTTCTTACTTTGTTCTTGTTTGTTTATGTTCACGTTTTTCTTTAAAAAGAATAAATCTGTTGTTGAGGGGTCCCCGATAACTAATGATGGGCTGTTAAGAAAAGAAACTCCATGCGGGTACCTCTCCAAAATTTAATCTCGTGTTGGTACTGAACATGAAGCAGAAATATACTAAAAGTTTCTTAATGCGCATCCATTAAAAAGATTTTTATTAGGATTTCAACGGTGCAAGTTCAGTTTTATGAACAGTGTAGGCCTATATTTTCACAAATTACGTTGTTAGGCTAATGGTAATACCAAAAAAAATGGCAGGATCTTATATGTGCTATTTTCGGCCACTGGTGTCTATTAGTTTCGTCATTGTCAAATAGATTTTTTCGCTAAATATTCAAATGCTTTTCGTCCTATCGATCTCATGTTGTAGTTTGATGTTCTTTTCCCCTTTTTCGGCTTTTTTGTGCTTTACGTTCAAAAGTATGTTTTACACAGCTTTTTTCTTTGTTAGAAAAGAAAAGGGAAAATCAGAAAGAGAGAATAAAACAAATACACATTTGTTTTAAACGACCTGCTTTTAATTATAGCATCAGCGAACGTGTTGAAGTTACAAAGCACACAAATTCTCATCCGGATTTTTAAAGCGACTTATTAACGTCCAAAAATGCCTTTATGCAGGAACAGAAGGTTAAGGCTGAGCTCTAAGACTGAGCTTTAGGAACTTCTTCAATGAAAATCCGGGAAATTGAGGTGTATCCTGTGTAGGCGTCACCTGGGCTATGACTCTGACAATTGCCGACCCAGAATCCAACGCGTACCTTTCCTTTATGGATGTTGTTACAGTGCCCTTCAATATGCCGGACGCGGTGAGGATCTTGAGTTCTGCCCGAAGCACCCAAGTACATAATACCGTCAATGGGAAGGGGAGCTGAACATTCAGCACCGTTAAAGGTGAAGTACCAGCGTTTGCAGCAACTTGTGCAGCCACTGACTCTGAAAGCTCCAGTCCAAGCCACATAAAGAGCAGTGTTAGTGAAGTTCTTGGTAAATACACAATCCTGCAATATGTTGAGATAATGAAACATTCAAGGAAAAGCTGCAGGAAATATGAATTTGTTACTGACGAAATTGCATTTTAATTTATAATATTGTCAAATCAGAAATGTAGAGAAAAAGGCAAGACAAGTAGAACTATTTAGTGGATGGGTTGCGATGCATTTTTTCTGATTGGGACACATATAAAATCAGGGTTAAGGTTTTCACGAACCACTTACCTTGATCAGACCGTTGTCTTTGCCATCATTCAAGTTTTTCCAGGCGCACTCTTTCCAGTTCTTCAAGGGCATTATACCTGGAGTTCCAGGGAGTCCAGCTACCCCACTCTCTCCGCGTTCTCCTTTTGGACCGCGGGGACCCCGGACACCACGTTCTCCTTTATCACCATTCTTTCCATTTACACCAGCAGTACCCATGACACCAGGAGGTCCCTGGGGTCCAGTCTTTCCTGGGCTTCCTTGATCACCTTTAGTTCCGTCTCGGCCATCACGTCCGTCACGGCCTGGTAACCCGGGAGAGCCAGGCTTGCCATGCATGCCGGGAATGCCACCATAACAAAAGGAAGGGGGCTGTAGGTGTGAAACAAGTGTGACGTACATCATTGAGTTACTAAAGTGTTGAGTTAACTGCCTTCGAAATGTAATTCTATAAGAACAGGCAGTCATCCTATATGGATAAATTAAACGACTTATTACTTTATTTCGTTAACAACGAATTGCCCTTTTGACCATTTGACAGAGGAATTTCTGTCTGTCTGTCTGTCTTTGTTTCTTTCTTTCTTGTTTACAGCTGAAAGTTGTGCTGCCTGTTTGGAAACAAATTGGCAGTTCAGCTTACCCAGATAACACGTGGCTTGCTGCTACTGTTACTGTTTTCAATGGCAGAACACATGGAAATCAATATCAGCGGAAACAGGAACAAACCCAACATGGAGGTCACTTGTGATGGCGCCATCGATATGCAGCTTTCTGCTGATAAGAAATACCAAAATAGTCTCCTTACTGACATGCATGAAAGGCATTGTAGGTATAAAGAGTCGTAACACAAGTAGTGAATAAATTAAAAAAAACACAATTAGAAGAAAAATGAAAGTGGTGTTATCAGAAGAAGTATAGTTGCAGAATGTGGTACGATTAATCATCAGACACGTCACCGCTGAAAGCGATTCACAGTGGCCCCGAAATGAAGTAAAAAATTGTAAGTTTAATGACTTAAAAGGGGCAGTCTCATCAATTTTTAGTATCACTCTGAAAAGCCAAAAGACATATATTTATTCATGGAAGCTTAAAAATAATGGCCCAGTAGTATTAAAATGGGTATTCCAGTACATGGAAACTATAACATAATGTCTGGACAGAGATAGCCAGGATGGAAATAGCGTCCGACCAGAATTTTTCAAGTTTCTGCCCTTGTGTCTCCGATAAAATCTCTAAAAACTAATTTTGGCTTGTTTTTTTGAAAATTCGTATAATATTGCCCCCTTGGTGGTCTAACAGCAATTCATGTGTGAGTAAGGTACTTTGATATAAATCTATCAAAATTATGGCAAAGAAAATAGGAAGATCGCCATGAGACTGGCCTTTTAAGTAGAGCATCAAGAAATCTTTAATTCCCTTCTGAAAAATGGAAGTAAATCCTTTTTTTAAAACTCTTTTGACATTTTTTCGAAACTCATTTATCAATGAAGGGATAAACACAAGAGATTTATTTATTCGTTAACAATATATCCAAAAACCCATTTATACATGCAGGTCGTCGCTTTTTGTGAAGTATTTCTAACACAAGAAACTTAAATATAATAATTGAAGCCTCTTTCAAAGCGTTATGAGGGTCCAACTAGCACATTCTGGGTAGTGGCTTTGGAAACGAAATATAAAATCCTATGTTTGTATTGGCCTCTCTGAGTTACTTCCAGTTTGCCGATTAGAAGCCAATCGATTTATAAGAGAATGACTTTAGAAAACAATACATATCAATAACATTTAAATTCAATTCTAGTACTTAGCCTTGAAACGTATTGTGAAAGAAAAATATCATCAACTGAAGACTAGAAAAAGGCTAGAATAAGATAAAACCATTTTCCGAAAATCAACGATGAGATGAAATAAAAAGAGGAAATAACAGGCAGAAAAGGAGACCCTTTGCATAAAGTAATAACAATAATCATTATTATAAAAGTTTGAGGTGTGCTTCTACTGATCATGTTTTGAGCCACACCCATATAATATTGAGAGTGTGAAAATTTAGAAATAAATCTTTTTACTTTAAGAAAACGAGTCACTGTGATACCATTCCACTTTGTATGTCAAGGGATTTTCCTCAAATCGATTAGTTTATATATAACTCAAAGGCAGTTGGCTGACCGCACTTTTTTCATCGTACAATACACGCATCTTTACGTCTTAACCTCTCCACATATTCTACTGTGTACTTATGTGTCAAATGGTTGATGTTTAACCAACGTTTCGCAGTCGTCAGCCCAACGCAAATTTCTGTTCCTATTTAGCAGCAAGTCTTTAGGGTTGAAATGCTGTTTGTTTTCTATATTACTGAAGCTACTCTGATAGTATTCTTCATCGTCCCTCTTTACTCTAAACGCACACAATATCTAATACGGTAACTGACACTCACCCAATACTCCCAGCTTCACCGTAGCTCGCACTGCTCGAATTAAGGAAATGGAGCAACAGCCCTGCCCTGTTATAGTTTTATTAACCAATCATATAACAGAAGCAAGGACAAATAAAACAATGGTACACGCTTCCATTGGCTAAAATTTAATTCTTGTTGTCTTTTCGATTATATGATCACAAGATGAAGGCAAAGGACCCAGCATCTATGCTAGGAATTCCGCGGGGGGGGGGGGGTGGCAGGGAAATGGATATGTTATCTCCAAGGATACACATGCACGAGGGAAATTTTGTCTGAGAGAATAAGATACTCTGGTTTAAGCATAAACCATTGTAACGGATGGTTGTCATTTTCCGTTTGGAAGTAAAGACAGTGTACAACAATCTTTCCATGGGAAGATTTTTCTTTTATGTCTAATTTGAAGACAAGATTTTATTTATGCAGGGGTAATCGAGGAGGGAAGGGAAAAAGTTAGAGGTAGGGGCCGATTAATGAAGTGAGGTTTAGTCTGTCACGAGGTGCAAATTGATGGCAATTATATGACATCCACTGGAATGATTGTTAACTTGGGGAACGTGGAGAAGTGGAAGAAGGAAAAGCAATGCTATTTTAAACGTTTATTTTTGAGTAACAATTGATTGCTTTTTCATGGATTTCAGTATTTGCATGAACTACTTCAAGTGGATTAGACAAGCGCTTGATCAAACAACAGCCATTATATAATAATATAAATGCACCTCTTAACAGTTGTCGCAGTTAAACCCATTTGCTTGAAAGAAATAATAAAAGAGTCGCTGATATTAAGCAGGAACTGATCTGTAAAGGATGTTTGCTAGGTATAAACTGGAAGAGGTTTTATTGTACACGCATTTTACGGCAGACGTCTTATAAATCAGTTCCTCCACAATGCAGCACATATCAAACCAGCATTATTCATGTTCTCTACATTTATGTCATTAACGTCATAATGTCATGAAGCTCAGCTAAGTCCTTTGTTTTATGTTTTTGTTACCGTTTTTAGCCTTGACGGTGCACAAACAACTATAGGTTTTGAATTGTATATGAGCTACTAACCAATAAGAATGTCACTGTTAAGTTATTCAGCCATAAGTGTGCGAACATAAAGCAAAAGATTGTGCACTGTCGTGGTACTTTCAACATAAATTGCAGCACCTCTTTGAAACTTGCAAAGTTTCATAACCAGTCCCTCGAGTAACTATGGACTGTATTTAATGAACCATTCATCGCACACTTACAATGCACACATTTTTTTTTCTTCGTCTTAAATTTTCAATCTGAGTAAAAACCTTTTCTCTGTCCTGAAGAAACTGAGTGAAAAAGTTTGTTCGACTGCGAAGAAATTTGGTTTTCTCATTTGAAATGTAAACTTTTATAACAAGAAAGCTTTTAGTTTGTCTGAGACAGGAAATGGCCCCGACTAATGTCTCTATCATGATTTTTCACCGGAAAAAGGTCAAATATAGGAGACTGAGTAATGGTGCACTTGTTACGGTGAAATTGATATAATGGTTCATGAAAGAGAATTGTTATTGAGAACATGCACTTGTGCGATAATGCTTAACATTACAGCTGAGGCACGTGTGGTTAGTTAAACCAAGAAATTTGCTTTCCATACGAAGTGAAACTATAAAAAGGGTTTTATTCGAGCGAACCGGCCAGCAATTTCGACACATTTAGTGATTTAAAAGTTTTGCTCTTTTAAAAAGATTGCAAACGAAGTCAATATTTGAAAGATACAAATCTCAAGCAATCAATATCCCTTATCATCACACAAAAGTTAATCATATGACTGTATAAACCAAAGTATGCCGTACTTCAATAACCCTTCACTTAATTATGAGAAGCACGATTTTACCATTTTGTTTCAATTCTAGAGAGTCAATATAAAAATATAAAAATAAATCTTTGGATTTTTTTTTCTGGAGCTTGCACCCTAAAAATGAACGAAAAGGGTCCTTATCATAGAAATTGGGACGTTTTGTTCTATATTGGTGAATTATTCCCATAGTTGTTTTGAACAGGTTACTGTTAATTAGAAAACTGTGATGGGCTTGTGGGCTAACGCTTTACTGAAGGTATTTTGTAGGATAGAGCGCTCTGCAGAACCTGAAATCGTTTCTTAAATAGCTCAGTTAAAAGGATGGGGTGTGAGCATTCATTTTATTACTGAACAATCGAATACTCGATTATTCGAAACTCCCGATTCTTCGAACCAAAAGTCGTTTCCCTTGGATTTGCTTCAGTCAAACACTGTAATTTTACCCCGATTTTCCGAATGCTCGATTTTTCGAAACTCCCGATATTTCGAACTAATTCTTTCTTCCTTTCAAATATTTGCATTCGATTTCTCGAACTTTGAAAACTCAGGAACCAACAAAAGCCGGTTTTAGCCACATATACATCTGGGGTCAATTTAATAAAGAAACTACACTTGTAATTTTTACACGTGTAATTTACACGTGTAAAGTCCAACTTGTAATTAAATACAAGAATTTAACAAAATAATTTTCTACTCTTGTGTAGCACGAGTCAGATACAAGAGTAAATTACAATTGTAGCCCTACAATTGTAAACTCCGCTGGAATGCACTTGTAGGTAATAATAATTACAAGTGTACAATCCAATCTCCCTGCTTTAATCTATGCTAATGTATACTCTAATGGCAGGTTTATTAATTCCAAAAGATGAGCGAAAGCGGCCTCAGAGAAACGAAAATTCACCCGAAATTCCCTTGGATTTTCCGTGTCTAACAGCCGCCTTTCCTCGAAATTGCTAGGTTGCCGGATATTAATACCGAGATACCTCAGCAGCTCGTCGAGTTCTTTTTTACTAGAGGAAAACATATTTTGTCACAAAAATACGCTTTTCACAAGACGGAGCCAATGTTTACAAGTGACATGTGACTTGTAATTTGCACTTGTGAGTTGGACTCTTGTAAAAATACAAGTCGGACTTTTGTAAAAGTTTTATTAAATTTGATACTTACCATATTTTACACGTGTAGCGCTACACCTGTAAGTACAAGTCGGACACTTGTAAGTTGGACTTGTAACTATGTTTATTAAACTCGTTTTCGTCTGCGCTTGTAAATACAATGGTCCGACTTGTAAATTACAGTGTAAAAGTTTTATTAAATTGACCCCTGAATGCAATTAACAAGTTCCGGAGAAGGTGTTTTCATGCATTTTTTTATTACAAAGCAAGTGACAAGCCTGTTATTGAAGTCATAAGAAACTACAACGCCGTTGTTACACAATCGAGGGTCTTGAATTACTGTACATGATCAAAGTTCCTTTCGTTTAGTTACAATTTTCAAGCTCTTGCCTTACATTAAGGGGAAGGAAATGCAGTCAAGAGTACGTGCAAAATTACAGACACATGTATCAGTACAGTACTGGTTTTTGCTCTGCCGAAATTGGCTTAAATTCTTAATTTTCGTTTTGTTTTAAATGTACGTTTTGTTGGTAAATAAAGATGGCTCACACATTAACAAGAGTGATATACCGTTGTTGTCTGCCTTCTTGGGTCTTATAAAACAATACCAAGGTAAAACAGGTGCGATTTGATGCCACCTTCGATTTTTCAAGCCAATTTCCATTTCCCTTGGAGGTTCGAAAAATCAGAATTCCATTGTACTAATATCTACTAAAACATCTTTTTCTCTGATTGATTGCGTTGCCGTTTTAGATGAAGTTATGAAAACACCGGTTTGACATCACAAAAACTGAAGTGGAAAACGGCCGCCTTACAATCAGACAAAAAAATTAACACTCGAGGAAGTTTGGAAGAATTTGAAAGAACTCAAGTAAACTCACGACTGCAGTTTACATCCACTTTCGAGTTCTCCTAAACTCCTTCCCGTGTTTAATTCAGGTTATGTAACTATGGGCGACATTATTGAGCACTGGATTTTTGAGACAGCCCTTTCCTGCAGTTTCTGGACTTTATTGATAAATATTATATATCTTAGTTTTCTTTCTTTCTTTCTTTCTTTCTTCTACGTTTCCCAAAATTTTTACTTCCAAATTTGAACATGTTGTAGCATGATTTTATCAATCAAATTTTGGCTGTTGTATCTGTTCAGTATAGAGAGTCATAAGATGCTTTGGCATATTTTATTCATCCTTTACGTGGCTTTTTAACTTACTTTTATTTTTGAGCACTGTTCCCATTTTTGCTTTGGGAACGTTCCGATTAAGAGATGATTGTTCCTCTTTGGAGTGATCCTTTCAGCATCAAAAGGAACAAATTGCTGTTAAAAATAGGAACAAAGTGTTCATTTAGAGCTAAAAAGAACCTTTTGCTCCGAATTTTTAACATTGAAAGGAACTTTTTGTTCCTAAATGAGTGGCCTAGGAACAGGTGTTCCCAATGGTATTCGGTTCCTCTTTTATCATTTTGGTCCTTTTTAATCGCTTGAGGAACAATTGTTCCTATTAATGCGTTCCCTTTTAGAGTGGCTGTTCCTTTATGCTGACACGAGGAACTTTGGTTCCCAATTAATTACGTTCCTTTTTTGTAAAGGAACGTTTGTTCCTTTCTAACATTGTTCCTGCTTTGAAAAATTGGTTCCTTTTTATTCACTTGAGGAACAATTGTTCCCATTAACAGGTTCCGTTTTGAACGAAATGTTCCTTTTTATTGGCACGTGGAACAGTTTGTTCCTAACCATTAGTTCCTATTTATGTAAAATGGTTCCTATTTAGAAATGACAGTTCCTTTGTACATCTTCTTCAACAGAAACATTCTTCTTTTCTTGCCACCTATGATTTTATCGCTTTTTAAATGGCAAAAACATTTGGTGTAGTGTTTTCAGTTTCAAACAACACGAAGCAGTGTCAATAGCAGATTTTTAAAGACTTTTCGAGGCCCTTATAAACTTGCCCGGGCAAGGTTGAATATAATCGCACCACGCCATATATCACCTCAAATTTGTAAGCTTACTTAAGAATAATGAACAGTGGCAAGCAGACACACGCCTGAGCAAGCAGGGGCAAGTTGGGGGCAGGTTGGGGCAAGTTTAAACTTGCACAATACAGCCATTGTTTTTTTTGTCGCCTTTGTATTTTGTTCACTATTTATGTAAGTGGAACAAATTTTGTGAATCACTCAGGTGTCCGACATGAACAAAAAGGGTAAGGTCTGACTGGTCGAAAATTGATGGCTCATCACCAAAACCAAAACGGCTTCACTTGGAAAAAGAAGAAACAGATAGCTTGCATCACTGTCCAATACAAACGTGTGATCACGATGGATTTAAAAGTCAACGTGGCTGCAGGAAACATGTCAACACCAAGCACAGTTGGTTCTTCTTCTTTGACGAAAAACCCGACGTTTCAAGTACCAAAGAACTTGCCGATGATGATACGTCGGGTGAAATCACAAAACAAACTGCCAGGGTAATGCCTTCGTTTTCAGTTTCCAGCCAAATTGGCGAGTTATTCACGAAATGGTTGACTGGAAGTGGTGGGGGTTGCAAGAAAGATCGTGCAGCTCAGCAGATAGCCAAGAGATGGTTTAAATTTCTCAAATTTTGCTGCGAAGATGAAGAGGAATTGAGTTTTGAAGTGCTGGAGTTTAGCCTGTGTTCTCATAGTCTGTTGTTCAAGTTTATCGACTACTTGCAAGATTAATGCAAACTCGGACACGGTGGCCGATTGGGCTACATTGATGCGATCTCCGAATTAATCGACTTCAGAAAAATAAACGGCGCATCAGACACAGTTCTTCGAAATTTGTCCTCAACGGAGTTGTACCTTAAACGAGCGCTCAAGACGGTGGCAAAGATGATGAGACTGCAGTGGACACAAGATCTAGACATTGAAACTTTGGATGCTAGGGGGCACTGGGCAACTATGGAAGAACTGTTAGAAGTGGTGACATTTCATTTGCCTCGTTACGAGAACACTGGGAAGACGTGCAAAACTATTCCAGGTCAAGTTAATCCTTCGGACTTAACATTTGCCACGAAATTTGTCGCAGTGTATTTGTTCATCAAGGTGAAGGGATCTCGGCCTATGACTTATCGGTATTTGACAGTGGACATGGTCAGAGCAGCGAAGGAGAACGGGGGATTCATTGACCAGAAAAAGTTCAAGACCACTAGCAAGTATGGGTTTGACTCCTTAATTCTGACCGATGCAAACATGCAGGTGCTCGATAGCTACACCAGTTTTGTAAGGCCATTGCTAAAACCCCAGTGCGAGTTCGTTCTGGTCACGAAAACTGGAGGCCAACACAGCAAATTGGGCGACGTCATGAGTAAACTAGTCTTTGATGCAATCGGAAAGTACATTCATCCGACGCGCTATCGTCAAATTGTCGAAACGGAAAGCCTTAATCAGCTCACTAGTAAAGAACAAAGGATTTTGTCCGAAGACCAAAAACACAGTTCAGCCGTCGCCAAAGTTCACTATCAAAAGCAGAGGTCGCGCGAAGTTGCTGCGATGGCCCACGAGTGTCAAAAAACTACAAAACTACAAGGTACCAAGGGAACGGAAGTGGACAAGGAAGTCCACACGAGGTTTGGCTGTTCAACTTCAAGCTCGTCGCCTTTAGTTGAAACTGCAGAAAGAACAAGCACGCCTCCCAAAAAGGTTGTCTCCTCAACTACACCCTTGCGCATTCAACGGAGCCATCGTCGGGTCTTAAAATTTACGACCGACGAGGACCAATTTCTAAACGAAGGGATAGATAAACACGGATTTGGACAGTGGACTGCCATCTTGAGAGATTCCGAATTCAAATTTCAAGAGGGAAGAATGGCAGACTCTTTAAAGAAAAGGGCCGAGCTCAAATTCATGTAAAAATGTAAAAATAATTGCTTTAGAGTACACGCTGTATGTTGGAGTCTCGAGATTGTGACTTAAATCACAGACAGCATAACTCAACAGGAAATCTTTATTATAGACTTGCAAAAACCAAAACCTTTCGTTTCGATTGACACTGTGATCGTGTACTTTTTAGGCTTACTCCTTCTACTATTTGTACTACTGCTACTTAAACACTACAACTTTTAAATTCATTTCTGACTCTGGTGGTAGTTAAAGAGGGTGTTCTTCGGTTTCTTGGCAGGGGCTAACTTCAGGGAAGACCACCTCTCGTCGGCCTCTTTTTCCTCGCGGGTGAGGGATTGCAGCTGGTTGACTGAGGAGTTATGAAGAGTTCTTCTTCGGCGTTGTCGTCTTCCAGTTCTGGTGGAGTTTGTGCCTCAGTCGGCAGGGGCTCTGCAACGCTTTTGACTAGGTGCTGGTCTTCCTCACGAAGAATTCCAAGCTCTATACATACCCTTCTCCGCTCCTCCACCGCCTCCTTGAGTGTTCAATGTGACGAGGTTGCGATGGTGTAGCTTGAGCTTCTCGCAACACAACACGGAGCAATTCGGACGGACAAACATATTCTATCACCACATTGAGAAATATGGTTCTACATTTTAACACTGTAACTCTGAAGTAAGTGCTAATTTGGCTACAAGCTGCTAATGTCAAATGAACTGTATGGTTTTCAACACAATACTGGACTACTCGAAACTGCAGTTGGATTTCATGGCTGTGATCAGCTTTAAGTTATTTGTAAGATCAAAGGAATGGCACATCACAGGCAAACACATGCATTCAGCATTTTGGGAATTTTTAAAGTTGTTATTTTGTCGCATAATCAGATGAACGGTGCTAATTTGACTAAACGCTGCTTTAGCGTAACGAACGTCACTTGTTCTATGGGTTACAAATACTGAATGGTGGCCTAATGTATCCCCAGTTTTATTAGAATGGTGTTTTCTTGGTGTTAAAAGGTCTAAAATGCATTTGCAAATTCATGAATAAAACAGATACTATCTTGAAACGCAAAATCGCCGATTACAGCTGGATTTGATCTTGCTAAAACTTCACTTTATTCTGTCACATTTCCTTCCTCTCCGCTTACTAGAAATTATCTGGTAAAGATGTTTTCCTTTTTATCGCTTGTAATAACAAGGAGAAGCGAATTGGAAAAAAACAAAGAGAATAAATTATTCTTGCTTACGACTTTTCCGTGATATTCATCGTTTCCCTCTGCCAACTTCTGGCTGAGCAACAAAATTCATTTCAGTAATCCTGCACTGTAATAGAAGGTAATGTATTCTTGTTTCAGTCTTCTCCGTGATAACCCTTCTTACCGTCTTCCAGAAAAAAACTTTTGGCTGTGAAATATAATCCATTCTTGAATGTCAAACACTGCAAGTTCTCCCTTGTGAAAGACTTTTAAAAAGAGAGCGGAAAGGAAGACCATCACGGAAAAGTCGGAAACGAGAATATATTATCCTATTTTACTTCTCTTTGTTACTGTAAGTAACGAATAACATTATGTATGTTCTTATAAGTACAGTAAGAAAGAGAAGTAATAGAAGGTAATGTATTCTTGTTTCCGCCTTCTCCGTGATAACCCTTCTTACCGTCTTCCAGAAAAAACTTTTTGGCTGTGAAATATAATCCATTCTTGAATGTCAAACACTGCAAGTTCTCCTTTGTGAAAGACTAATAAAATGAGAGCGGAGAGGACGGCCATCACGGTAAAGACGGAAACGAGAATATATTATCCTATTTTACTTCTCTTTTACATTATTTTGAAATGACAGCAGAAGGGAAGGATAACACAGATTTTACGAGATGTGACTTTATTTCATAACCCTTTTTTCCTTATCTTTTACATATTGATTACTTACAGCTTTAAGGAGAAGCCAAGAAGGAACAGAAATTTTGGGAAACGATCTTTCTTTCTTTCTTTCTTTCTTTCTTTCTTTCCTTTTTTCAAATTAGTACACTAAAAGTGTCTCAAAGTCCAGGTGATCTCATGTGTCGTGTTTGCTGCTGTGCTCTTGCCACCTCTTCAACGAAAATCCGGGACAATGTTCCCCAGCCCGTGTAGGCGTCAGCAAGCTTGTGGCCAGTGGTACGTTTTCCAATCCAGAATCCCGCTCGCACCTTTCCCTTGTGAATGCCATCAGAGTGACCTTCAATATGGCGGTGACGGTGAAGGTTGTGGTTTCTGCCAGCAAAGAAAACATGGAGTGCAGTTTCAATGTAGTTCTGCATAAAGTCACAGACCTGCAATATGACGTTACAATTGCTTATTTAACAAAGATTTAAAAATAGTAAGTTAAAATTCGCCCTCACCTAAACAGTTTCACCATATGTTGCATCTTGATACACAAAGTTCTATCGCATTTTATTTGATTACCTATAAAATCCACTAACCTCTTTGGATTGGTTATTCCACACAGCGAGTAATCTATGTTAATTTATCATCTCTGTTCTTTGTTGAAATTTTAGTAGCGAAAGACTACAATAAATGGCGTTTTTTTTGTTGCTACACGCTGACATGAGTTTTATCAATTACCTCCACGCGGACATGGCAGATGACAAAATAAAAACTCACAATTTTTGCGAAAAAAATCGAGTAATACAACATGTTTTTGACCATGCACGACGTTTTTATTGATCTACTCGACATTTTTCCGTGCTCCGAAAATACTATTCTGAAAGGCGTTTCCTTAGCTTGAAATTTCTAACCTAAGGTGTGCTAAATAAATATAAGTGTACCCTGAAATCATGTCACGTATTCTTCCTTCTGTGGGTGTTCTTCTAATATTTTAATAATTCCTCCTCTATAGTTTCTTTCTTTCATGTACTTCAGATTCGGTACCGGTATTGTCATTAAGAAGCTACTTACACATATCTCTCCTGTATCTCTACCATCCCCATGTTTATACGTGCACTCTTTCCAGTTCATGTGCAAGCTAGGCAGGCTGGTGAACCGCACCTAAATTTCCGCTCTCGCCTTTCTCCCCTCGCTCTCCTTTTTGGCCGGCTGGACCCTGGATCCCAGCTTCTTCCTTCTGTGCCCCAGCACCGGGAGGTCCCTGGGGTCCACCCTTCCCCTGGCTGCCCTGTTCCTCTTTGGCTCCGTCATGTCCATTACGGCCAGGTGCCCCAGGGGATACTGGAATGCCATTTAGGCCGGGAATTCCATTTTTACCCGGTTGTCCACCATAACACAATGCAGGCTGTGTTAAACGAAGAAATTAATTTCAACTATTTTACTGCAATGTTTTAATTTTTTCTTACTCTTTACAAGCAATCTTTTATTAACCCCAATCGTAAATTTTAGGATAACTGTGAATTTCATTTTTTAATTGATTGTAATTTCAGTATCATTAGCTTTTATTTTTTGTTTTGTACACAACGTAATTAACCCAGGGGCGGGGGAGAACACTTGACTGCGCCTAGGACTTTTTTTGTGGTCGGATGATCCACCGAAAATTGACGTCACATCCGGTCAAAAACAGCCTACTTCTCCCGCGGGCGGAAAAAGCAAAATTGACGGCGACAGTTTCGATCAGTTGGTGAATGAAATGGCCGTATTTTTTCATCGGCGATAAATTTTCCTGTTATTTCTTCGTGACAATGAAATGAAATGTGTACTCTTTCCTTCCATTTGATTAGTGAAGAGAACATTCTAAATCAGTAAAGGTTGATATACTGGGTTGTTTTCGAGTGTTCTCTTGTATGAAAAATGCCGGCTTTTTCTCCCTCGAATTTCACAGGATTCGGAAAATCAGTCAAAATGATGACTTCAAGGTGAGTAATTCTTTATTTAAATAGCCTATGTTGTAAGGTAAGGTAAGGTAAGGTAAGATAAGGTAAGGTAACTTTATTTAAACACGGTATTTCCTTCAGGTATACATTTACATTGAAGTATAGAAAAAACTAACTTCCTAACTAATCTGAAAACTAAGATAAAAGAAACTAAAATAATAAAGATGAAAAGAAAACACCTGCTTTTCAAGGAGGCCGTGTGTAAAAACAAAATATCGCTAATTAAATTATTTGCCAATCGAAATTTATGTCTCTTAATTTTCCTTAAATATACTAGGGGATGTCAATTGCCGCACCTCCAGAGGCAAGCCGTTGTAGAAAAAGACTCCTTTTAACAGAACATCGCAAAGACGGCGTTTCTAACGAGTGGGAACCCCATTAACACTCTTTGTTTTTTAGAGAGACTGTTCACCACGCAGCATCTGAAATAATACTGTATGTGATGCTTTGTCGCTGTTGACTGCGTAGACTTCCCTTTATCTGTTTTCTTTTCTTTTTTCTATATTATTTAATTCTCGATTTGCAATTGAACTACATCACAAGTAATCACATAGTAAGACAAATGATATGATAACGCTTTATTATTATTGTTCTATTAAGTCCTATTATACATTTTGATTACTTAATTTTGCACACTACTAGTAACAGCTTAATAATTTCATAATTCAACTGCTACATAAAAGCTGTCTTTAATTAAAGCCAGATGCTGCCTGAAGTCAATATGTCAACTAATTCATCGTACAGTCCTTATTTACAATCATGCACTGATACTGTGGTTGTGGACAGAAGATTTATAAATCAAGGAATGAACCAGTAACCTTATACGACAAGGTCAAGTTCAAGCAACCAAGGCCATGAGTATTTTTCACCAACAGATTTGCCTGAAAGATAATCAAGACTAACATTTAAGTTTAGCCCCAACCTACTGTATACGTAACTTTCCTGGGAATTACAAATACATGTAATTGATAACATGTCAGTGGCTAACAACTAAACTCTTCAGTCCAAACTGGTTTCTGCACGGTAATGTCACTATGGTCACCTATACCTACACGTTATGGATGACGACCAACATCTCTCCCTATACTTTGGATACTGGTTACATGTATAATGTATAGAAAATATCTTTACTCCCCCCACAAAAGGTTTTTCTGTCCCCCCCCCCCCCAGCAAGAGATTCCAGCTTAGCTTCATACTTTGCTTCTAAGACTCCCTTCCCCCTAGGAATTTCCAATGACCTTCCATGGGGTGGGTATGGATATTTTTATCTGGAACTACACAATAACTGTAATACAATAGTAGACGAGTACTGTTGCTGGTTATCAAATGTTTGAGAACACATCTGTTGTGTATAACACAGGAAAGACTGGTATTCATGTCCTACATGTAACTACTACTATAACGATGGCTGACAATGTTACAAACACAGTTCAAAAGAGTTACATAGATCAGGGCTCAGAAACCAACATCTCTTCAGCTCCGTTGTATGCTACAGGTCATGTCCGCCTTACACGACAAACCCAGCCACTTAATGAAAAGGGAAGCAATAAATCTTTGTGTCCAGCATGCTAATCAAAGTGAAAAATCCTGTCTGCAACCAAAGTACTCGTCTCAGCAACAAACCTTTGGAGGCTCAGGAATCTCACGGGAATAGTCCCAGCCACGTGTTGAAAGCAACTTTAGGAGTCTTCACAGCTATCTAGATCAAAATAGTGAAACAGTTAAAAAACAAATATTGCTCATTTTCTATTCATTACAAGAACCGCTAGATCTTATATAATTATATCTACATTATTATTAATTATTAAGCAATTACATGTAAATGAATGTGAATGTACATGACAATCTACATGATATTAACATAGTTACATACTTGGGCTTACTCAATTTTATTTTTGTTATATATTTTTATTCATGAATCTGAACATGCAACTATGTCACTGTAAAGATTTAATACTAATTACATGAATGCAATAGATTTTATTAATCCTTTTAATTTACTCCCGGAGCCAGTTATGGAGACATGTGATGTATTGCTAACTTTTGAGTCTGTGGATGAAATCCTGTGGTGTGACCATTCAAATGAAATCCCTTTGGCAGTACTTTCGCAGGGTACTGTTTGTTTTGGGGGATTTGAAAGAGAAGTGAAATTTAGCATTTTCTTGAATTTTTATTTGGCCACTACTAGGAGTGAAAGGGTTAAGTAAACGTATGTGATAGTACATGAGAAATATCTACCTGACATTAAAATAGTTACATACTTGGGCTTAGTTTTGGCTACTCAATTTTATCTTTGTTATACATTTTTATTCACAGATCTAACCGTGTATGTACCTATGTGTAAATAAGCTAAAGATTTGATACTATTTCAAAACATTTTGTGCGATTTGGAATAGTGTTGTGTTAGTCTCGATTCTCGATAACTAATTTTCGATACTCAATTCTTGCAGGAATCGAGTAATGAGTAGCAAGTTAAGAATTGACACTTACAACAAACTGTCAACTTACTTTTGAATGGTACTGTACAATGTCTTTGTTTGTCATTGGTTACTACATTTGTACATGTACTTTCAACTGCAAGGATAGACAGTGGTATTTGTCATCCACATGTTATCTACATGGACACATAGCTGGACACTCAAGCATTATGCAGTATATGTGCGCCCTAGCTGTCATGAATTTCACATTCTTTGGTGTCAACTTTGTCATGTGACATTCTGTCCTAAAGGTCTTGTTACACTAAGACAATAATTTTGTCTTTCAACTCTCGGTAGTCCTAATTTGTTGCAACTCAAGTTGGAAGAAAAATTGCGCAGTTTTGCATTTCTTTAATGTGTAAAATTCATCGTGATGTACATTGGTGTAATTAGTAGCGGAGCCAGCGCGCTAGCGCGTCAGCGGAGCTCCATTGCTAAGGAAATTTGGTAATCTATCAAGCCAAAAAATTTTGGTAGTGACGTAGTAGTCACGTGACCGTCCGTCCGTACATCCGTCCGTCCGCACCACAGGGCTACCAATACACTTCCTACACTGGATATAACCCTGTGCTGAATCCCGTGTGTTTTCGGCGCGAAATCGCATGTTGACTCGCGTTGTAGCAAAACAAGCAAAGATAACAAAAGTCAAAAACAAATTTGTTAATGGAAAAAAAAAAGTTCAAAAGAACACTCAGTTGTCTTTTTGGTGGAAGGGGAAAAGTTCAATCTAGGCGAAAGAAATTCGGCGATAAAGTTCAGGCAAAAAGTTCAAATTTGCCTCGTCGGTTCTGTTCAAACTCGGTCGGCACACCGCTTGAGTTCGCAGCTTTTCGCAGCGGTTTCGACGCCAAATATAGCAGAGCTAGTGCTTTTTGGTTTTTTCTGTCCACAACCATGGTTTTTACGGCGTTTCGAACACATTTTGCCGGGAAAAACACCAGCATTTTCATGCTGATAGGCAGCTTGTCACGTAGAAAGAAATAAGTATTAAAATTAACTTCTAAAACAACGTTAAACGCCCATGGCCTAGTGGACTAGTTACCGGCATCTCACGCCGACGACCCGGGTTCGACACTCAGCGGGAGCAAGAATTTTTTTCCTTTTTTTTTCTTTGTTTTTTTTTTTAATAAAACGACTTGGATGATGTGATGTATTCGCCTCGTTCTCAAGGCAACCTCGTTTTCACGTACCATGTGCTCGTGTAGTCTGCCATGTGAGTTCTAGTTGAATAAATATTGTTTGGTTCGTTTAGCTGTTCCTTTACCTGTTTCACGATACGTTAACGTCCAAATACGCCACAGTGGCGACGGGGTAAACTGGAGAACGGCCAGCCGACGACGGAAAGCGGAAATTTATCGACGAATACAGCTGTTGAGCGAACAACGACCAGTCAAGCGCCTGAAACACGAAACGGAGCGAGCGCTATGGCGGGCAGACCACCGTTCGATGGCTTCAACCCAGACTCGGAAGATATTGAAAGCTACCTCGAGCGTTTGCAGGAATATTTCATTGCTTACGATATTAAGAGCGAGACGGAAACTGCTGCAAAACGAAGAGCGATTCTTCTAACATCCATTGGCAGTAATGTTTATCGAGTGTTGAAAGATTTATCCTACCCGGACGCCCCAAACACGAAGACTTTTGACCAGCTAGCGACGCTACTTCGCAGTCATTACAAGCCTACTCGCTTAAAAGTCGCGGAAAGATACAGGTTCCACTATGCAAGCCAGCGACCGGGGCAATCCATTATCGATTTTGTCAGAGAGTTAAAACGCCTTGCGGGAACATGTGAATTCACAAACGAACAGTTGAACGATAGTCTACGTGATCGCTTTATCTGTGGTCTTCGTTCGGAGCAAATTAAACGGAAGCTACTGTCGACAAACTTCACATTTCAGGAGGCAGTGGATACTGCAATTGCCCAAGAAACAGCGCAAAAAGATGTCCGTGACCTTGGTTCGAATTCTCAGAGCGAGAATCCGGCGAGCGTAAACAAGGTCAAACGCGACAATTTGTCGTCACGCAATCGCACTTCAGCGCCGGATCGACGTCACGGCAAAAATGACAAACAAACCCAGCCAACGGGGGTTAAGCAACGATGTTTTCGCTGTGGATTAACCAACCATTCTTCGGACAACTGCAAATACAAGAATTCAGAGTGTTTTCGTTGTCATAAAACGGGTCACTTGCAGTCTGAGTGTCGCAACACGAAGTCACCGCGCCAGAAGGCGGAGAGAAAACAACATGTCCGTCACGCTGATCAGGATTCAGAAGCAGAAGTGTCGGAGAAAGCCGAAGGTGAATTTTTCGGCTCGATTTTCAGTTTGGATGGCGTACACCATACTGAGTCACGGAACTCAGGAATTTCGGCTCCTGCAGTCAAAGTTCCTGTTCGAATTGAAGATGTTGAATTTCAGATGGAAGTGGACACCGGGGCAGCCGCATCTATCCTCAGCTATGCAGATTACGAACGGTATTTCAAATACCTGGCACTTAGGCCGGTGGAAAGATCGTTTCACGCCTATGCGGGCACACCGCTGGACATTGCAGGACAGATCCTGGTTGATGTAGAGCACAACGACCAACACGCAACGCT
Source organism: Siderastrea radians (assembly GCA_964017195.1). Lineage (NCBI taxonomy): Eukaryota > Metazoa > Cnidaria > Anthozoa > Scleractinia > Rhizangiidae > Siderastrea > Siderastrea radians. The sequence continues at coordinate 26,909,967 of OZ024890.1, forward strand.
ACCTTTACTTGTTGTGCGTGCGGAGCGATACGCCCCTCCTTTGCTCGGAAGATCCTGGATGACAAAAATTCGCCTCGACTGGAGAAATCTCTTTACACCTCCAAACGGTCGGTTCTCGGTTAAGCAGAATGAGGATGTACGTATCGAGCGCCTCAAGGAACGGTACGCTGAGATATTCAGGCCTGAGCTAGGAACTGTTAAGGGTGTCACGGCAAAACTTCACCTGAAGGAAAATGCAACGCCAGTATTTCAACGCGCACGCCCAGTACCCTACGCACTACGTTCTGCCGTTGAGGAGGAACTTAAGCGCATGGAAAGCGAGGGTGTTCTTAAGCCTGTAGAAGTGAGCGATTGGGCTACACCTATTGTTTGCGTTCCCAAGACCGACGGATCAGTGCGTATTTGTGGTGATTATAAAGGCACGGTTAACCCAGCAATCCAGACAGAGCAGTTTCCCATCCCGACATTGGAGGAGATTCGGGGAAAGGTGTCAGCATGGAAGAAATTCACGAAAATTGATCTGAGAAGTGCATATCAGCAACTGGTCTTGGACGAGGAGTCACAAAAACTGTGTACGATCAACACCCACAAAGGTCTTTTCCGATACACACGTTTGCCATTTGGAATTTCATCCAGTCCAGCTATTTGGCAGCGCTTTATTGAGCAAGTGCTTGCGGGACTTGACGGAACATGCGTGATCATGGATGATCTGCTGGTGGGAGGCACTAACGACGATGAACATCTGAAGAATTTAGAAGCGGTTTTCAAACAATTCCTCAAGTTTGGATTGAGAGTCAAACTTCCGAAGTGCGTGTTCATGGCACCATCCGTGATATACTTCGGATTGCGTTTCTCAGAAAGGGGACTTCAACCAACCGATGAAAAGGTTAAGGCCATAAAAGAGGCCCCCACTCCTCGAAACGTGACGGAATTACGCTCCTTCCTTGGAATGTTAGCAGCACTGACTAATTTCATTCCAAAGTTGTCAACCCTCGCTCACCCCCTGTACGAGCTTCTGGTAAACAAAGCATGGAATTGGACGCCAAAGTGCGAACAAGCCTTCAGTGACGTGAAACTAGCGCTATCTTCAGAGACTGTGCTTGCGCATTACAACCCCAGTCTTCCAGTGGAGTTATCAGTGGATGCCTCACCATACGGATTGGGTGCTGTCATCATGCACGTGTATCCCAATGGCACACGACGCCCTATTGCCTATGCGTCACGAACACTGAATGAACACGAGAAACGCTATGGTCAAATTGATAAGGAAGCATTGGCTATTATGTTCGGGCTAAAGCGGTTTCATTTATACCTGTATGGTCGACACTTTACAATTCTGACGGACCACAAGCCTCTAGAGCGAATCTTTGGCCCCAAGACAGCCATCCCTTCCTTGGCAGCCATGCGTCTACAGCGTTGGGCTATCATTCTGTCAGCATTTGACTACAGCATCAGATTTATTCCTTCAAAGGAAAACGCAGTTGCTGACGCATTATCACGATTACCCCTGCCATCAACGCTGAGTGGCGAGAATGCTATTTTCAAGGTTGAAGAACGACTGATAGACTCGCTACCCATCACGCATAAGGAGATAAGTCACGCAACGCGAGTAGACCCTGTCCTATCAAAGGTGTTGGAATTTGTCAGGCACGGGTGGCCACAACATGTTGAAGATCTACGCCTGAAACCCTTTTTCAATCGTCGATTTGAATTGTCAGTTGAGCAAGATTGTCTATTATGGGGGTTACGAGTTATCATCCCTACCCGCTATCAGGAAGATATGCTGGAAGAATTGCACACAGGTCACCCAGGCATTGTCCGGATGAAAGAGTTAGCACGCAGTTACCTATGGTGGCCGAATGTTGATCTAGAAATTGAGCAAACTGTGAGAAACTGTGCGAGTTGTCAGCAGGTTAGAAAACCACCAGCTGTAGCACCACTAGCGCCGTGGATGTGGCCGAGTAATCCCTGGCATCGAGTTCATGTCGATTACGCCGAAGATGAAAACGGGCATTATCTCATTATCGTTGATGCACATTTCCGCTGGCCAGAGATCTTCTTTATGGCACGAAACACGTCAGCTAAGGCAACGATCACCATCTTACGAGAATTGTTTGCGAAATACGGATTGCCAGTTCACTGTGTTAGCGACAATGGACCGCAATTTCGCAGTGAAGAATTCGCACATTTCTTAAAGATGAACGGTGTTAAACACATACGAGTAGCTCCCTATCATGCGGCAAGCAACGGTTTAGCCGAACGGATGGTTCAGTCCTTCAAGAACCACATGAAGACCTGCAAGGGCAGCAAGCTGTCGGTTCAGCAACGTATTGGCAACTTCTTGCTGACATACCGGTCAACAAGCATCCTACCACTGGAAGAACCCCAGCTAGTCTGTTCCTCGGACGCGAGTTGCGAACGCGGTTAACTCTTCTTCGTCCAAGTACGGGAGAGAAGGTCATGGATTCGCAGGCAAAACATAAAGCAGCACACGATGTGCACGTTAAATTTAGAGAGTTCTACCCAGGTGACAGAATTTTGGCAAAAGATGTTAGGAGAGAGAACACGTGGTGACCAGGTTCTGTAGCGGAGCGTAGCGGACCGAAATCGTACGTGGTAGTGCTTGACGATGGGCGAGTTTGGAAACGACACCTGGATCACATAAGACGAGATAGTATGGACAGCGCGGTTCCTCAGCCAAACGTCACAAGGGAACCACAGGACAGTGCTTTGGATCATCGTTCACACGTCCCTCTTGGTACAGATGTTCCATTACCACCACAAGTACCATCAGACATCCCAGTTATAGATCCAGCGCAATTCAGTACTCAAGTACCATCTGAAAAGGAAGAATCTGTTCCTGTTGCGGAGAAGTCGCCTACAGTCGATACCCGATCCTCCGAAGTGGGCCAGACTCCACTTCGTCGGTCTAGTAGAGTGCGCAAGGCGCCGGACAGACAGTATGAAAATTGGAACACTGAACGTTACATTTGTTTATTTCAGTTGCGTATAAGAGCTGCCAGGAAATGAGTTTGAACTGCCAAATCTAGTCACTGACTTACTGTTACTAAGGTTTTCAGTCTCCGTGTAGTTATAGTACTAGACACTGCAGCCAAGTTTCAGATCCCGTTGTTCACATTAGTTTTTTGGGTATCACCTAGAAAGGGGGAGATGTGATGTATTCGCCTTGTTCTCAAGGCAACCTCGTTTTCACGTACCATGTGCTCGTGTAGTCTGCCATGTGAGTTCTAGTTGAATAAATATTGTTTGGTTCGTTTAGCTGTTCCTTTACCTGTTTCACGATACGTTAACGTCCAAATACGCCACAGATGAGAGTATTTTCACAAATTAATAATTGCCAGCAAAAACAAAACAAAAAAACAAAACAAAAAACAAAAGCAAAAAACAGACAAAATTAACAAAAAGGGGGGCTCCGCTTTTAGGCTTGGCTAAATCTATATATTAGAATATTCCGTTCAAAGTTCTGTTTCTAACTCGGGGAAAGATTTTGGTTTTGGTTTTGTTTGTCTTGTTTGTTTTGTTGTTTTCTTGAGAAACGAGGCAAATACTCCAAACTGAACAAAGGCTGTTCCGGCTTGGTGATTTGTGCAGGAATCGAGTATCGTGAATCAAAAGACAATTATCGAGTTTCGATTCTCGATAATTGATTCATGTGAGGATCAAGTATCGAGTGTCAACTTACTTTTGAATGGTGCTGTATAAATTATTTGTAGAAAAGTGACCAACATGTTGATGCCTTTGTATTTTATAACAAAAACATCAACATTACAAGCAATGTAACACTGGAATTAAAATTCCAAACAAGCCTGATCAATAAAAGATTATTTCCTTTTCTTGTAGAAGTATAAAGGGGATATATTAAAAGGGCAGGATAGCTAGAAAATCCCACAACTATCCCGACAATTTGTATTGGTTAATTCCCGATCTTGAACATACAGTAGAATCCTCATTTTTTGAACTTCCTGGGGAATAGGAAATTGGTTGGAATTGTCGGGGATTCAAAAAATCGGGGGTAAAATTACAGTGTTTGACTGGGGAAGGGAAGCGAGTTTTGGTTCTAATTATCGGGAGTTTTCAGAAACTGAGAGTTCGAGAAATCAGGATTCTACTGTATGCTACTACAACGGTGGTTCTTCTTCTCACCTTCCCTAATTCTCCTCCCCCCCCCCCCCCAACCTACCTAGGAATCGCTCAATCATGTAAAATTAATCATGAATTATGCAGTTCTCTTTATTCAGACTTCTTTTAAAACATCTAACCTTGAGTCTGCTTGAGTACACAGTTCTCTGCCACATCAGGAGTGCTTCTAAACATGTCGGCGGTTGGTTTAGATACTGTTTCCAGCCCTTTTCATCGCGTGTTAATTACCTTCCCAGTCTTAACACAACATACTGTGACTACCGACGTTTTCTTCATTGTATTATACTCGGGGTAGGCTATTTCAATTGACGATTCCCTTGAATCAAGGGTCACGAGAGGCAAAAGTTTGACTGGCTTCGTTAGAGACGACATCAGGTATCATGTGCAGTGTGGTTTCGATAGAGTGGTAACTCCAGCACTTTACGTCGAGTGTTAATTACCTTCCCGATGTTAACAATCCAAACTGTTACTGCTGGCGTTTTCTTCATTATATTTTACGCATCATAGGCTATTCAAATTGATGATTTCACTGAATCAGGAGTCACGAGAAGCAAAAGTTTGATCCGCACCTGTCTTGAGAATTGCGACAAACTCGCCATGACATCGTGCGAAGCTGCCTGGAAAATGCCATCAAAATTGTACTAAATATTTCTGTTTTGCCAAGATATAGGCTATAAAATAGATGACCCAGTAACGTTGTAACATCTCTGGTATTCAATATTAGCAATTGCATGTCAGTGGTGGTCAATAGAAAGAAGAAACCATAAACACCCGAGCTTCCATCTTGCAATTCGCTGAGGGAGCTGCTCGGCGATTTTTCCAACCGGATGTGACGTCAATTTTCCGGGGATCATCAGGTCACGAAAATTGGCGAAGTTTGCTTTCCCCCCCCCTGAATTAACCCCACAAGCTCTATTAATATTTTTATCGTGTGTAAATAAAAGTGATTGATTGATTGATTGATTGATTGATTGATTGATTGATTGATTGATTGATTGATTGATTACTAATGTAGTAACAGGCCTAGTTAAGTTTAGAGTTGCTATGTTAAACCACCGTTCAATTGCTTAATCCACATAACAAGACTGGAATCAAAAAAACCTCAATTGAATATGTCATTCAACTCAGGCTGTAAATGTTTTGTGGTTTGATGCTATTGTTGCTGCCCAACGCGGAACGTATTAAGTTAACCAGCACTAGGAGTAGAATTAACGTTAACAAACATGACATGGGATGGTTAATTTGAGATTACACCATTGCAGTCCTCGGATCTGTGGAATAATACACTGCAAAATGATGACTACCGAAGCGCTATTTCAGTTGCAAGCAGTAATCGTTACGTAATTAGCTAGTATTTTTGTTATCATTCAGTTTATTTCGGTGTCGCTTTCACTGGTGATTTACTTGGGCAAAGTATTACTCTATTTTTATGTTGATCAATCATTATACTTTAAATGTCAGGTGGTTTGGAACTGAAACAAACATATTTAATGAGCTCTTTTCATGTCCAGGTAATTTTTTTTTTTGCGAGAAACTGTAGTTGTTGCTCCAAATAATGCAGATATTAATGTATTCCCTTTGAACGGGATCATGAGTAATACGGATATGAAGATTTCAATTTTTGCAAATTTTTTCAATAAATGGAATTACAATAAATGTTGTGATCGCAGATAATGTTCATGCCTGAAATCACACAACATAAGCACGCACTCATATATTGGACCCTAAAGGAATCAGTGACGCTTTAAAAATTGTGGTAGAATTTTGTTTTCTTGGCTTTACCAAAATATATTATTGAAACCTTAAGCAAGCTGTGAAAGCTCTTAGTTTTGTCTTTCACTTTTAGTTTAAGAGGCATGTATTGTTTCACTTAGGATATTGAAGTCGTGCCAACAATAGCTGAACGGCAGCTCTAAGCAATGATTTGTTCTTAGTTTTAAGGACGTTCGCGCGAAAAACGTCTACAACACAGATTTTTTCATAGTTTGGCTACAGTCAGATAATGAGTTACCTGTGTCAGAAATACAAAAAAATTGGGGTGTCACCGACTTCGTTTTCGAAATAAAGCGCTTGAAAAACTACCCCAGTTTTGACACATCGGTCCTCGTAACTCGACATGGCCTCAGTGCTTGTTGGTTGAAAAATATTAAAAATGATTCGCTGTAGACCCACTTTCTCAGTCAAATTTTATTCAAGTGGGTCTGTCAAGTAGATAATTTGAATCGCTGTCATCCTTTTAGATAAACTCAACTTCTAAGATGGCCTTTTGCGAACACCGCGCAGCTACAATAATGGCAGAATTCGATGATGCGCGGGCAGAAAAGTTGAAAAAAATCAAACTTCCACGACACAGATTTTCTTTAATTTTTCACAAAACGTAGATAATCGACAAAGAAAGTGATCTATCAAAAGAAAATATGGGGTCACCGAACATTTAAGAGAGTTAAATCCGTGCATAGATATTTAAGTGCCCACTAGCGAATATATCTCCACATTTCTTCAACAGCGCGCGCGCTCAATGCATGACGTGGCATGACATCGCGAAGTGAATTGCGTGCGCAGTAAGGATGCGCAGAAACAATTAGCGCGAACGTCCTTAAGGTGGCTTACTACAGTTTTCAGAAGAGAAAGATAAATTTTTTAAAATTCTAGTTCAAAGCCAACGGGAGTTTTCCTTTGGGTCATTTGTGGCTACAACTGTTAAAAGAAATGATATTAACCCTCATTATCCTGGAAAAGAAATATGAGAAGCTTAGAAAATATCAAATACAACAGACCGAGTGCTAGAAGGGGACTGGAAACTAGACTTTTTTAGGGCTTCTTTCTCAAAATCTAGCCGTACGACCCTACCTCAATTTTTCAGGATTTGGAAAGTGGCTATAAATAAACAACTATGCAAAAGAAAATGAAAATCTGTAAGGCAGAATTTTTGCTAATGAAGAAAATGTCGAATTTTCACTTTTTTGAGAATTTCTAAAAATCCCTCTTACAGAGTTTGCTAATATTTTGTCTACAGGTGAAACTTACCACTATGAATTGATTTTTGAGTTTTTTACTGTGGGTTATACGGTCAGTTTTCGAGTAGATTGGGCTCAAAAAGTCGATTTGCCATTTTTTTGCGACCTCCTTCGTGAGCAAAACTGAGCATGCGTGCAACTTAAGCGCGCGCTGAAATCACGCAATATGGCGCGTGCGATAAACATAGAATTTTTACAACAACTTCTTGTGGTTTTTTTCAAGGTTTAACAGATATTTTATACAGGTAGCGCTCACTAACTGCTTCAAGACTTCGTCCATTCATGATTAAGAATGTTAATAGTAGGCCACGAGCGATTTCTACTAGCCAGATCTCACAGGTGTTTTCAGCTTTTTCTCGATGATGGCGTAAAGTATTGCACGCGCCAAAAAATAAAATGGCGTCAGAGAGAATTTCTCAGCGCGCGCAGTCGTGTCTCCGAAAAACTGTAGTAAGCCACCTTAAGCAAATCATCCGGCTAATAAAACATGTGTAACCAACATATCTTGGATACTTATTTGTCCCTGTTTGACCCCAAACGAACACAATATGTGATGCAGTAACTGACAGCTCACCCACTAGTCCGATCGACCTCTGAGCTTCACCGTAGCTAGCACTGCTCAGATTAATGAAATGACGCAACAGCCGAGCCCTGTTATAGTTTTATTAACCAATCAAATTACAGCAGCTAAGACTATTAAGACAATTCTAATTCTTCCATTGGCTATGATTCTAGAATTATTGTATTTTTTCGATTTTTTATGAACCCTGAATGGACGTCATTGATCCACACATGCAGGGGGACTTTACATGGGGGTATTATCTCTTGGGGGGAGGGGGGTTTGTTGATGCATGGTAGCTATCTGTGGTTGAACATGTGCAGAAAGAAATTGGTTATTGTGCGTTTGAAGGAGAGAGCCTACAACATTGTTTGTCTAGCAGAGTCTTCTACTTTCTCTCTGCAAATGGGTACAAAAGTACCATATATGAGAATTGCTAGGGCAACTTTCTATTGTGTGAGCGGGGTTGATATATAGTGTGTTTATGAGTGGGAGAGGAGATGTGTGAGTTTCTCAGTACCGAGGGAAGTGACCACTTTCCAGGGTGTCTGTGGAAAGGAAACAGTTTTCCCGTTTTTGTTGTTGATTCAAACGCATCAGTACATTTTTCATAATTTTCTTCTCACGAAACTATACACGAAGGTCTTAATTATTTGTCGTTGAGTTCCAGCGACGTGCTCCTCGGTGCTTTTTATTATGCAGCGCTTTCATAGCAGACGAACCCTAGAAGTGCTTCATATTTCACCTCTTTGAAATTAAAGCACGTTTATTTGACTAACATCGGGAATCTGAAGCGTGTAACAAACGGGGAAAATTTAAAGCATTTCGAAACACACCTCTAAAGCGTATTCACTGGAAATTCGGACAGGAATAGTTTAAATTTTCTAAAACTTTCTCTCTTTTTAAGCGAGATCTCAGACAGAGTCATCAGCAAAAGATTATTATCTTACAATATCCATATCAATGATGTAAAATTGAATCATTTGTGACTCCGGTTACTTTATTATTTTTCTACACTGTATGAACTGCCACCCAGAGCGCATTCTAAGAGGCATAGCACCAGCAGTGATTATCTGAGTAAATGTGAAATATTGCAACACTGTTGAAAAATAAAAACGAGAACATAATTTGCAAGAAAAATTGCCAGTTTTTCTCTGTAACCAGAATAAATAAACTCTTTGTAGAGCAATAGTCATTCAGTTCGGATGAATTTGAATCGTTCTATCGTGATTTGTTAGTAAAAACGGTCCTGTAGTATGGTAGCAAATGCAATAGTAACGAAATTGATGCGACGTTCCTGAAAACAGGCACTATGCCTTTACAGTAACTATGCCTTTGAAAAGCGCTTATTTGCTCAGACCCGACAAACTTGAATTACTGTTAAAAAATGTTCAGAAACAGCTAGTACAGTAAAGTGTCTCATAACTTGCAGAAAAAAGTAATTAAAAGCGGTCTTGTAGCTTAACGTACAGTCAAGCGTTATGGTCGTATCCTGATGGAATTTTAAAGAAATTGGCCGTGAATTATAGGCAAGCTATTTGTTGGCACAACTGCAAACGAAATTGATATGGCGCAGTCCATATATAACTTTTATTGAAAACCTATCATGCACTTGCAATTGAATCTTCACTTGTGCAGTAAGGTGGATCATCGCCTGACTTGTTACTACATGATCTTTCAATACTTTATGATTGCAGTGAGGGATCGCGAACCTCGGGTAAAACGATCGCCTGAAGCAAAAGAGTGAGAACGCAGAGCAAAAGTTTTGAAGGTTTAGAGAGAGAACGAATGAAGAATTAGGGATAGAGCGAGCCACGACCAACGAGGGCACAAGTCCAAGGAAGAAAAACAGATTATATGTATATTTTTCTTTCTCGGGTGTCACGGTTTGCTGCTCGTGCCATTTCCAATTTTTAGCTTCGCTCGCACTCTACTATCCTTGAGGAAAAACAACCACTGCTTGCAGTCTAGGCCCAACCTAGAACCAAACTGCGTTAGAAGTCAATCAAATTTCGGGCTTCCGTGTTCTATTTTGTCTGAGAAAAAAGTCCGCCACTGAAACACTGAAACACGGGTTCAACTGTAAGAGGACGTCATCGCAGCCATGTTAATCATTATATTCATCGATCAGAACAATGTTTACAATTCAGTAGAACAGATTCAGTTTCTTCGAATGAAGTTGAACAAAAAATAAATTGTGTGAATCTCAACAGAAATTTTTTTCGTTAGGTTTCTTCTCAATTTAAAAAATATACATATTTATTATTATATAACGATTTTAATCGGCCAAGATGGTGAAATATGCTTTGAGTGAAACATTCCTTAAAAGTTCATATCAGATATTTGTGATTAGAAAACATGTTCTTGTGGGCTAACGATATACTGAAGCAATTCGTAAGGTAGATTTAAGGTAAAAACGAATCTCCGGTTAAAGCTGCTAACGCGCGCGGTATGTAAAGGTGTTTTCAGCATTAATAACTTTGATTCTTGGCAATTAAGACACCCATCTGGTATCGTTGCTGGATTTTATTGTTTAAAGATTTAATTCTGAGTTTTTAAACCTGCTTGAATGGACTTTGGCTAGTTTAATTTCTTTTATTTTTAGCTATTTCTAGTCGATTTATTTTCTGTCAACAAAATAGTGTTCTAGAAATCTCCTTAAGTCCCCTGAGTTGATCACGTGTGACGTGTTTATTGCTGGGCTTTTGCTACTTCTTCAAAAAAGATCCGGGACAATGTAGCCAGCCTGTATAAGCGTTAGCAAGGCTGGGGCCAGTGTTGCAGAATCCCACTCGCACCTTTCCCCTGTGAATGTTGTTGCAGTGACCTTCAATGTGGCGGTGACGGTGAAGGTTGTGGCTGCTGCCCGTTTTCATGTAGAATGCACCGTTAATGGATCCAGGAGAGCTGCACTCGGCGCCATCGAAGGTAAAATACCAGCGGCTGCAGCAGTTGTCACACGCTTCAATCCTGAGGTTACCGGCAAAGTAAAAATGTAGCGCAGTGTCTGTAAAGTTCTTTATGAATTCACAGCTCTGTAAAAAAAAAAAAAGAACAAGGTATCACTCTTCATTTTTACTGTTCAACGTTTTCATCACATACAACTCAAATAATTACAGTTAGTCAAACGCATTTTTGTGCTCGGTTCCTTTTTCAGTGATTACTACTAGCCAGTTGTAGCTCTTCTCAGCGGAATCTGATTGGATCACTTCTGCGCACGATATTCTTTATGAGTCCATTAAAATACAAGTCTTACAGTGTAAGGGCCCACTGACCCTTTTTTTTTAGCCGTTGCTAAGGAAAAATTCATTGTCATGTAATTGCATCATTTTTGGTGATATGAAAGTTATTTTATGAATTTAAACGTTTTTTCACCCGTAAACCAAAATATGACGTCATCAGGCCACGCCCACGATCACTCGACCGGTAAAGAAAAAGCCTATAAACGTCTATGTTTTCAACTTATCAGTACATAATGCATTGCTGAACGATCTTTATTTAAGATGTCAGCTACTAAGGGCATTACCTTGAAACTTTTCTTGAAAAGTAAAATTTTACGGAACATTTGAAATAGCCATAGCTTCTTCAGAAAAACGTAATTTCCAAACAATAATGCATACAAATACTGCAAAAATAGCATAAAACAGTTTATCAGCAGAAAAAAAACTAATCCAAGCAAAAACTACGAAGTAGAAAGAATTCAAAGTTTACTGGAAATCAATTTCTTTACGTATGAGTAAATAACCTCAGCTTACAACGCGTGCGCTTTGTGCGAACCACCTCGAACCACGGGCGCTTCGTGTGAACCTTCGATGGACACGATAACCACACAATAATTCGTGCTAAAGTGCTTCAAAACAAAACCGCCCACAATTTTTTTTTCAAATTTGAGCCGACATGGGAATCGTTTTACTGACATTTTCTTTTAATGTTGCCTTCACTTGAGGATAGTAAAAAGGATCGGATTTTCCTTCTTCGCGAGCTCGAGCTTTGTTCATTTACACCTACTAATTGACTGAAAGTACACGTTCTTCACCTAAATTAAAGCGGTCGGTTTTTCAATTAGATTTTTTAAGGCACTATTTTGGAATCATAAAAACCTATTGGAAGGCGTTTCTCGTGGTTCAAAAACAGATGCTTTTCCGCCATGCTTTTCTTTGGAGGCCAAAATTAAAGGTTATCTTAGGATAATAAAGTATATTACGGCCGAATGGCCTTTTGAATTAGAATTCAAAAGTACAAGAAAAATTAAGCATATAGAGGCAAATAAAAATGTTGTGGACACTGACAAACTACTGCTTTTAAGAACATATGTATTTGAGTACGCATTTGAAAACAAGTCAGCAGCTGTAACAAGAGGTCGGCCGGTGTACTATTGCTAAAAGTATCCACCTAGTACATCTTTTGTTTTCAAGTAACTTTTTTCCCCTGGCTATCCTTTTCTTTCGTACTGTCTCTTGGGAAACTAGAGACAGATCGGGTCAACATGCATTTTGGATTTTACTACGAAGCTGGGCAGTAAGCTTAGTTTAGAAACTGAACTTACCGAAGACTTCTTGCCGTCCGTATTGAAATGTCAGAAACACTCCAGCAAACGCACAATCGCTCGCAAATATTACCGAAATGTTGGCTTTATTTCAAGCTCTAAATTCCCTCTGTCAAGAGATTCTCGGACGTTGGCATCCACATGCCAGTTGATACTCTTACGTGCAAATTTCATGAGTTGAATTCCCAGTGTTTGTAACTTAAAAACTCACCAAAGAAATAATCCATATAAGCGGCATGCAGCGTTTCCCGGCCAATCTTCTCCGTGTTGCTTGAGCTGGATCCTCAAAAAATAATATCCCCAGTACGTTAAAAAGCTGCTTCAATTTAATTTTCCACCTGAAAAGCTCCAAGAAATACCGTGAGCGTAAAAAAATAAATTGAACACATCGCTCCTGAACTTGAGTGCAATGCTGACACCATCCACTGGAAATATTTTTCACTTCCTTAGCAACGCGCAAAAAAATAGGTCAGTGGGCCCTTAAATAGTTTTGCTTTTTAATTTACAAAGCCTTAGTTTCATATCACAGCGAAAGTCATAGTCATAGTCATAATAATCAGATACATAATCATAGACTGGAAGTCATAGTGTAAGCTGGAATAGGTAAACTACGGCAGCATAAAACAAATTTCGAGCGTGTGAGTACAGGGAAACTTTTTCTGTTCAATATGAGATCTGCTTTTTCAGTTTCAATATAAATTTGTGTTGTTCACTTTTGGGTTTTCATTTCACGTGTGATTTCTTATATTTACACATTTATCGGCAAACATTGCTTACATATATCTCTCCTATATCTTTGTCATCTCCTCTTTTCCATGCGCATTCTTTCCAGTTCATATGCGAACAAAGTTGAGCCGCTCCTGAATTTCCACTCTCCCCTTTCTCCCCTCGCTCTCCTTTCTGGCCGGCGGGACCCTGGATCCCAGGTTCTCCCTTTTGTCCTTCAGCAGGACCAGGAGGTCCCTGGGGTCCAGTCTTTCCCGGGCTGCCCTGTTCTCCTTTGGCTCCGTCACGTCCATCTCGGCCAGGTGCCCCAGGAGATCCTGGGACCATTTTTACCCTGTTGTCCACCATAACACAACGTGCGCTATTTTGAATAAAGAATGTAATATTTCAACACACACTGGCATGAACTCCAGCTCAATATGAAGTATATACTGACAGTGTAAGTAATATTAGCAAATAACTGAAAAACACTCCGTTCTGTTTGGCTGAGAGCAGGGGGGATGATCATTAATTTTCAATTTGCACTGTCGATACACTGCACGAAAAATTGGATTTGCTTATCCTTTGTTTCTTGTCAAAGGCAAGGTTGTGCTGTCATGGGAAGTTCGTGATGATTTCAAGCGACTAGTGCAGAATTGTTAAGGGGGACCTAAGAAACACGTTAAATGTTGTCGGCACTTCTGTAATGCGTGCAGAGGGTTTCTACAGGGCGTTGAAAAAATGCCCTCTGTGACCTTGCATGACAACGAGGCTGAATCATAAAATTGATTGAAAATTGGTCCTTTAGTAGTATTTTGGAACAAACCATTGTCGGTCTCGATAGTCTGAGATGTCCAACTGAATATAATAACTTACAGGGCTAATTATAGCAGTCACGTGACCGGAAGGCGTACAAGGGGGGAGGGTGGATGCTACCCCCATAAGGTTTTTCATGAATTTTTCTAAGACGAATTTTTATCTAGAACTAACGTTTTCAGTAGCTGTACGCATATCCCTAAGACACGAGATATGACGTTATAAGTAGCAGGTGGTCAAGCCATTTTTGAAGAAAAATGCGTGTTTTTTACCCTTTTTAGGAGAAAAATGCCAAAAATGTTAACAGAAAGCAGAAAAATGTTTAATTATGTCATATTCTACGTGTCCAGCATCAAAAATATCCAATTTAAAGCCTCTTTTGACAATTCCTAATTTTCGGTAAAATCCAAAATGGCGCCCAAAATGGCGGCCATCTTGAATGACGTCACAGGCCCCCCAGCAGCGCGGCAACCCATAATATGTACCTCATCTTGTAGAGCACATTACAGGCTTTCTACTGAAGGTGAAATCTTTTCGAAATGTTATAACATAACGAAAACCCAAAGGGGGTCCATACCCCCCCATGTACCACGATGAGGGTGTGACTTTGCTTGTACGTCCAAGGGTTCATTTCCTGTAGCCCTAAGAATGACACATCATTTGAACTGAACACTAATTTTCACATCCAGAAAGAAACGAAAAGCATATTTACAACAAGTTTCATTTTACTAACCTTTCTACTCATCACTGTCAGTGCTTTTTCACGCATGACAAGTTAAATTATGCTCGCACGATAACCGTTTACCTAGCTGAAATGGCTACCTTGAAAGAATCGAGTCTGGAGGTCTATGAGGAATTTGTCAAAGGTAACTGGGTGGTGAACAAGAACTCTGGGGCAATTTTCAGTTTTAATAAAGTCCTCAAGTCCTCAGCTTTTACGTTTCGACAGTCTCGGCAGTTTTCATAGGCAAACTGCCCAGCGCCGGTTGTCGTTCCGTTCAAGTCATCGTACACAGACTGATTGTACCTTAATCGGGAAGGACAACTCGCATTAAGTGATGTTATATTGTAGCCTGCTAAACTGTCGACTACCAGTTACACTTAAGGATTCTAAGACCTTCTGACCAAACCACAATCATATTAGATAAGAAACCAATTCCATGCTCACACTTGACAGATTCGCTCTCAGAAAGAACTTCAGAAGGGACCTCTTAATACTGATCCACTTATTTGCAGTTTTCACTGAATAAAAAAAGGGATCACACTCTGTCCCTTCAAAACATCACTACATCAAGTTGGTCTTTAAAAAGCTCGCACGGAGAAGCTGAGGTCTTGAGGACTTTATTAGAACTTCTGTTCTTGCTGTGACAGTGGTGACTTTTCACAAGAATGCTTATGAGGATAAATAATAAACTGCAAATTGAGTACGACTCTGACAGTGAAGGGTAGAAAGGTTAGTAAAATGAAACTTGTTGTGAATATGCTTTTTCTTTCCTTTCTGGAAATAAAAATTCCTGTTCAGTTTAGATGATATGCCATTCTTAAGGCTACAGAAAATTCAGCCTCGACTTCCCGTCACGTTACCGCTATAACTTGAGTATCCCGATAAGTTATGATATTCAGTTGAACATCTCAGACTATCGAAACGGATAATAGTTTATTCCAAAATACTACTAAAAGCTAAACTTTCAATCACCTTTATGATTCAGCCTCTTTTCCATGCAAGGCCACAGAGGGCACTTTTTAAACGCCCCGTAGAAACCCTCTGCACGCATTACAGAAGTGCCGACAACATTTAACGTGTTTCTTAGGTCCCCCTCAACAATTCTGCACTGGTTGCTTGAAATTATCACGAAATTCCCACGGGAATACCATTACTCCCAGACTATCATGTGAAGTTCGAAGAATATCTGGCTTATTCTATTTGCCTCTTTTCTATGCTTTTCTTACAAAAATGAAAATAACAAAATGGCTTCCTTCGTCGCATATCAAAACAACTGTAATTTTTGTTTCAGATAATTGCATGATTGCAAGTAATTTTAATTGTCGGCGTGTATCCTTAAAAGGATTTAAACTCCCGATATTTGGAAATTCTTTGAAGTTGCACTCACCTAAAATCTTGCAATTTTGATAGCGTTTTCAAACACCACTACTACTGCACTCGTATGCACTCAAACGATTACCTATAGACGTGTGCAAGTCTCCTTACCCGTAACTCGCCGCTGCTGCAACTGTTAACGTTTTCAGTGGCTGAGCACTGCAGGGAAATCAGTATCAGTGGAAACACGAACAAACAAAACACGGTGGTCACTTGCTTTGGTGCCATCGATGTTTGCTCCCTTATCGTGGAGAAAACAGAACAAACGTGCAATACCGAGTATTTCGTATCATGGCATAATTATTATGAACGCTCAAACGGGATATTGAAAGAATCCACATACTATCAATTCAAAAAATACTTTATGCATAATTGCCGAAATTGAAACGAGATGCAAACATGCATGCAAAGATGTAAGTACGAACCGATTAATACTTTGAGAACTAAGTTGCAGTTGGCTATATTTTTTACACTAAAAACCTTTCCAAGTAGCCAAGCTCACCCTCAGTTTGGAGGAAAACCTTCTCTCAACAGATTATAAAACGTTTATCTTTGCAATGTAGATTATAATTTGGCTAACACAGCCGATATAAGTGACATAGGCGCATCAATATATGACGTAGAAAGGGTTTTTGTTTTCTCGGGGGCCCGTTTCTCGAAACTCCCGATAACGTCTCGGGCCCGAAAACTATTTTATGCGTACAATATTCTCCAACAGAGACTAAATTTTAATAATGATTTTGAAAGCTACATAAATTCTTATAATTGTACGCACCATATTGGCCGGGCAAGTTTGCACTAATAATTACCACCAGTCGACAAAACAGGGAATTGAAAAAGTACGTATCGGGTTCAGTAAATTATCTGGAGAGTCGAGAAGCAGGCCCCAGGCGTGCGTTTCTTGAAAGCCCCTAAACTTTTCGGGCGGATTTGATTGCCTTCAGAGCTAGTATTTAGTGTAGCGTGTAACCTACCGTGGATTAGCTACAGTTAGTGACCACCGTCATTTCCGAGTCTTATCATTTCCCTTTTTTTTAAGAATGTTACAAAATTTTTTAATCTAAAAAATCTTGATATCGTTTTGCAAAAACGCCTATTATCAACGAGAAAACAAAGAAATAAAATAAAGATAAACAAAATAAAGACTCTTAAGAGCCACAGTCTGTAACTTTCGAGAATCCGCGGTCAGGAAGCGAAAATTCGAATTTTCTTTTTCTACACCAAAAAGACCCTTTTGGTGAACCTTTTTAAAAAATGATACCCAAAAGTTCCAGCGAGGCCTTATTTTGACAAAAACGGACAAAGTTCGAAAAGCTGCCCAACCGCCGTCGAAGGCCGAGGTAAATTATGCAAATTAGCGTATTTTCAACTCGCCAGAACATGACAACAAAAGTTCGGACTAAATTCACTTTTTCACCATTTGTTATTCATCCCTTGGAATTCCTTTTAAACTACATTTCATTGCCATGTTAACAATTTTTCTTTGCTATTTACACGCTTAAAAAATATAGCATTCGCTCTTTAGTTGATTCATCAAATTTTACCTTAGTTCGGAAGATCACAGCGCCGGGGGTATACGTATCTACAGGGCAAAAAGGGATTCTATCGAACGGACAATTATTCTTCTTTATCATACTGAAATGGTTAGTTTGGCCCGTAAAAAGCAAGCGCGCTAGAGGCAAAAACGTAGAGACCATTTTCACACATTTCGCCGTTTTCTATGTTGTTCTCATATTACAAGCTGCATCTCATTTTGAAACAAAAATCAATGATACGTTGGGCATTTTGGTCAATGCTCCCAATTTTATTTGTTTTTAAATTTTAACACTTTATATCTGTAGCAATAACTTGACTTTTTTGATCAAACTCGATTATTTTCAAATACGGGAACATTAAGCACTAAATAAACAATCCTCCGACGTGTGTACGGGGGAATTCGAACAAGAAGCTGTACAAACGTCGAAAAGAATTAGGTTTGTAATAGAAAACCGCCGAGTAGCCACCACCTTTCCATAATTCGCCAATCGATATGCTTTTAGTTGACGTACTGATTATAAGACTTGCTTACTTTAACAGGAACTTTGAACGACAAATATTAAAACGTTTACCATGAGAGATAAATTCTACTGCGTCACACCACACTACAGACAATCTTATATCGCTAAAATTTTGATTTTGCGCCCTAAAAAGTAACGCTTAAACATGCAGAACAACACTGTCAACAACGTGTTGCTGCTGAGACTATGTTAATACAAATAGGTATAAAGGAAAATACATTATTTGTATAAGGCGCTTCTCTCTGTTCGCTCTGATTTCAATTCAATATCCGACCTGAGTCAAAGGCCACCTACGAAATCTTTTTTGTTGCCTATATAAGTATAGTTATTCACTTACTCGTCTTTTTGTGGTACAGACGTCTGAACAATGCGGAAGATGTCTTATCCCCTTCGAAGAGAAGGCAGCAAATTGGAATTTTCTTCCTGGTAGGTGTACGTTTTTATTTTGTGGAGGCGACAACAGGTTGTCAGGTTGCGTGACATACAAAATTACATGGATATGCACAGCAGCGCGTCCGCGAAAATTAGAAAAAGAAAACACAAAAAGGAAAACGAAAACAAAAACCACAAGAAGAGTGGCAGAAAACTAACACATTTCCCTAAGAAAATATTCTCGACTCATCGACAAAACCAATAACGAAAACAAAGCCAGGAATAAATTTATATATAAAACAATAATAATATGAACGTTTGAGAATACAGAAAAGGATATTCCTATAACTTGGGGATGAAAATAGGATGCATTCCAGCAACCGATAAAAAATGGAGAGATTTTGGAAGGCCTGATTTACGATTGTCCTTCATACATGACAATTTTGTTATTTTCTTTGGCAGGAGGGGGAGGGGGAGGGTGGGAGTGAGGGGTATGAGTAAATCGCAAAAATGCAAAGCTTTAGCACAAGTGAGAATGTCCAGTAACACGAAGCAACCGCGTCGTTTCCTATCTTAACCTCCTGAGTAAAATAAAATCTGTGCCAAGTATTTATATGTAGCCACGGAGTAAAACGTTCGGACTAAAACATCTAAACAAAACAAAACGCTTCCCCAACTATAAACGGTTCCACCTCCGCAGGTACGTAAACAGAAAACCCGACACGCCAAAATTTTGATTTTGAAAACCATATGCGAAGGAATCATGATTTATTCTGGCTTGGTGGTCCAGCCTCTCATATGACAATTCAAGGAAATGACGGTTTTCGATGGACAGTAGAATTTCCATAACTCAACTTAAACCGTCAATGGATACCCAGAACTAACCCGCTTAAACGAAAGGTCTTGCTATCGAGTTTCACTGTGATGAAGTGAGATAAGTAGTCCTATTTAGCTTAGATTTCGAACTAAAAGAGCTTCGGGTTATATAGATTGTATGATCGTATCCTGGGGGCACTCTCGTATGAAAGTGGCGGGGATGCTCGTCGGAAATTTAGAATTAAACCCCTAAAGGAGACCAATCTGGGCGTGGCACAGGCTTAATTTGACCTCTAAGGGAGACCATGCTAAAACAGACCACCAAGTAAGAGCTACAGTGATTTTAATTGCGCTAAAGATTGACGGTGTTTGGTTTTTTCATATAGATGTTTCTTTAAGCACAACCCTGAGCGATGGGTAAAAATATTGGCTTACCGCAAACCCTAAGCGACACCAAAATCTGCAATTCACACCCCTAAGCGAGACGACGAGCATTCCCGTCACTTTCATTTAGGAGTCCCCCCGAGGGGGATCGTATGAAATGAGAGTGTTAATCGGATCCTGAGAGTCAAGAGCGGCCGCCACAGGAACAACCAGCAACAAGATCACTAAGCGCCGCAATATACGGGGCCTTTTTTCTGCGGCCGGATTGAGTAGACACCTCTAATTCCAATTTCTCACAGAGTGTCTCGAGCAAACCCATTTTCAAGTTTTTCAATGAATTGTTAACGACCAAGGCACGGAGATTGTACTGGTCGAAGACAGTGGGATGCTCTACTTCAATCTCGGATAGAATCTCTTGTATTGCCGTTTGAAAGTTTGCCTCCTCCTCACAGCGCAAATGTCATCTTCCGTTGCAACAACTTGATGGCGAAGTTTGGCCACAAGTCGAGCAAAAAAAGATGCGATTTGTTGCACTGTGAGAAATTCAGATGGTCTGAATAGTCGTTTGCCATCTGAATCCAAGGCTCGCCTCATCTCTTTCGCCACGAAGTCAGGGTCAACCTTTCTTCCCGTCGACTGCCCAAGATTAAACTTCGCTTCCAAATAGCTTCTTTGTTTCTCATTAAAATGGTAATTGTTTCTCGATTCTTTCAGAGCCCATCTCTCCTTAGGAGATGCTCAGGCTAACGAAAGCGTTGACGTGGGTTCGAGGGTTGGCATAGTTGAGACTCCTTCCTGTAGGACTGCGGCGTATTCCGTCTTTGCTAGGTCTAAAAGGGAAAGTCTCTCGAGTGAACGGGAACATTTTTCCACAGAAAGATGCCGCTTTAGGTTAGATAGGTTTTGAAAGGCCCTGATGCATCCTTCTTGTGGACACGGATACGCCCCAGAATAATCGATGTCTTCTGATGGCCGATCTTCATCTTTCTTTTCCTCAGCCTTCTCACCCGTCGTAGCCCTCTCAGTCGTCTTTTTTGACAACCTTGAAGTCTCCATCAGAGAACGTGCCATCAAACCATTTGTAACCACCATCTAGTCGAAAAACAATATTGACGTTACTGTAACTGCTACTATGCAAAGGAAACAACGAAATCAACTATCAATCCTCTTACATAGACAGCCATATAACTTCACCAATAATTAACTGAGTGCAAGAAAATTCCAGAACTACAGCTATATGCACGAACGTATCCACAGTCTCATTGAAAATGCGCTTATAAAGAATATACACCCTAAAAATTTAAATTCCCTGACTTAATCCCTCCGCATAGTTAATCAAACAATATGACTCACTGAAATAAATGTAAAGAAGATCCTCGCAGTTATTAACGCAACTTATGCAGTTGTGAAAAGAAAGCCTGAAAAAATCAGGCTTGCCGGGACTCGAACCCTGACCTCTGCGATACCGGTACAGCGCTATAGCCAATTAAGCTAACAAGCCAACTGGGAGCTGGTCATTAAATTGGTTCGTAATATACCCGGGAAAGATGAAGATGAAATTATGAATATATGAAGTTCATATATTTGAACTGCGGAATGAAGACATAAATTGGTCGTTAACAATTCATTGAAAAACTTGAAAATAGGTTTGCTCGAGACGCTCTGTGAGAAATTGGAATTAGAGGTGTCTACTCAATCCGGCCGCAGAAAAAAGGCCCCGTATATTGCGGTGCTTAGTGATCTTGTTGCTGGTTGTTGCTGTGGCGGCCGCTCTTGACTCTCAGGACGGGAATGCTCGTCGTCTCGCTTAGGGGTGGGAATTGCAGATTTTGGTGTCGCTTAGGGTTTACGGTAAGCCAATATTTTTACCCATCGCTTAGGGCTGTGCTTAAAGAAACATCTATATGAAAAAAACCAAACACCGTCAATCTTTAGCGCAATTAAAATCACTGTCAGTAGCTCTTACTTGGTGGTCTGTTTTAGCATGGTCTCCCTTAGAGGTCAAATTAAGCCTGTGCCACGACCAGAGTGGTCTCCTTTAGGGGTTTAATTCTAAATTTCCGACGAGCATCCCCGCCACTTTCATACGAGAGTGCCCCCAGGATACGATCATACAATCTATATAACCCGAACCTCTTTTAGTTCGAAATCTAAGCTAAATAGGACTACTTATCTCACTTCATCACAGTAAAACTCGATAGCAAGACCTTTCGTTTAAGCGGGTTAGTTCTGGGTATCCATTGACGGTTTAAGTTGAGTTATGGAAATTCTACTGTCCATCGAAAACCGTCATTTCCTTGAATTGTCATATGAGAGGCTGGACCACCAAGCCAGAATAAATCATGATTCCTTCGCATATGGTTTTCAAAATCAAAATTTTGGCGTGTCGTGTTTTCTGTTTAAGTACCTGCGGAGGTGGAACCGTTTATATTTGGGGAAGCGTTTTGTTTTGTTTAGATGTTTTAGTCCGAACGTTTTACTCCGTGGCTACATATAAATACTTGGCACAGATTTTATTTTACTCAGGAGGTTAAGATAGGAAACGACGCGGTTGCTTCGTGTTACTGGACATTCTCACTTGTGCTAAAGCTTTGCATTTTTGCGATTTACTCATACCCCTCACTCCCACCCTCCCCCTCCCCCTCCTGCCAAAGAAAATAACAAAATTGTCATGTATGAAGGACAATCGTAAATCAGGCCTTCCAAAATCTCTCCATTTTTTATCGGTTGCTAGAATGCATCCTATTTTCATCCCCAAGTTATGGGAATATCCTTTTCTGTATTCTCAAACGTTCATATTATTATTGTTTTATATATAAATTTATTTCTGGCTTTGTTTTCGTTATTGGTTTTGTCGATGAGTCGAGAACATTTTCTTAGGGAAATGTGTTAGTTTTCTGCCACTCTTCTTGTGGTTTTTGTTTTCGTTTTCCTTTTTGTGTTTTCTTTTTCTAATTTTCGCGGACGCGCTGCTGTGCATATCCATGTAATTTTGTATGTCACGCAACCTGACAACCTGTTGTCGCCTCCACAAAATAAATTTAAACGTACACCTACCAGGAAGAAAATTCCAATTTGCTGCCTTCTCTTCGAAGGGGATAAGACATCTTCCGCATTGTTCAGACGTCTGTACAACAAAAAGACGAGTAAGTGAATAACTGTACTTATATAGGCAACAAAAAAGATTTCGTAGGTGGCCTTTGACTCAGGTCGGATATTGAATTGAAATCAGAGCGAACAGAGAGAAGCGCCTTATACAAATAATGTATTTTCCTTTATAGCAACACGTTGTTGACAGTGTTGTTCTGCATGTTTAAGCGTTACTTTTTAGGGCGCAAAATCAAATTTTAGCGATATAAGATTGTCTGTAGTGTGGTGTGACGCAGTAGAATTTATCTCTCATGGTAAACGTTTTAATATTTGTCGTTCAAAGTTCCTGTTAAAGTAAGCAAGTCTTATAATCAGTACGTCAACTAAAAGCATATCGATTGGCGAAATATGGAAAGGTGGCGGCTACTCGGCGGTTTTCTATTACAAACCTAATTCTTTTCGACGTTTGTACAGCTTCTTGTTCGAATTCCCCCGCACACTCGTCGGAGGATTGTTTATTTAGTGCTTAATGTTCCCGTATTTGAAAATAATCGAGTTTGATCAAAAAAGTCAAGTTATTGCTACAGATATAAAGTGTTAAAATTTAAAAACAAATAAAATTGGGAGCATTGACCAAAATGACCAACGTATCATTGATTTTTGTTTCAAAATGATATGCAGCTTGTAACATGAGAACAACAGAGAAAACGGCGAAATGTGTGAAAATGGTCTCTACGTTTTTGCCTCTAGCGCGCTTGCTTTTTACGGGCCAAACTAACCATTTCAGTATGATAAAGAAGAATAATTGCCCGTTCGATAGAATCCCTTTTTGCCCTGTAGATACGTATACCCCCGGCGCTGTGATCTTCCGAACTAAGGTAAAATTTGATGAATCAACTAAAGAGCGAATGCTATATTTTTTAAGCGTGTAAATAGCAAAGAAGAATTGTTAACATGGCAATGAAATGTAGTTTAAAAGGAAGTCCAAATGATGAATAACAAATGGTGAAAAAGTGAATTTAGTCCGAGCTTTTGTTGTCATGTTCTGGCGAGTTGGAAATACGCTAATTTGCATAATTTACCTCGGCCTTTGACGGCGGTTGGGCAGCTTTTCGAACTTTGTCCGTTTTTGTCAAAATAAGGCCTCGCTGGAACTTTTGGGTATCATTTTTTAAAAAGGTTCACCAAAAGGGTCTTTTTGGTGTAGAAAAAGAAAATTCTAATTTTCGCTTCCTGACCGCGGATTCTCGAAAGTTACAGACTGTGGCTCTTAAGCTTCAGCGCAAATATTGGGCTTCAGCGTATTTTTGACATAATGGTAGACCAATAATAATGATGTTTTTATCTCAGCTCCAATATTGGGTTTTAGCGTTTTCTTGATTTTGTTTCTGGGAACCAAATAAACCACTTAAGTTGAGTACTGGCTCAAGCACAAAAGAGGGGACAATTATCGCAAACAACAAGTTATAACCAAAATACTTACTTACGAAAAACAGTGAACAAATGCCTAAGATATTAATGGTGTTGAAGCTTAAGTTTGTGTTTGTTTTTGTTTCTTTTCCTTCAACTACCAAACCCTTGAATGTGAGTTCCAAACACAACCGCGTCTAAAAACTGTCATGTAGTATTCTGAATGATTTGATAGTTCAAAAGTAGCTAAGTGCTTGTTTAAAACTGCAGTAATTTCCTGTTCGTACAGTTTTGGTATCGTGACCAAGAACACTTCATTTGAAGTCAAACTAGTGTTGCGACAGATCTCATCTTGCCTTGGCTCTCAATGTGGTTTACAAGTTCTGCTGGATAGACTGGATAAACAACGTAGAGAGGAGAAAGGAAAGCAAAAAAAAAGAGCTTATGAACCTTGAATACGTTTCCCAGATAATTGTGTGTAGCAATGTATAATTGTTGGTTACTTGTATTCTCTGTTCTTCCGTACCGTCCCTTCCTTCAAGCTAAATCACAGTTATACAAATACAGGCTTCTAGCTTAGCACAGTGTAACCCACCGTGAATTAACTGACCGCGTCATTTCCAAGTCTTATCATTTTATTTTGTTTATAAATAATGTAAAGTTTCAATCTTAAAAAATTTTGATTAATTTTTTAAAACGTTTTACAAAACGCCTCTTGTCAATGAAAACAAGTAAACAAAATAATGGTTCTTTAGCTTTAGCGCAAATATTGGGCTTCAGCGTATTTTTGACGTAATGGTAGACTGATAATAATGATGTTTTTATCTTCAGCTCCAATATTTGGTTGTAGCGTTTTTTGATTTTGTTTATGGGAACTAAACTAACCAATTAAAGTTGAGTACTGGCTCATGCACTCTAATATTGCTCTTACACAATTGTCGTTTGCATGACAGACACCTCCCACAAAAGAGCGGGCAATTATTATTATTATTTCATTTAATATATAAGTCTCAAAAGTCTTGGTAATTTGTTTTGCAACAGTGCCTCAGATTGAACAAAGAGACAAAGCTCCAGCGCAATTTCCTGTTTAACTGGAACCAAACCGAGTTGAGTATAAACCTTACTATTTCTTAGGCTCAAGCAGTCGAATATTGCACACACAACTGTAGTGCAGCAAAAATTTCAAAGAAAAGAGGTTAATAATCCAAAGAAGAGACGATAACCAAATCAATTGCTCAGAAAAAATAGTGAGCAGATGCCCACGATATTTATAAAGAAACGTTGATCGTTAAATTTGTGCTTAATTCTCCGCTTCTTATCCTTTCACCCTCGGCAACTTGAATGTGAGTTCAAAACAAGAACCGCCAACAAAAACGTACAGAGTATTCTGAATGAACTGATCGTTAAAAAGTAACTAAGCGCTTTCTTAAAAGGAGTAGTAACTTTCTGTTCATACGTTTGGTAGCGTGACCAAAAATCTGGGTTTACAAGGTCTGCTGGGAAAACCATTGCAACATACAACAGGGAGAGGGAAAAGGGAAGCAAGAGAAGGAAATTATTAACCTCGCATAAGGTGTCCCAAATAATTGCTGGGCATTGTATTTTCTCGTTACACAGTGTTCTTCGTTCTTCCGACAATACCTTCGTTGGCCAGTGACTAACAACTCATCCAATAGAGTTAGCAGCTTGCACTTCTCCGATTAATAAAATAGTGCAACAGCAGTACCCTGTAATAGTTTTAATAACCAATCATACATTGCAGTTGCTGGGACAAATAAAATAATTCTAATGCTTCCATTGGCTATAATGCTGTATTTTGTCAATTATTTTCCTAGTGCCTGGAGCACACCGGGAACTGTTTTGAAGGGATGTTACATTCTCTCCAGGGAGATACCCGAGGGATATTATCCCAAGTAGAAATTAAACTGGTTTAAATATGCACTGTGGAGAAACAGCGGGCATCTTTTGTTTAGGTGAGGGAGAATAGGAAAGGTGTTAGTGTTGTTAGCTGCAAAATGATGCAAATATACTTTCCATCTCCTGTCTATGCAGAAGACATTAATGGCAGGGAGGGCAAGAGGGAGAGGAATGAGGCTTCTTACTAAAAATTGATTGTTATTGTAATATCTTCTTCGCGGAATTTTATCTTGAGGGAAACGAGGGGAAAACGAGGGTGGGGTAGGAGATGAGATAGCGTAAGCATAGTAGACTTTCAGTAACGTGGGGCCCGATTTACGTTGGCTTCTTTATGATAAAGCACTTGCAACGTTAATACACATGAGAACGTTCATATTTCATCTCTTCGTGTATTAAGCACGTTTGTTTCTTTGAACATAACTGAAACGTTATAGCCGTATGATCACGTGCGACTCTATAATTAAGCGAAGCCGCGTCCGCCTAGCACCATGGGTAGTAAACAATGGTTAACTATCTAACCAAGACATTTTGGTCATAGTCACGTGACCGTCTGTCCGCACCACAGGGTCACCAATATGAGGTGGCACACTCTTGAGATAACCCTGTGCTGTATCCCGCGTTTTTGGCGCGCAATTGCATGGTAATAATAATAATAATAATAATAATAATAATAATAATAATAATAATAATGATGATGATAATAATAATTAAAAATATTTATGCAGGGTAACCATTTTAGTTATGTAACTGCTATCAGTGTGGGCCCTGTGAAATAATAAATTAATTAATAAGAACATAATAAGAAATGGTGACCCGCGTTTTAGCAAAGACAACAAAAGTCAAAAAAATTTATAATATTTAGCAAAACAATTGTTCGGACAGTTTTAAACTTAAGAAAAATAGCTAATATCTATGCTATAAAAGTGGAAGGCGAAAAATTCAAGTTGCGAACCGAAATTTGTCTTTGAGGACTTTCTCTTTCATGAGTTCTGCTGCGAGATCGGTCGGCACGTCGCTTGAGTTCGCAACATTTGTCAGCGGTCCCCACAGCCCCTTCTGTTTTCTTTTTTTCTGTCAACAACCATGGTTTTTGCGACGGTCCGGACACATTTTCCCAGGAAAAACACCCGTGTTTATCGCATCAGTAACTCGTTTAACCGGCGCGTAACTCGCTTAACTCGTGTAACATCGAATCGGGTCGCGAAGTACATGTCGCTTGAATTCGCAGCATTTGGCAGCAGTCCCAACGTTAAACATAGAAGATCTATCGCCTACCGGTTTTTTCTGTCCACAATAATGGTTTTTGCGGCGGTCCAAACACATTTTTCAAGGAAAATATCCGTGTTTACGTCGATAGAGTCGGTTTTGTCACGTGAAAAGATGTGAATATAACAATTAACCCTATTCTAGCTTTTGGTGTCACCGTGGCTTAGGGGAGGTGCAGTTTCTCGCGAAGCAAATGACCCGAGATAGATTCCATGCCATGGAGGAAAAATTTGTTTCCTTTTTTTTGTTTTGTTTTTGGTTTGTTTGTTTTTTTCACTTACGCCTTTCACGACCAATTAAAAAGTTGAATTTATCAGCAGTCATAAAGTTCAACAATCATAAAGTTAAATAAACTTTTTTTTTTCTTTGGTACTTATTACTTCCGAAATTAATAAGTACCAACGAATAAAAAGGTGGGGCTTCGCTTATAGGCTTGGCTAAATCTATATATTATTTTTAAAACGGTAATTGTACCTCCAAAATAAAGATATATATACTTGATCCCCCAAAAATATCAACAATGTCAAATTTAATCTCCTATGAAACTAAGAGGCATAACTCATTTACTTCTCTTCAACCTAATTTTTGTACTAGAGAATCAAATTAAAATACTTCGATGAATTGTTATTTTTTTCTTTGATAATGGCAAAATTATCGTAAGAAATTCGTTTAAGTGTATTGAACACATGGAACTAGGTTTTACGTTTACTATCCTATGACTGGTTATCGACGGCAACGGTCAAAATAGTGGGACTATTTTTGAAGATACTTCAAGGATAATTGCACTTGCAAGACAACACGTCATTCTAAAGAAAACATGAAACCTTATTCGGTCTACATCAACTTTTAAATCTCTTCAAATGGGATACAAGTATGCGACTAAATTGCTGTCACATTAAATGTGACAAAAATTGATGGGAAGGGAGGATACGGATACGGATTCGACAGTTTCCGCCTATATTTTCAATCACTATATTATTAGGCTAACGAGACTGCAAACAAAGAAAAAGATAGGGAACTTAAATTTTATGCTATCTTAAAACGCTGGTAGCAAATAGTTTCACCTTCTAAACACTCAACTGACTTTTTGTTTGTCTTCATCCGATCTCACGTCGCTGTGTTCTCTGTAGTTCGATGTTTCTTCGCCCTGTTTGGTTGTTTGTTTGTTTATTTATTCGGCCAATTTAAAGTTTTTCATGTTTTGAGCGTATTTTTTGTTTAAGTGGAGGAAAGGGAAAATGAGAAATGGTCATTAAAACAAACACATTTTTTTAACATTCTGCCTTTAATTGATGTCAGCAAACGTGTCGTAGTTACAAAGCAGACAAATTTCTTATCCCAGTAACATGAATAACTAGTCCCTTATGAAGCAACTCTGATTAGTCTGCATGAAGCATTTAAGCAGGAATGGTTGTTTTGGGCCTGTGGCCTAAGCTTGGGCTTTAGGAACTTCTTCAACAAAGATCCGGGATACTGAATTCCAACCTGTGTAGGCGTCACCAGGGGTAGAGCCGTGACAATTGCCAACCCAGAATCCCACGCGTACCTTTCCTTTGTGGATGTTGTTACAATGCCCCTCAATATGGCGGACGCGGTGAGGATTTTGAGTTTTACCCGAACTGCCCAAGTACACAACACCGTCAATGGGAAGGGGAGCTGAACATTCAGCATGCACCGTTGAAAGTGAAGTACCAGCGTTTGCAACAACCTGCGCAGCCATGGA
The DNA here is from genome assembly GCA_964017195.1 of Siderastrea radians. NCBI lineage: Eukaryota > Metazoa > Cnidaria > Anthozoa > Scleractinia > Rhizangiidae > Siderastrea > Siderastrea radians. Next base: position 26,938,904 of record OZ024890.1, read on the forward strand.
GTCTCAAGGCACCAGTCCAGGTGACATAAAGAGCTGTGTCAGTGAAGTTCTTGGTGAACACACAGTCCTGCAAAAGAATGAGAAAGTCAAGCAAAGCAAAAGCTTAAAGAAAACAAAATGTGTCTAATTAACTGTGGTCAAAGGAAATGCTAGCTCTTTGTTTTACTGATAATAATATACACCAAAAAATTACTCAGTGATATTATGGACTGTTATTGCTAAAGACGTGTACCGCGGTATATACTTAATTCAACAAGAAAGCCTATTGGGCATTTTAACCGGCCATTCTGACCCTCCCCACCCCTAGGTTTCACAAATGTTAGCGCGATCCTCTATTTATACGAAGCGGCGTGACGAAAAGTGTGATTGTGTGACACAATATTTTTACTATAGCGTTACTGGATGACGTAATGTTTAAACTCTGATGACTCAGCTTATCTTTTTTATCGCTTTTATTTGTGCTGAAAAACGCAAGTTCACTCAAACGTTGCATGTCGATATAAATTCGTCCACAACTGAGAATGCTCACACAGCGACGACGAAGTTGTCTGTTGTGCCTAGACCTTAAATACAAACAGTGAACATAGCAGTAGAATCAAAATATAACGCTTGATAAACACGAGCTCGAGCAGATCGTCAGAGTATGGGGCACGTCAAGGCATATCTCGTGACGTGATCTTTAAATCCGGTTTGCTAACCCGGGAATCCCCTTGCAAAAGTAAACAGGCGAGCGGGGACGAAAGTCGCCCACGTCTTTGAGAGCTAACGCGCCTGTCGAGCCGCAATCTATTTCGCGCTCACTCGCTTGTTTTTCTTTTCCTTCCCTATCTCTGAACGGAAAGAGAGACTGCTCGTAGCCTTTAGCGTACACCACACGCAAACCACACAAATCCGTCGATAATATTCAGATATTTTCGTTCTTTCAATGCAAAAAGACTCGTAACACCTACCCTATTAATTGATCTCCTTATTAATGACGATTCCTTCGTATCAACTTCTCGCCTCAAATAAACACTGATCTCTCTCCGTTCACAAGTCAGAACTATCATGTACTGATGGTGCAATCCACTAATATTGCATCATCATACTAGTACCAATTCCTTCTCTTCCTAGCCCACGCCGGCAAAACGCAACTGTCCTTTTTGTCCGCTGCGAAATACAAGTTAGCCAATCAGAAACCTTACAATCCACTTCGCAAACCACCCCCCCCATAAAACGGCAAGGGAAACCCCCTCTCACGCAGCACAATATTACACCGCTCCTATACAAAACGCAACTTTCAAAGCAAATCACATTCACAGAAGCGTGATATGCTCATGACATTCACAAATCCTTCTGACTCCCACATTTTTACAACCTCAAAATGTCAATCCCAATAAAAAAAACTCCTGCGCTAAAAAAATTTTCACCATAACCACTAACTAGATCAGACAACACAGCCAATTTCGCATTCCATCCTATTAGCTGCTTTACTCAATTGCGCATGCGTTATACAAGACAAATACAAAAAACCCCAAACTTAACAACCCTTCGTCGTTGATATCTTAAATACTGTAAATTAAAAGACAAGAACACACGAAGGTAACATTCAGCAGACTAATATGCGCATGCGTCTTATATAAGACAGTACCGCTCTTGAGTACCCGTACCACAAGCTTTACGGCACTTTGTTCGTATGTTAAGCCAACTGACTATCACGACAAAACCGTGCCCATTTTATAAACCGGCGGTCGCCATAGCGACGGCCGGTTAATAAAGGTTGCTTTGGCAATTGGTCATTGGCAATTGGGCATTAGGCATTTGGGCATACGGAATACAATGCAATGCTTTGCTTGAGTGACCGCCAAACAATAGCTTCCCAATGCGCAAAGCAACCTTTATTGAATTAGGTATATGTCGTAACACGTTTTTCTTCTCGGTGCGAAATAACACATGACAAATAGCTAGGTGGCATCGTTCGTCAAGAATCACTTACCTTGATCAAGCCGTTGTCTTTGTCCTCATTCAATTCTTTCCAGACGCACTCTTTCCAGTTCTTTTAAGGCATCAGACTTGGAGTACCAGGAAGTCCACTTGCCCCACTTTCTCCACGTTCCTCTTTTTGACCACGAGGACCCCGGACACCGCGTTCTCCTTTAGGACCATCCTTTCCATTTACACCAGCAGGACCCATGACACCAGGAGGTCCCTGGGACCCAGTCTTCCCTGGGCTTCCCTGATCACCTTTGGCTCCGTCACGACCATCACGTCCGTCACGGCCAGGTACCCCTGGTGATCCAGGCTTACCATGCATGACGGGAATGCCACCATAACAGAAGGGATGAGGCTGTCGGTGTGGAACAAATTTGAAGTTTTGATTTGATGAGTACATCATTGAGTGGCTAAAGTTAATGTCATTCTATAATAACAGGCAGCCATCCTATCTGGATAAATTTCGAATCATTTGTTTATTTTGTTAAAGGGGCACTGTTACGGGGAGTTCGCTTTTTAGGCCAAAACTATGCTAAAATCATTACATGGAACCTTTACTGAATACACAAAATGGCCAGGCAAGACTACGAAGAATGAATTTTAGTTAATAGAGAAAGCGAAAGTAAATTTTTGGTGATTTTTTTGAAGACAGAATTAAAAATTGAAAAAAAAAAACAGCCATTTTTTTAAAGTTTCATTCCATTTCCGTCCTTACCAATCGCAGAAACAGAGGACAGTAAATTTCTTTCTTTCTTTCTTTCTTTCTTGTTCACAGCTGGAAATTGTGCTGCTTGTGTTGAAAGGAAATAGACAGTTCAGCTTACCCAGATAACACGTGGCTTGCTGCTACTGTTGCTGTTTTCAATGGCAGAACACATGGATATCAATATCAACGGAGCTCACAACATGGAGCTCACTTGTGATGGCGTCATCGATATTCAGCTTTCTGATGATAAGAAATACCAAAACAGTCTTCTTACTGACATGCATGAAAGGTATTGTAGGTATAAAGAGTCGCAACACAAGCAGTGAATAAAAATTAAAAATACAATTACAAAAAATGAAGGTGATTTTATCAGAAGAAGTGTAATTGCAGAATGTGGTACAATAATCACCAGGCAGGTCACTGCTAAAAGCGATTCACAGTGGCCCCGAACTGAAGTAAAAAAATTATAAGTTTAATGACTTATCGTTCGGAGAAATGGAAGTAAATCCTTTTTTTAAACTCTTTTAACCTTTTTGTCGAAACTCATTTACCAATAAAGGGATAAACACAAAATATTTCTTTATTCGTTAACATTATATCCAAAAACCCATTTATACAGGTCGTCGAGTTTTTTGTGAAGTTTTCTAACACAAGAAACTTACATAAATGTAATAAATGAAGTCTCTTTCAAAGCGTTATGAGGGTTCAACTAGCACATTCTGGGCAGTGGCTTTGAAAACGAAATATAAAATCCTTAGTTCGTATAAGAGAATGGCTTTGGAAAACAATATATATCAATAACATTTAAATTCAATTCTAGTACTTAGCCTTGAAACGTAATGTGAAAAAAAATATCAGCAACTGAAGACTAGAAAAAGGCCAGAATGAGATAAAACCATTTTCTGAAAATCAACGAGATGAAATAAAAAGAGGAAATAGCAGGCAAATTAAGTAGAACCTCTGCATGACGTAATGGTAATAATGACCAAAGCTTGAGGTGTGCTTATACAGACCATGTTTTCAACCACACCCATATGATATTCAAGAGCGTGAGAATGTGGAATAAATCTTTTTACTTTAAGAAAACGAGTCACTGAGATACCATTCCACTTTGTATGGTGTCTTGCCAAGGGATTTTCCTCAAATCGGTTAGTTTATAACTCAAAGGTAGTTGCCTGACCTCATCGTACAATCGACACGCATCTTTACATCTTTACCTCTCCACATTTTCTACTGTGTATTTATGTGTCGAATGGTTGATGTTTACCAACGTATCACAGTTGGCAAACCAACGCAAATCTTAATGTTCCTATTCAGCAGTCATTCTGTCATTCGGATGGAAATCCTGTTTGTTTACTACATTACTGAAGCTAGTATGTTAATAAACTTCATCGTCTCTATTCACCCTAAACACACACAATATCTAATACAGTAACTGACACTCACCCAATACTCCCAGCTTCACCGTAGCTCGCACTGCTCGGTTTAATGAAATGGAGCAACAGCCGTGCTCTATTATAGTTTTATTAACCAATCATATAACAGAAACAGGGACAAATAAAACAATGCCACATGCTAGTTCCATTGGCTAAAATTCAATTCTTGCTGTCTTTTCGATGAATTTGTCACAAGATGAGGGCAATGGACCTAGCACCTATGCTCGGAATTCCGGGGAGGGAGGGGGGGTCACAGAGAGATGGGTATATTATTCCCATCTCTATACAAGAGGGAAATTCTTTTTGGAAGAGTAACACACTCTGGTGTAAGCATTAACCATTATAACGGATGGTTGTCATTTTCCGTTTGGAAGAAGACAGTATACAACAATCTTTGCATGGGAAGATTTTTCTTTTGTGCTCCATTTTGATGCCAATGTCATGTCTAATTTCCAAGGATAGCTTCATGTTGTTGTTTATGAAAGGATGAGGGGAGTGGGAGAGGGGAGAGGTGGTTTTCAGTCTGTCACTAGGTGGGAATTCATGGCAATAATATGACATCCACTGGAACGATGATTAACTTGGGGGTGTGGAGAAGTAGATGAAGGAGAAGCAATGGCATTCTAAACGTTTATTTTTGACCAAAAATTAATAGTTATTTTACAAATTTCAGTATTTGCGCGAACAACTTCAAGGGGATTGCAAAAAGCGCTGGATCAAACAAGAGCCATCATATTCAGTGTACCTCCTTGCAGTTAAACCCATTTGTTTGAAAGAAATAATTAAGAACAGCTTATATCAAGTAGGGAATGATGTGCAAGGGATGTTTGCTAGGTATAAACTGGAAGAGTTGTTTATTATTTTTGCTCGCATTTCACGGCTGCTGTTTTGTAAATCAGTTCCAAAACGTGGCTTGTAAGTCAATCATCGATCATTCATTTTAAGTTCTATATGCGTTTATGTCATGCCATTAACATTCGTCGGGTTTAAATGTCTATAATGACAATCATCGAACACTTATAACTGCAAAATTTTTCCTTCATCCTAAATTTTCAAATTTTCAATAGTTGTTTCGAAGAACTGAATGTTCTTCGAAGAGCGTCATTCTGGTTTTCTCATGTGAAATGTGAACAAATATCGTTTGTCACTTTTGTCACTCAGTATCTGAGACAGGAAATGGCATTAAGATGTCTAATATCCCTATCGTAAATGTTCGGTGAGAAAGGTTAAATATAGGGGCACTTATGGTGGAGTTGTTACAGTGAAATTGATATAATGGTTCATGGAAGATAATTGTTATTAAGAACCTGCTCTTGTCCGATAACCGATAATGCTTAAAATAACAGCTGAGGCACGTATGGTTAAATTAATGCAATGGGTAAATTAAGCAATTTGCTTCCAGTACGAAGTGAAACTATAAAAAGGTTTTAATTTACAGTAAAATCCAGCAATTTAGACACAGCAATTTCACTTTTTCGCTCTAGTTTGATGCAAATGCCCATGTTATTATTTATGGGGGGAGGTATAGGCCGAAGTGAACTGGGGTTGAGTCTGTCACTTGGCGCAATTTGATGACAATTATATGGCATCCACTGGAATGATTGTTAACTTTGGGAATGTGGAGAAGTGGAAGAAGGAAAAAGCAATGGCATTTTAAACGTTTATTTTGAGTAACAATTGACTGCTAATTTACGGATTTCAGTATTTGCGTGAACCACCCTAAGTGGATCAGAGAAGCGCTGGCTTAAACAGGAACCACCATATTGCACCTCTTTGCAGTTAAACCCCGGAATTTGTTTCAAAGAAATAACAAAAGAGACGCTTATATCAAGTAGGAACTGATCTGTAAAGGATGTTTGCCAGGTATAAACAGGAATAGGTATTATTTTACGCTCCCATTTTAAAGCTGAAGTTTTATTAATCAGTTCCTAAATAACGCGGCTGATATATCAAACCAATATCATTCACATTCTAAACGTGCACATTTATGTCACTAACACTGGTCGAGTTGGAATACATTTAATGAACCATTCATCGCACACTAATAACTACACACATTTTTCCTTCATCCTAAATTTTCAATCTAAAGTGAAAATCTTCGCTCTATACCGAAGAAACTGAGTCAAAACGCTTGTTCGTCTGCAAATAAATTTGGTTTTCTTATTTGAAATGTGAACATATATCGTAAGAAAGCTTTTAGTTTATCTGAGACAGGAAATGGTTCACTAATATCCCTATCGTTTTTCGGTGAGAAAGGTGAAATATAACAGATAAATATTGAAATAAGTCCTTGAATTTTTTTCTCGAGCTTGCTCTGTAAAAATGAAAAAAAAAGGGTCTTTATCATAGAAATTGAAACAGGTTACTGTTAATCAGAAAACCGTGATGGACTTGTGGGTTAACGCTTTACTGAAGGTATTTTTCAGGATAGAGCGATCTACAGAACTTAAAATCGTTTCTCAAAGGGATGAAGTGTGAGCATTTATTGTATTGTATTGTATTGTATTGTATAGAATTCTATTAAAATATAACTTGCTCTCTGATTGATTGCGTTGTTGTTTTGGATGAAGTTACGAAAACACCGGTTTGACATCACGAAAACTGAAGTGGAAAACGGCCGCTTTATAACCAGATAAAAATTAATACTCGAGGAAGTTTCGAGTTCCCCCCGCTTGAAGTTCTGCTTCCGGTCATCACTAAGCTAGTCAATGCCTCACTTACAACTGCCCATTTTCCAACTGAGTGGAAAGAAGCGATTGTCAACCCGCTGCTGAAAAAAAGTGCTAAGGAAGTGACCAACAAGAACCTACGACCTGTTTGCAACCTTCAATTTGTCTCAAAAATTACCGAGAGGGCCGTCTTTGATCAAGTGTACAGTCACATCACCGACAACAAACTCTTTCCTATGCTGCAGTCTGCTTACAGGAAAGGGCACAGTACGGAAACCGCCCTACTGAGAGTTGTAAATGATATCTTGTCCAGCATGAATAAACAGCACGTGTCGATTCTGGTACTTCTTGATCTTAGTGCGGCATTTGACACCGTCGACCATGCCATACTGTTACGCCGACTCGAGACCTCATTTGGTATCACTGACGCCGCTCTCGCATGGTTCTCATCGTATTTGTCTGGACGTAGCCAGCGCGTGTCAGTAGATGGAGAAAGATCAGATAGTTACCCTTTACCTTATGGTGTGCCTCAGGGTTCATGTCTCGGGCCCCTGCTCTTCAGTACCTATGCCAGCAAGTTGTTCGATGTCATCAAGCTGTACCTGCCTAGTGTACACGCATTTGCTGACGATACTCAGCTCTATTTATCCTTCAAGCCAGATAACTCCCATAGTGAAGCAGAGGCAATATATGCTGTGGAACAGTGTATTCGCGCCATAAGGGCGTGGATGAACACTGACAAACTGAAACTTAATGATGACAAAACTGAGATCATGCTAATTGGAACCCGCCAACAACTTAACAAGGTCAACCTAGATACTCTAACTGTAGGTGATACTAGTGTTTCTACTGCAAATGAGGCGCGAAATCTTGGTGTTTGGTTTGACTCACAGCTGAATTTCAATGCCCACATTAGAAAAACATGTAGTCTATCCTTTGGAACACTATATAAAATTAGATGCATCAGAAAATACCTAACGTTCAAGAGTGCACAAACATTAGTCCTTGCATTAGTAATTGGACGTCTAGATTACTGTAACAGTCTGCTGTACGGTTTACCAGCCAGTTACATTAACATGTTGCAACGGGTACAAAACGCTGCCGCAAGACTAATCTCGAATACCTCGCGTTTTGGTCACATTTCTCCGGTTATGAAAGACCTGCATTGGCTACCTGTTAAGTACCGTATAATGTTTAAAATAGTTGTATTCACATTCAAGGCTATACATGGTAGTGCCCCCACATATATTAGTCAGCTAATAAGACTCAAGCCAAAGTCAACTTATATGCTTCGTTCAAATACAAAGCACTTTCTGCTCGATCAGCCACGCAAAATGAAGAAGACAACAGGAGACAGGGCGTTCCTTGCCGCTGCACCAACTTTGTGGAACGCCCTCCCAGATGATTTGAGAACTTTGGACAATTTAAAAAGTTTTAAGTCACAGTTAAAAACTCATTTTTTTTAAATTAGCATATAATTTGTGTTCGTAGTGTTTTTAACATAGATTTTTTTATTTTATTTTATTTTATTTTATTTATTTATTTAAGTTTTTAAGCGATTTCAATGACATCGATTTTTTATAGGTAAATATATATATGAATAATTTTTATAAGTACATTATTGTTGTAATACTATGATAACTATTTATGTAAAGCGCATTAGATCATATATGCATGGATTTTTGCGCTATAGAAATAATAAAGTTATGTTATGTTTAACTCCTTCTTTGTTCAATTACATCATCAGGTTATGTAAACATGCACGTCATTTTTGAGCAGTGGATTTTTGAATACGTTTGAGAAGACCATTTTCTGAAGGTTCTGGACTTTATTGTCAAAGATTACATTTCAGAGTTTTAACGCCCTTGGTAGCTATTTCTTTCTTTCTTTCTTTGAAATTAGTATTCTAAAAATGTTTCAAAGTCCAGATGATCACATGTGACGCGTTCACTGTTGAGCCCTTGCCACCTCTTCAACGAAAATCCGGGACAGTGTATCCCAGCCTGTATTAGCGTCAGCAAGCTTGTGGCCAGAGGTACATTTTCCAACCCAGAATCCCACTCGCACCTTTCCTTTGTGAATGCCATTGCAGTGACCTTCAATATGGCGGTGACGGTGAAGATTGTGGCCAATGCCTTTTGACATGTAGAACGAACCATCAACGGACCCAGGAGAGCTGCATTCGGCGCCATTGAAGGTGAAATACCAACGGCTGCAGCAACCATTACAGTTGTAAATGCGGAGGTTACCAGCAAAGTAAACATGGAGTGCAGTATCCGTGTAGTTCTTCATGAAGTCACAAACCTGTTATATGAAGGTAGCAGCTCGTATGACTTGAATTAAGAAAGATTACAAATACTGAATACATAAAAATCCACCCCCAGCTAAACAGGTTACATAAGGTGCACAAAGCTCCAACGTGTTGATCTTCTTGCTTTGGACACTAAATGCTTCAGACCCAGCAATGGCAAGGGTACAATGAAGGTTATCGTTTTTGTTGTTGTTGACAGGTTTGTCCATTATATGCACACGGATAACAAGATTCAACACCATAATTTTCGTAGGCAAAAACAAAGTTCCATGCCTGATCGCCACGTTTTAACCAAACTAATTTACTTGAAATTTTCTCATGGCATGCCATTTTCTCATTTTGAAAGAGGTCTTCAAAATGTTATCTGTTATCTGTTAGATTCAGGTGTTTTTCGTATCACGCAATCGTCGCTTAGGCATTACTAGGGCAATGCTCTCTGGCAATAGAAGACGGGAAACGTTTTATTATTAACCGGCCGTCGCCATGATGGCGACCGCCGGTTTATAAAATGGACACGGTTTTTGGTGAAAGCAAGTTGGCTTAATATACAAAGAAAGTGCTGTAAAGCTTGTGGTACGGATACTCAAGAGCGGTACTGTCTTATATAAGACGCATGCGCATATTAGTCTTCTGAATGTTACCTTCCTATGTTTTTGTCTTTTAACTTACAGTATTTAAGATATGAACGGCGAAGGGTTGTTTAAGTTTGGGGTTTTTTGTACAGTACAGCCCAAAAATAATGCACGCGCAAGAACTTCTTTTTGCGTCTGCAAGCCGAGAACTTCTTGCGGCTACTTGCAGGATGCCTGCGCTTGAATACTGCAAGCCGCAAGAACGTCTTTGCGTTTAGAAGTTAAAACCGCAAGAACTTCTTTGTGGTAAGATATCTGGACCGCAAGTAAGCGCAAGAACGTCTTTGCGCTAACATCTTAAAAACCCGGAACCCGGAGAAGGTAAAAAAGAGACCACTTTGTAGCGCAAGGCGCGTTCGAAATTGGCTGCCTTTGTAACTTGCAATCAGTTGTTTATTTGGTCCCTTGTAAGTTTTTTTCTTCGGTTTAGAATTTTTTATCCGATAAAGAGTTCACTAGGTTCTGAATTTGACACTGGTCGCCTTCTATGTTATTTTTTAACGGCTAGGGAGAAACGAGACTCAAACGAAGCCCGCGTATGTCATTGTTTATGTGTCCCGGAATCCCAGACATGCGGTACGCTTAGCGGCGCGAAAGATTTCGCTCGATTTATTTCACTTAAATGAGGAACAATGGTAAAGCACAGTCCATCGGTCACATTATTAAAGAACCGACATTCACCAGTTCAGTGTTGCTGTACTTCCACCAACATATTAAACTCGGACAAATACTTTTAATTAGTTGCGCTCACACGTGTGAGAAATGAACATGGTCACTCGGATGAGAAGAAATAATACCCGAAGTCTTAATTGGAAAAACACATTATGTTTGTAAAAATAGTTCCACTCATTACGCTGAAGTCGATATCACATTTTAAATCTTCGAAGTAAACCAAAAAAGTCTGAAGGAAACTAAAACTCCGCGATCTGAAAGAAATTCGGCACGTCAATTCTAACCTGAGTAAACACAAATCTGCCGTATGCAAATTTGGTATGATTTGCTTGAATGACATTTTGTAACGCAATGCATGAGCAGTTCTCTAAGCCGTCAAGACAGCAAGCCCCGGGCAGCAAGCTGTGTCGAAAGGCGAATGTGTAGTTGAAATCATATGTCTATGCTATTTCTTCGAGTATCCCTTTTTTGCTGGGAAATTAAACTGGTAAAGATGCAGGGATTCTTGATCACTTCACCCACGAGATGGCATGACCTCCTGCATGTGTAAGTCTTGTCTTGTCTTGCCTGTCAAAGAAGAGTTCGCGCAGTTTGCCACAATTATAGCTTTTGGACCTTTTTGTTTCTATTTCTTGGATGGAATAAAAAACTGAATTGAGTCAGTTCTGAGTTGAACCCGTATCACTGTATCTGAGACACGCTTAAAAAAATTGTTCATGTTTTGTCATGTGCCGGAGACCATGTTTACCGGGTGTTTATCTTGCAGTCGGAAAGCTGGCGGATATTCCATTTCGTGATGTGAATTTTCTTCGATACTTCGGTTGTTCGAACATTTGCTTCCTTGATTTTTTTATTAGCCTTGTGAACTTTCGCTTGACTTGGCGAATTGTCGCGCCAACACGCCAACACGCCAACACGGCGAAAAATCGCTCGAAAGCTCGGTGATATTTCAAAGAGAATAGAGCGCGAGATTCGCTCTCATTACTTTTGCAATACCTCACACTAACACGAGCACTACAAGTTTCTTCGGCTGGACCCTCAGTACTTCTTGCGCCTTCTTGCGGCTTGCGATAACATTAGTAACTTCTTGCGGCTAGATTTTCAACTTCTTGCGGGTAAACTGCAAAAACCTAGCACTTTCACTTCTTGCGCGGGCTGGCGTGTTCTTGCGGCGCAAGAACTTCTTGCGCCACTTCTTGCGCGTGCATTATTTTTGATAGGATTGAATGCGAAAATAGGATTGAATGCGAAATTGGCTGTGTTGTCTGAGTTTTTTTTATTGGGATTGACATTTTGAGGGGTGTAAAAATGTGGGACTCAGAAGGATTTGTGAATGTCAGGAGCATATCACGCTTCTGTGAATGTGATTTCCTTTGAAAGTTGCGTTTTGCGTGTGAGGCAGTTTCCCTTGGCGTCTTATAAGGGGGGGGGGGGTGGTTTGCGAAGTGGATTGTAAGGTTTCTGGGGCCCGTTTCTCGAAACTCCCGATAACTTTCCGGGCCCGGTAAGTAATTTTTCGAGCTCATTTATTTATCGCCAAATGGTAATTGTTGGCGCAAACTTAGCAATGTGCTTCACGAAATTATAAAGATTAAAATTTAGCTTTCAAAATCAATAAAAATTGTATAGCTATCGGAGCGTATTGTACACTTAAAATAGTTTTCGGGCCCGGAAAGTTATCGGGAGTTTCGAGAAACGGCCCCCTGATTGGCTAACTTGTATTTCGCAGCGGACAAAAAGGACAGTTGCGTTTTGCCGGCGTGGGCTAGGAAGAGAAGGAATTGGTACTAGTATGATGATGCAATATTAGTTGATTGCACCATCAGTACATGATAGTTCTTGTGAACGGAGAGAAATGAGTGTTTATTTAAGGCGAGAAGTTGATACGAAGGAATCGTCATTAATAAGGAGATTAATTAATAAGGCAGGTGTTACGAGTCTTTTTGCATTGAAAGAACGAAAATATCTGAATATTATCGACGGATTTGTGTGCTTTGCGTGTGGTGTTCGCTAAAGGCTACGAGCAGTCTTACTTTCCGTTCAGAGATAGATAGTGAAGGAAAAGAAAAGCAGGCGAGTGAGCGCGAAATCGATTGCGGCTCGACAGGCGCGTTAGCTTTCAAAGACGTGGGCGACTTTCGTCCCCGCTGGCTTGTTTACTTTTGCAAGAGGATTACCGGGTTAGCAAACTGGATTTAAACATCACGTCATGAGATATGCCTTGACGTGCCCCATACTCTGAGAATCTGCTCGAGCTCGTGTTTATCAAGCGTTATATTTTGATTCTACTGCTATGTTCACTGTTTGTATTTAAGGTCTAGGCACAACAGTAAATACTTCGTCGTCCCTGTGTGAGCATTCTCAGTTGTGGACGAATTCATATCGACATTCAACGTTTGAGTGATTTTGCTTTTTTCAGCACAAATAAAGCGATAAGAAAGATAAGCTGAGTCATCAGAGTTTAAACATTACGTCATCCAGTACCGCTATAGTCAAAATATTGTGTCACACAATCACACTTTTCGTCACGCCGGTTCGTAAAAAAAGAGGATCGCGCTAACATTTGTGAAACCTAGGGGTGGGGAGGGTCAGAATGGCCGGTTAAAATGCCCAATGGGCTTTCTTGTTTAGAATAAACCTGCCGTTTTCAAACTTTTAGTTCTGAATGTGAAACAATCAGATATTTTCATTTGTCATTGAGGTCTTTAGATTTGCAATATGCGATTATTCACGACGGTGCTTTGTAAAGTACATGGGCGCATTAACCGCTGAGTTTTCTCTTGAACTAACAAGTCATTTACTAGTAACTGGTATCTAGTTTATTTTGTTGCTCAAATGTAAAATTTGACGCGTGTTGAACTGGTGAACTCGGTCACACCCATACAACATTAGAAACATGAATACAAAAATATTTTTTCATACGAAAACAGTGAGATAATTCTATTTTCAAGGCTTTTATGCCAACGCAGTTTGCTCAAATTGTCGTACAAAGGTAGTAAGCTTGTAGAGATTTAACACACAGGTTTCCATAACAATGAATGTACCGTTCCTTCTTCTTGCTAAAAATAGCTTGCTTGAGCGGTTGTTTGTTCTTAGTTACTAGCTTGTTAGTCTTTCGAAATGAAATATTATATTAAGTTTTGATTTGACGGTCGGTGATAGCGTTTCTACATGAAAAGTTTCATATTTGTAAACCGTTTTGACCCGGTTTGCCCCAAACGGACACAACATCTGATACATAAACTGACAACACACCCAATGCTCTCAGCTTCACTATATAGGTCTACTTTCATTTGCTGCCGGTTTTGTGGTCTCATTACTTATTTTGGTTTGTCTTGGTTTCTTTTTCTTTTGTTTTGTCTGTGAAGGTTCTTGCAAAATCATAAGCAATTGCATTTGCGGGAAGTTTCTCCATTTTCATTATCGAAACATTTTCAGAACATAACTGCCTCGTTAAAAAAGGCGTCAAGCAAGAAAACTATACATATCTTCTGGCTTAGCACGATAAATGTTTCAGTGAACCGCTCGTTGTAGACTGTAAAACCATACGACTCTTCCCCTTTCTTCTGTTTTTTTCCTTTTTTTTTTTACCTAACATTTTATGTTACTACATGATTACTAAAGCCTCTACTATTGCAGTGTGAGGATGGGGCCTATGAGCAAAACAGTCGGAGCTGGGAGTAAAAGAGTGGGCAGGCGGGAGGAGGATTTAAAGGGTAAAAGTGTCTTAGAATTTAAGCAAATTTCGGGCTTCCTGGCCTCACTTCCTTTGAAATAGAAGGTTCGCCGCTGGATTGGAGCATAGTTCAGCTGTAAGTCAGCAGGATATTGCTGCTCTTACGCTGAAGGAAAAGTCAACTTTCATTTGCTACCAGTTTTTTAATCTCATTTCCTTTTATCTTTTCAATTCTGAAAAAGGTTCTTGTACAATCGTAAGCAATGACATTTGTAGAAACTTTTTCCATTCCTTCTAGTCAGATGGCCTGCCTCGTTATTGGCGTCAAGCATACGTAAGTATAATTATCTTCTGGTTTCAGTATCATGAATGTTTCAATGGACCGCACTTTGCACACTGTATGACCACACGACTTCTCCCCTTTAATTTGTTCCGTTTTTTTTTTCTTTTTTTTTTTTTATTTCAGGAAACAACGCAAGTTTGTCAAGTTTGCGCCTCGGAAAACATGAGAATTTAAAATTGCTTTGTGGTTTTTCAGCAAAACGGCGTCTTGCAGCAATTGTGCACTGAAATGGGAAATATGCTTGTCATGCCAAGTGGAACTGTTTGAGACGGTGTTTGAGTACAGCGAACAGAACTGAAGGTAATTACAATCAGCAGAACAAATTCATTTTCTCTCTCAAAGTTTCAATTTCTGATAAGGAGATCATAAAAGAATTCGTGATTGGAAAGTTACGTGATCTAAAAAATTAATATCATTTCTATAGAACTGACGATTGTTAAACCCGAATTTTGCTGAGACAATTTCTTCTAGATAGAGCTATTTTTTAAGTAGTTTTAAAGCAAAACGGATAACGCTGCTAGCGTGCATGGTATCAAAAGATGCGTCCAGCGTTAATTGTTTGAAATTTTTTTAACAATTAAGACACGTCCCATTTGATATCGTTGCTGGACTTTATTGTTTCAACAATACAAGGTAAGTTTAGACCAATTGGTATGAACCTTAGTTAGCTGGTATTTGTAGCAGCTACTAGATATTTCGAGTTCATTTCTCGCTTTAAATTAACATTCTAAAGGTCTTCCAAAGTCCACTTGATCATATGCGAGATGTTTATTGTTGTGCTTTTAATTGCCACCTCTTCAACGAAAATCCGGGACAATGTAACCCAACCTGTGTAAGCATCAGCAAGCTTTTCGTTTTTACATTTTCCAACCCAGAATCCCACTCGCACTTTTCCCTTGTGAATGTTGTTGCAGTGACCTTCAATATGGCGGTGGCGGTGAAGATTGTGGCCAATGCCTTTTCTCATTTAGAATGCACCGTCAATGGACCCAGGAACGCTCCACTCGGCACTATTAAAGGTGGAAAACCAACGACTGCAACAGTCATCACAGCTGTAAATGCGAAGGTTACCAGCAAAACAAACATGGAGGGCAGTGTCTGTGTAGCTCTTCATGAATTAACAGCTCTGTAAAAGGAAACTGACTTTGATAAATCCGCTTAAATTTGCTATTAAGCTAACATTTTGCACCTTGACTTAACATCTATTGCATCCAAAACAAATAAACTGATTAGAGATAGGTCAGACGTACTTTCAGTTGACCTCTGAGAGCCTCTGAATAAATATCAGCGGGAATCTTATCTCATTTCTGTGGGTATTTTTTTAGTAACCCATACAAACACAAGGATTACAAAGTAAAGCTTGCAAATTTAAAAGTCTTTAAGTCGAAAGCTATGGGACTACTGTTTCATTTACACCTGTATCAATTAAGCCGCCGATAAAATTGGTTTTAAAGGACTATGTCAGCTGGGGCACATGCTTATTATAAGAGTCCGGTTGGTCGCTTTCTGGGGACGAGAATGCTTTCTGAGAGGAGTATTCCTACGTAGACTCGCTTGATTTCTACAACCAGAACCACTTTCCGTAGAATGTAGACAATTTTTGAAAATCAGATATACGTTTACATTTACATCCACTGTGATACAACAGCCTCCTGAACTCTCTGACGGTGTTTGAAAACTTTGGGCGAACGATTTCAAAGTGCTTCTCATCAACTTGCACATGCACCTGGGGTGACATGGTCCCTTTAAGTTCCTTATCAGTAGTCTTGTTCACGTTTGGCCTTCAGTTTTCCTCTATGACTTCTTTTAGGTATGTAAGTACACACATAATATTACCTCAATAGTCACTTACGTACATTTCTCCTGTGTCTCTACCATCCCCTCGTTTCCATTTGCATTCTTTCCAGTTCATGTGCGAAAAAAGCTGAGCCGCCCCTGAGGTTGCACTCTCGCCTAACTCCCCTCGCTCTCCCCCGGCTAGTTTTGGCCTGCGGAACCCTGAATCCCAGGTTTTCCTTCTGTCCTACAGCACCAGAAAGTCCCTAGGGTCCAGTTTTTCCCGGGCTGCCCTGTTCTCCTTTGATTCCGTCACGTCCATCACGGCGAGGTGCCCCAGGGGATCCTGGGATGCCATTTTTGCCGGGAATTCCATTTGTGTCTGGTTGTCCAGCAAAACACAGTGTGGGCTATTTTGAGAAAAGAATTGCTTATTCCAACTTGAGCTATTTTACAGTATGTTTTTCCCTAAACCATTAAGCACAATAATGAGTAATAACATGATACATTTTACTTAGGAGATATAAAGAGAATTAGTTTTAAAAATTAAACACAATGCGTGCTGTACATAAACGAAAGAATCTCATTTTTAATTAGTTATTTTTCTGCACAGAACATGCAGAAAAGTGAAAATGAGTAACAAAATTTCTGGTCCAACTTGATAAAAGGAAAAAAGGAGCTTTAAAAGATTGAAGTAGCAACAAAGGCGAAAGCCCATTAAACTCGAACTGTCTATAAAATATTTTCAATTGTGAAATTTGCTCAAGAACTTATGAATCATATAATCGACTTGAGACGAAAGAAGTTTAGGCTGCTGTTTAACTTACTCAATCGCAGAACAAATAATGGATGGAAGCTGCTGTTATATATAATTACTGAACTCAAGCTCTTGTCACGTGGCTTGCTGCCGTTGTCCGGGCCGCTTACTGCCGCTGCTGCAGAGCACAAGATGACCAGCGGTAGAATTATTAAGCACAGCCTGATGGTCAGCGGATAGGTCATTTAAGATTGCGTAAGTGGTGTCTTCTGATCTGGGAAGTAGCGATGTCTGCACGTCAGATTAGCCGGCTTAATACGACGGCTCATCTGCATAAAAACTGCTGCTTAGACTAGTGAATAACGGGAGCATTCGAACAATGGAGGACAGGAAAAAGTTGTTTAGAGTAATCATGCCGTTTTCAAACTTTAAGTTTTGAATTGTGATGCAAACACATATTTCATTGATGGTTGAGGTCTTTAGATGTGCAATATGCGGGAGCTATTGTTAAGGACGGTGCTTCGTAAAGTACATAGGCGTAACCGTTGGGTTTTCTCTTGAACAAACAAGTCATTCACGAGTAATTTATGCCTAGTTTATGTTGTTGCCCAAATGTGTCAGTTTTGTTCCTCTGAGTGAGCCACTAAAGCAAGTATATCACAGTGCAAAATTTTGTATCAGTGCAAACACTGATTCACAACTTCGTGGTTTAAAACAACTTTCGTGGAAGCGAGTAGAGGTGTAGTGCGCAGTTTTTCATAACAATGCATGTACTGTTTCTTCTTAGAAAATTGAGGTCTTGCTAAAAATAGTTTGCTCGAGCGGTTGCTTAAAGCAAGGTTTTGGCCTTAAATTATTAGCTTGTTTATAACTTAGTAATTCGGAATGAAGTACTTTTTAGTTGTGACTCGCGATCGGCGTTAATAAATTTGCTATATGTAGAAGCTACAAATTTGGTAAACGTTTTTGTCTCTGCTTACCCCAAACGCACTCAATCAGTCAAAGGCAATGACTGACAACTCGCCCAACACTTCCAGCTTTACTGTAGTTTTATTAACCAATCATATACAACAGCTGAGACGAATAACACAACGCTAATGCTTTCATTGGCTGTATTTCTACGACTACGGTATTTTTTTTATCATTTTATGACAAAAAAAAAGTCCCTTATTATATTACTTATTATATAAGGTGGGGGTAGGGCAAGGGATGTACACCAGGGATATTATCCCTAGGGGATTGATTCATCATGTCGTCATGCATCAGTGGTTGTGCCCGGGGGCTACGCATAGGGTGAATAATATTGCTAGCCTTCTTTTTAAGGAGAGAAGACAAATTTCTTTTTATAGCAAGAGTTTTCTTTTCCTCTCTGAAAGTGGTTGCATGAGTACCATGAGTTTTTATATGGTAGAAATCTATTGTGGGATCAGAGATTGATGTTTTGAGAACGGGGAGGGTGCGTGGGATCGAGGGGGGTTGGGAAAAATATTTTTTTTGAAATTCATGGAAAGTAGACGGTTATAAAGGGGTGGTTGTATCTTCAGGAAGGTGCCAAAGGAAAAGGGCAAAGAAACCGAATCGCGTGTATAATGAGCTTATAAACATGGGGGGTCTTCACTATCGTGGAGTTCCCACGACGTGCTGCCCGAGTTGCTTTTTGTAAGTTGTCATATACAGCGAAGGTGTTCTAACTGTTCTGTTGGTGCTCTTTAAGTCTCCTGATAATTTTGCTGTAACTATCACGCTTCTCCTCCACTGTGATAATAGGTTTTTAGCATATACTGGGGAAATAGGTTTAGGCCTGGGAAAGCACTTATAAAACGTTGGGAAACTCTGAGAAACATGGGGGAACTCACTAGCTGCGGGGAGGTTCGGGATCTATTACAGCAAGAATATCGAGGAGACAGTAGATCACGTGCACCCAGAGCTTGGTTCCAACCTAGTCTCTACTCTCCAGAACTTAACCGACGCCTCAGCCGGGGGTTTAGCCAAGATTTTCCAAGATAATATCTTACAAAGCACTTGTATTTAAAGGTAAGCTAGTGATGCGAGACTAGTTACATCATATCCTAAGGTGTTAGATTACTGAACAACACAATAATTTCTGAGAGTCTATTGGATGAAACTGAACGATATCCTTAAACATTAATCACTTCCAAAAGTACACAGGTGGATCACAGCTTCTAACAGGTTGAGTTACAGCCTTAAGGCTTATTACAGTTATAATCCGACAAAACAGTTTACGCCTCAATAGTAAATAACAACAGGTCGTATTTACGGCTGCTAAAGAACTTGATATTTTGTACGTTGGCTTTTTATATTTTCTTCAGCGAAAGCAAAGTAACTAAACAACAATAATCCTCTCGTCACATAGAGCACATTTGTCGACTTAAATAGGGAATCTGTTACTTATGATAAGCTTGGTTGTTTAATTACTTTTGACATACACGTGCACCGGTATTATTCTAAATGCTATTCAATGAAAAATGTCTAAAATAGTTTAATTTTTCCTAAACCTTATGGCTGTATTTTAATGCGTGATCCCAGACGAAGTCGTTATACTAAAAGATTCGCATCTCACGAGGTCAATATCACCCGTGCAAAATTAAATAACTTGTAACTCCAAAGATTATACCGTGTATATTACCCACCCATCATCGCTAAGATGCATGGCTTCCGACCTTATCTGGGTGCATGAATTTATAGATATCGTGTTGCAATGTTGAAAAAAGTGTAAACCATTCTTTGTCTAGCAAGAGTTTTACTGCGAATGGAGACAAAAGTATCATGTTTGCTGGGGGAGCTGCTTTCTATTTTGTGATCGGGATGACGTGTGTATATGAGCGGGGAGGATGGTTGGAAGGGGAGACGTGTGAGTTTATTAGTACCCGGTGGGGGTAAACCACTTTCCCAGGGTAACTGTTTACCTTGGGATAGACTCCGAGGAAGAAGGAAAGGAAACAGTCTTCTCATAATAAATGTTTTTTTTTTGTTTGCTTTGGATGCATCTCTTATTTTTGTCATTTTCTTCTGAAGAGATTTATACCTGGAGGTCTTAATTATCGTTGAGTTCCAGCTACGTGCTTCCCGGTACTCATGATACAACGCTTTCAAAGCAAACGAGCACTAGAAGTGCTTTCATATTGTATCTCTTTGAAATTAAAGCACGTTTGTTGGACTAAAATAGGAAAATTGCACCTGATCATAATAAGCGGGGCTCTTTAAGGAGTTTCAAAACACAACTCTAAAGCGTATTCACTGAAAATTGGCAGGAATAGTTTAAATTTTCTAATACCCTCCGTCTTTCTAAAGCGTTTTCACAGAGGGAGTCATTGGCAAAAAATTATTATTTACGATGTTAACATTACTTGTGTAAAATTAAATCAACGAAAAATAATTCTTGTCACAAGGTCTGAAAAATTTGTAAGCGAAGCTTTCGACTGTCTCGCACAGTCATCATCAGCGATTAACGTGAGCTCACGTTGTCACGTGAATGCAAATTTTTTAAATACGTGACAACAGGTAGTAAACAATGGCGGGAAGATCATAGCCCCCGTCTCTGTTTAGCGTTGGGCGTCTGATATGAATGGCCTCCTTGATTTTTCTTTTGACATCTACGGACTCTTTATCAAGAATCTTGACTCCTTCCCAGTCGATCTCGTGATTGGCCTGAGACTGGTGTTCCCGGATTACAGATGTTGTTTGTTTCTGATGTTCACTCAGTCTCTTCTCCAGAGTTCTCGCTGTCTCGCCAATGTAATGCTCTCCGCAATCGTTGCATGTGATGTCGTATACCACGCCCGTCTTTTTTTCAGTTGGTGTCGTGTCTTTTGGATGGACTAAGATGGACCTCAGCGTGTTGTAAGGCTTGTGGTATGTGCGGATGTCTTGGGCCCTAAAGACTCTACTAAGATGTTCTGAGAGTCCAGACACATAAGGCAGGCCTACGGAGATTGGTCTAATTGTCTCCGAGGTGCTGTTCTCCTGACTTGTGGGGCTGGGTCGAGAAGGGACTTTAAACATCCAGCGTTTGTAACCAGTAAAAATTTGCATTCACGTGACAACGTGAGCTCACGTTAATCGCTGATGAAGACTGTGCGATACGGTCGAAAGCTTCGCTTACAAATTTTTCAGACCTTGTGACAACAATTATTTTTCGTTCATTTACAACCAAGGTCAAGATGAACGTACATAGTCATAAATTAAATCATTTATGACTCCAGCCGCGGTTCTTCTGTATGAACTACTAAAGTAAAATATTGCAGCACTGAAAAACAAAAACGTTGTTCTCAAACAATTTGTAAGTTCTTCTCTGGAACCAAAATCATAAATAACCGCTTTGCAAAGTAATATTCACTAGTTAGATGAACAGTTGTATTACTCTATCGTGAATTTTGGTCAAAAATTCAAATTTTATTCGAGTATTGATAAATAAACTGATATGACGTTTCATACTAATGTTCTTAAGAACAGGCACTTATGGTTTAACCTTTAATTTGCTGTGTACCAAACTGCAAGATTGCCTTGCGTTTTTTTTTTTCAAATAAAGTGACGTTTTTTCTTGTTTCTTTCTTGCTCCTAAATTTTTTTCTACAGTAAGCTGTTTGTCGGGTTTGTCCTTTAAAATAAGAACGACGCACGCTTTGGAGAGGTATCGTTTTGGGCCGGATAAAAAAGGGTTTAATTTATTGATCGTATCGTGCCGGAATTATATGGTAAAAATGGTCAAATATAGCAAAAAAATAACTTGAAGGAAATTGACGTGATAGCCTCAGTATAACGTTTTTTGAGAATATGCAGAGTTCAGTTAACGCGTGCTTTACTGTGTTGTAAACTATCAGATCGCTTGGCAGGTTACTATATGATCTTTGTATCCGCTACGATTGCAGAAGGGATTCGAACGAGGGGGTCTGAAACTAGGGTGAAAATGTCTTAAAATCTGAACAAATTTCAGGTCTCCTGGCCTTACTTTCTTTGAACGAAAGATCCGCCACAGGATTGGAACATTGTTCATCTTGTAAGCCGACATCGCAGCCACAATCATTATTTCAACCGGGGCTGGAAAGATAACGCAGCTACCTTTTTCCCCTGATGGATCTTTTTTTTTTAAGGGAGGGGTACGGAGAAAGGGAGGTTAAGAGCCGAGAGGGCTCGTACGCTGAGAGGACTACTTTCATTTGGCGCCATTTTTTCAAAATCGTAAACAACGACATTTGTTGCTGTTTTTGTGATTCCTGGACAGGATGCAAGTTTCTCAATTTCGCCTCGGCAATAGGAAGAAACAAGAGATTTAAAAATTGTTTTATTTAGTCAAGACAAAAATATTTTATCTTTATTTTTTCGATCAAAAAGGGAGTATGGAAATGAGAAATATAGCTGTAGAATTACGAACTGTTTGATAAAGGATTTGACTATATACTAGATAAGAACAAATTCACAAATCCAGTTTTTTTAACGGAAGAAATTTCATATTCACAAAACTGAGATTTCTATACCCTGAATTTTGTTGAGACAACTTTTAATTCGTCATCATATAGTGTTTTCTTAGAAATTCTTGGATAAGGTTGGAGGGTAAATTACTTTTATTGTTTAACACTTAAGACACCCATTTGATATCGTCGCTGGACTTTATTGTTTTAACATTACATGGTAAGTCTTAAACCTGTTGGTATGAACTTTTACTGGTTTCAATTTGTTGTACTTATAGCAGTTACTAGCTTTTTCTAGTTCACATCTCGCTCGAAATTGATGCTCTTACAGTCTTATAAAGTCCAGTGTCGTGCTTACTGCTGGGCTTTTGCCACCTCTTCAATGAAAATCCGCGACAATGTTCCCCAGCCTGTGTAAGCGTCAGCAAGCTTTTGACCAGTACATTTTCCAACCCAGAATCCCACTCGCACTTTTCCCTTGTGAATGTTGTTGCAGTGACCTTCAATATGGCGGTGGCGGTGAAGATTGTGGCCAATGCCTTTTCTCATGTAGAATGCACCCTCAATGGACCCAGGAGAGCTGCACTCGGCACCATTAAAGGTGAAATACCAACGACTGCAGCAGTCATCACAGTTGTAAATGCGGAGGTTGCCAGCAAAATAAACATGGAGGGCAGTGTCTGTGTAGTTCTTCATGAATTCACAGCTCTGTGAAAGGAAAATGACTTTCATTGATGAATTAGCTGAAATATGCTATTAAGCTACCATTTTGCATCTCCACTTGACAACGTTTACATCCAAACAAACAAACTGATTTGAGATGGGTCAGGCGTACTTTCACTTGCAATTGACCTTTCAATGCATTTGCATGAATATCGACGTGTACCTGCGAGACCATCGCTTAATAAAGCCCTTTTAGAGAATGTAATCTCATTTCTGTGAGTATCTTTAATCACCCATGCAAAACAAGGATAACAAAGGCTACAAATTTGCAAATTTAAGGCTTACAAATTGGAAATCAAAAGTCGCGGCCTTAAGTCAACAACTATGGGTTTACAAAGGGGTCGTTTCAAGCGTGAGAGTACAGTTAATCTTTTTTTGGACAACAACGGACTATTGTTTTAGTTTCAGTTGTAACAGTTAAGCCGCCGATAAAAATGCTTATCAGTAGTCGTTTTTACGTTTGGCCTTCAGTTTTCAGTCCTATATGACTTATTTTACGTATGTTAGTACACAGATAATATTACCAGAGTAGTCACTTACGTATATTTCTCCTGACTCTTTGCCATCCTTCTTCTTCCATGTGCATTCTTTCCAGTTCCAGTGCGAATAAAGCTGAGCCGATCCTAAATTTCCACTTTCGCCTTTTTCCCCTCGCTCTCCTTTCTGGCCGACGAGACCCTGGTTCCCAGCTTCTCCCTTCTGTCCTACAGCACCAGGAAGTCCCTGGGCTCCAGTCTTCCCCGCACTACCCTGTTCTCCTTTGGTTCCGTCGCGTCCATCACGGCCAGGTGCCCCAGGGGATCCTGGGATGCCATTTATGCCAGGAATTCCATTTGTGCCCGGTTGTCCAGCATAACACAGTGTGGGCTATTTTGAATAAAAAATTAGGAGGTAAATAGAGAATTAGTTTTAAAACACAATGCATGCTGTACAACAAAGTGTGGGCTATTTTGAATAAAGAATTTCATATTTCAATTACTACTTTATTTTTCTGTCCTGTAAGTAATAAAACTGCGATATGTTACTAAGGAGGTAAATAGAGAATTAGTTTTAAAACGCAATTCATGCTGTACGTAAGAGACAAGGATCTCATTTTAGTTATAACTTTATTTTTGCATGGAGCGTGCAGCAAAGTGAAAAGAAGTACAAAATGCCTGGTTTGAGGAATAAAAGGAAAAAGGGAGCTTTTAAAAACTAAAGTAACAGCAAAGGAGAAAGCCGATTAAACTCGAACAGTCTAGGAGTTATTTTATGAAATGCAACTCGATAGCTTATGAATCATGTAATCGAGTGGAAGGAAGCTGCTGTAATATATAATTACCGAACTCAAGCTCTTGTCACGTGGCTTGCTGCCGTTGTCCGCGCCACTTGCTGCCGCTGCTGTAGAATACAGGATGACCAGCGGTAGAATTATAAAACATAGCATGATGGTCAGCGGATAGTTCATTTGAGATTGCGTTATTGATGTCCTCTGATCTGTGGAATAACAGTGTAAAACAAGGATCACAATCGTGGCCTTTATCTTCACTAAACTTTAGAAGCAGTGACATCTATATATCCGATTGGTGGTTTTGATATCGTTCAGTTGATACCACACTAACTAGTATATTTGGATTAAAAACTGTCGCTTCGGCTAGTGAATAACTGGGGCAATGCATTCTGACAAAAGAAGACAGGAAACGCTTTGTTATTTAGAATAAACATGCTGTTTTCAAACTTTTTAGTTTTGAATTGTGATGTGGCTCATCTGAATTCTGTTTTTAATACAATGACAATGAAAGCCTTATGTTAATTATCATTTGACTAAGAACAGAATTTTTACCATACCTTCGGCACCAGCGAAGCGTAGCAAGTAGGTATGGCAAACTTGTTGATCCCAAATCACACAAATATGTAGAATACAGACTTACGAGAAACTCCTGAAATAAACCGGCTGTCAACAAATGATGCGACAATGAAAATTTTGGTGACGAGTGCAAAAGTCTCCTATACTTTTATTTGTATTTCGCGCCCTTAAAATGATTCAATGCGCGTTTATACATTTACAGGGATAGTTCAATACATGTTAGACTTGAGATCACAAGATTTAAAAGAAAATTCATCGACTCGTCTTAGATGATTAAGCTTCCGTAACAAAGGCGTTGCTTCTCTGTGTAAAATGAGCATATTTGAGACATTACTTCTGATTACATCATTTGAAATCTAGGGAAGCAAACCGGCTAAAACCTTCAGGAAAAGTAACTGTATGCTACAGCGATGAAACAATAGAAAATAACGTAAAGCTGTAATTTTTTATTGGAAAAAATTCAACCCGATTTTTTTCGAAAACGCTCTCATAGAATTTGTGAAGACCTACACTAGACTATAAGAGACAATAGATCGTTTTAAAAGTTTAGGTCTAGATGTCGAGAAAATTGCTGATGTACAAAAATCATGACATCATCGTTTCGTTGCTATGGTAACACCGATGTCAATCAAACCTACTTTTTTGACAAGTTCTTTCATTCTCTAGTAAATGTTTGAAGCAGCTTGACCCACCGAGTTCAGACAGTAAAGTATTAGCCGTTCAAAGTTGGGATGGTGTGCCTCGGAAAAATCCAGATGAGCCACCTGAAAGCTGCAATATGCAATTTTTTTTTACGACGGTGTTTTGTAAAGTACAGGTGCACTTTAACTGACGAGTTTGGTGTTAAACTAACAAGTCATTTGCGAGTAACTTACGCCTAGTTTATGTTGTTGCCCTAAATATGTCAGTTGAGTTCTTAAACGTGTCAGTTTTGTTCCTTTTAGTGAGCCACGAAAGCAAATATTATATCAGAGTGAGAACATTTTAATTCACATTGACGTTAAGTGCTACTTGTTTGTTAAAAATGTCTTTCGTGCCTAAGAACACGCCGCACTCGCTGTTGTATATTGGTCCCCAGGCATTTCCGACTTTGCCAATCAAGAGCTACGCCGGATTTTAATTTAAAGACACTTTTGAAGAGGTTGACGCTAGTAAACAATATTTGCCAATTCTATTTCTTATATGAAGCCTTAAGTAGTAGTGGAAGATCAAAGGATGAAAGCAAAAAAAAACAGGTAGCAAGTCAATAGCAGCAAAATTCAAAATCACAGGTTGATTGTAAAATAAAGAGGAAGTTACTGGCAAACAAGAGCTAAAACAGTTGCAGCAAGTAAAATTGTGACGCGTGTTGAACTGATTAAAGCCACACCCGTGTAGTATTAGAAACACAGATATAAAACTGTTTTCCTAAGGAAACCTTAAAAAATTATATATTTTCAAGGTCTTTATGCCAACACAATTTTCTCAAATTATCGTACAATTGGTAGAAAGCGAGTAGAGGTGTAGCGCACAGTTTTTCATAACAATGCATGTACTGTTTCTTCTTAGAATATTGAGGTCTTGCTAAAAATAGCTTGCTCGAGCGGTTGCTTAAAGCAAGGTTTTGGCTTTAAATTATTAGCTTTTTTATAACTTAGTAATTCGGAATGAAGTACTTTCTAGTTGTGACTCGACGTTAACGAATTTGCTATATGTAAAAGCCACATATTCTGAAAACGTTTTTGTCTCTGCTTACCCCCTACGCACTCAATATCAAAGGCAATAACTGACAACTCACCCAATACTCCTAGCTTCACTGTAGCTTGCACTGCCCCGATTAATGAAATGGCGCAACAGCCGAGCCCTGTTATAGTTTTATTAACCAATCATGTTACAACAGCTGGGACAAATAACGCAATGCTAATGCTTTCATTGGCTGTATTTCTACGACTACGGTATTTTTTTATTATTTTATGACAAAATGAAAGTCACTAATTATATTATCTACACCCCTGGGGCAGGTAGGCGCAGGGTGGGGGTATGTGCAAGGGATGGACACCAGGGATGTTATCCCTAGGGGATTGAAACATGGTCGCCATGCATCAGTGGTTGAGCCCTGGGGCTGCGCATAGGGTGAAAGACATTTCTTTTTTTTTTTCTTTTTAAGGAGAGCATTAAGGAGAGCTTTCTTATAGCAAGAGTTTTCTTCTCCTCTCTGAAAGTGGCTGCATGTGTACCATGAGTTTTTGTTGGGTAGCAATCTATTGTGGGATCGGAAATTGATGTTTTGGCAACGGAGAGGTTGCGTGGGTTCGAGGGGCGCTGTGTACGTTTTTCTATAAATTTATGGAAAGTAGACCGGTCATTATCAAAGGGTGATTGTATCTTCGGGGAGGTACGAAAGGAAAAGGGCAAAGAAACAGTTGTGTGTATAATGAGCTTTTACAAGGGTTTTCACTATAGTGCAGTTCCCTCGACGTGCTCTCTGAGTTGATTTTTGTTATTATATGCAGGCGAGCGCTTTCCGAGCAGACAAATAAGTGATTTAGCATTGAGTCTCTTAAATTAAAGCAGATTTGTCGACTGAAATAGAGAATCTGTTACTTATAATAAGCTGGGTTGTTTAAAGAGTTTGAAATACACCTGTAAATGGTATTCAATGAAAATTGACTAAAATAGTGTAATTTTTCCTAAACCGTATGGCTGAATTTTACTGTGTGATCCCGCACGAAGTCATTATAGTGAAAGATTGGTATCTCACCTTATCAATATCACCCGTGCAAAATTAAATGATTTGTGACCCAGAGATTGTACTGCACCCATAATGGCCAAGAAGCAAAGCTTCCGACGTTATCCGAGTACTTGAATTTATAGATATTGTGTAAAATATTCCAACTCGTGCACTGTTGAAAAAAAAAACGAGAATTCAATTCTCGAAAGTTTGCAAGTTACGGTATTCTCTGAAACTAGAAAAAGTAGTTGAATAGCGACTGGCTAAGTGAAAACATTGTATTATCTTATCGTGACTTGTTGTAACGATATCGAAATTGATATGATGGTCTAAATAACTGTTCTTGAGAAGAGGCACTTGTGGGTTGTATTAAGCTACAAGATCGCTTTACTTTTTTCGCAACTGAGTTTAGTGACATATTTTGTGACACAACTCGACTCTAAAAAAGGTAAAGGTTTGTAGGGTTTTTCTTTTAAAATTATAGCAAATAACCGCTTTGCAGAGGCATAGTAATTGGCCGGAAGAAAAGAGATAAATTAATTATGATATCGTGGCTATTTTGGCGAAAAATATGTCGTTTATATTTGACCCGAGCATTTACCGAAAAATCACAATACAATAAAAGCCTTTTTCTTCCTTTACTTTTATTTTTGTTAAGAAAAAAAGAGAAAAACCTGAGAAATTTGTTCGCAGAAACGTTCTTGACTCGCAAGACAGTTTTGATCAAATATAATCTTTCCTGTCTGACTGTATGTGTGGGTATGTGTGCCGGTAGTTTAATAAAAGCCTTGACAGAAGCGCTTGGTTAAATTTAACATAAATGATACTGGTTTTATAACAACCAAATCTCTTCACTGCTGCCTTCGTTTGAGATCCAATCCTATTATCAGCCTTAGAAAAAAGAAAGAAATTAAATTTGTTTTCTTTCAATATCTCAATTTGTAGCTTTTTTCTTTCATTCCAATGAAAAAGGTTCTGAGCCGTATTTAACACTTGTTGTGCACTATAACAAACATTCTGTAATATATGTACAACGTGCTTTAATTTAAAAAATTTAGAATATGAAGGCTTTTGCTCTCATACACTTGTAACGTCTTTCAAGTAGTCAAGCAAAACTATTGTGATTGAGCACGGAAAGGAAAAACGTCGTCTCCGTACGTTTTTGCAAGAGCTGTTGGTGTTGAAAAATTAGCCCTAAAAAAAGCTACTTTACCCTGCTGGCCTCCACTGGTCAAAAAAATCCATTAGAAGCAAGAAAATTAAAAAGTAGCTATGCTTTCTTTAATTATATAGATACTAGGTTCTGCAACTGGTGAGATTCTGTCTTAGAGCTATCTTCAGTCGTTGCGGATTAAAAGATCATGGACGTAGACACGTGCGAAGCAATATTACATGTTACAACACATTCAGTGAAGCGTTAAGTCGCAAACCACTTGTTTGTGAACGGTTATATGAAATAAAGCCCATCACATACATATCAATTCCTTCGAATTTGCTCTAATTATAGTTTGCTTATATTTGACTATTCACAAACTTGCTGCATCTATGCATCTTTGCCATTTATATCTTTCACAAAAGATAACTGTTATTGAAAACTCTTACTTTTTATGTTTTATTTCAAGGTTTTTTCAGAAAACAGGAGTGGTAAAATATAGTGTTTTACGCTCCCCAGCCCAGCGTGTGGATAGGAGCGTTGTGTGACTACCCTACGAACGGCTGCGTAGGAGACTACAACTTTCGTCAGAAGTTGTTGGGAAGGTTTGACCATGAACAGAATTTTAGTAAGATTTTATTCGTCTTGTCTAAATATGCCGTCATAACTTAGTCTCTGTCTCTATTCGCCGGTTCCCCCACCCCCCCGTTTCAATGTTGAATGTTTGCCAGACAATATTGCAGAAGAAAAGTCCGTTGAAATCCATCATTGAAAAGGGGGGAGGGGAGGGAAACAAAAGCATGGTAAAATGTGACAACCTTCCCAACAAAATTGGCTAAGGTTGTAGGTACAATAGAGCTTTCCAATAACTTGAAACTTTCATCAGAGATAAAACCATAAGACAGCATTGCAGCCATACAATCGCAATAATACATATGATATATATGCGTGAAGGTGACATAAAAGATAGAAGGAAAATAACCGAGCTACTGAGCTGAGGTATATGGTGTGATTACTGACAGTTGCGTATCCAGCACTTTGTGTGATAAGGAAAGGGAGCGGAGCAAAATGAAAAGGGGGGAGGGAGGGTGCGGAGAAAAATGTACCAGAAATTGGAGACATTTTTCCGTTCTGGGCTTTATGTTACTGAAAATTAAAAGGGCGGTTCTGGGGCCCATGTCTCACCCCTAGATCCCCTAACGAAAATCAAGTAAATTTGATTGCCCAGATTTGTGAGTTAAGTGCGTGATCTTAAATTTGCCAAACCGTATGTCTGTATATTGAATTCAGTGTCATGTTGTTAAATCGTGGAATCTATCGGAACCATTCAAATAAAATCCGATTGTAAGCTATTTAGTTGAAACACTCCCTAACAACCTTTCTTCCGCTTGTGTAACAGAAGAAAACATTTCTAACCTTCTTTGTCACCAATATTTAAGGGTAAGCTATTGTAAGCTATTGCATTTTCGTAATCTAAAAGACCTGTGTCTTGCAGGACTTCATCTCCAAGCTTGTCAGACAAAAACGCGAGGCCAACAGAGGATTTTGATTAATTGAGACGTTTATTGTTTTTATCAAGGCCGGGTCACATTTAACGAGGAATTTTTAGAGTTATGTTATCAAATAAAATTTACCAAACACTAAAAGTTTCTCTTTTTGACAGTATCATCACTGCCAACAAAAATAGTAATGAGTTATTCAAAATGTCCTTTACTACAAACTTTGAAATTCAAATTCATGTCTAGTATACATGTCTGGTATACGTTAATGTCAACTTTTAAAAATGTCCTCAGCCTTCACTGAACTACTATAGATGAAAAGGTTTAAATCGAGCTCTCCCTTTTTTTGTTTACTTTTAACTCTTAGGGCTGAGGGGGAGGTACTTCTTCGATGAGGATCCGGGAAACTGAATTCCAGCCCGTGTACGCGTCAGCAGTTCCGTAGCCATGGCAATTACCGACCCAGAATCCCACGCTCACGAGACCCTTTGGAACTCTCTCACAGACTCCTTCGATTTGTCGCACGCGGTGAAGGTTCTTTTTGGCGCCATTTCCATGTACCATGTAAACTAAACCATCAATGGGCAAAGGATACTTGCACTCGACACGATTGAAGGTGAAATACCACCTTCTGCAGCATCCGTGGCAGTTGTAGATGCGAAGAGGACCATTCCACAAGACACGCAGTCCTGTTTTGTCTGACAGCTTTTTGAAAGGACATTCCTGCACAAATAAACAAGTAGCGAATGTTACTAATCTCTTTTCAATTATGTGTAAGACTTAAGCCTTTAAAAAGACTCATTGTGACCAAGCGTTTTCTCTCTGTGCAAACTCTGGAATTCCCTCTTTGCTCAAATTAGGAAAAGTCCTTCTATTGACATTTATAAAAGTAATTTTAAAACCTTTCTTTCTAGGCGTATTTGTTCATGATATGGTTATTTGTACATTTTAATGTCTTAAATATCTTTTAATGTATTCTGTTATACCACCACATTATCTCTCCTGTTTTTTTTTAACGCTATTGTTGCCAGGCGACAAAAACACAGTTTTCCAGGTCCTTCTTTAATGAAACGCCGAACGGTTCGGTTCTTACAACTTAGTCAAAGAAGGACTGAATCTACTAGATCACAGGAGGTCGATTGATGTTAACGTCACATCAATAACACATTATCTCACACTATCAGTGTGAGATGACCTGTTGTCTGTCTATTCATAAACAAATTGATCGGCAAGCACGAATTTATGTGACACATTTGACTCTGTTTTGGGATATTTTGGTCAATTCTTGCTGTTAACAAATGTAAGCTAGAAGTTTCTCAGTCCAGGGAACATGAAAAAAATAATTTAAAAAACATATCCTTCACATGATAGAACGATATTCTAATGCCTGTCATAAAACGAAGCAAATTTATCACGTCCGGCCATTAATCAAGCAAACAAATGCTAATAACATCAGAATGAACCAATCAAACGTCAGAGTAAGACATCCAATCGGTGTCGCTGAAGCTAGAGAAAAACGCCCCACAGTCAAGTGAAGTTTTTGATTTGCTTTGATTTTGCTCTTATAACACGCATGCTCTGGAGTTTTGTTTGAGCTAAACGTAGAACTGAAGCAAACACGCTCAGGTAGAACTAAAGCAAACATGCAAACACACTTACGTTGACCAGTAAATAGAAAGCGAGACTATGCGACATTAAACTCGTTGTTCAGCTATTTACCTTGATCAGCCCAGTGTCTATATCGTTGTTGAGGTTGCTATAGACGCACTGCTTCCAGTTTCTTCCCATGGTTCCAGGAGGACCCTTGGGACCTGGTGGGCCTTTTACGCCCTGATCCCCTGCATCACCCTTGACTCCTTGTGGACCCATTGGTCCCGGGGGCCCTTGAGGTCCTTGATTGCCAGGTGATCCCGCACTACCTGCTGGTCCCGCGGGTCCAGGGCTTCCTGGGATGCCTGGAATTCCTGGCATACAGCAACATCCACTGTACCCACAGTGCCCGCCTGATGGCGTTGGTGGAGCTGTGGGTTGTGTGAACTTGAAAGATAAAAGAAAAGAAAAAAGGTCATTTTCTGTAAATATGGAACCTACGTTACCGCTGTTAGTGAGTATACTTTCACCTCGTAAGAATGCAGAAGAGTAAATTAAAAACAAATAAAAACTTGAAAACTATAAATTGTAAAATGCTGAGCACTACTGGAAAGTATCGGCTCTGTAATGTTTCTAAAATTAATGTCTAAAATTTGTAATTTTTTCTGTAATGTTTCTTAAGCGTTTGTCTTGAAGTGAGCCAAAGAGAGAGAGAGAGCGAGTACACGTGAGTCAACTAGAAGATTGTAAAACAAATGCTCTTACTGGGTATAAATGAACAAAGAAGCACAGATCAGTAAAATACAACATGTTCATATTTTAATTTGAGTGTTCTGAATGTTTTTATGTCATGTTAAAAATTTTCAAAGGCCTTAAAACTCGCCTTTACAAAGGCTATTTTAACAACTGACACAGACATTTAAACGCACAATCCCCTCATAAACACAAATTGGTAAGCCTGTTATAGGCTCGACTTCCTGCAAGGTCTTAAATGTGCGTGTGTTTAACCCATTTGACCTCAATAGTGACCTGCATCAAACTTCTCCTTACAATATCACCGCCTGATAAAGCATACACAGTACATACAGGTCACGAGAATGGCGAACATGATCACAAAAGATGAGATCTGTTGATTTTTAAACCAATTCTCCCGACTTGTGACATAAGAAATGTATAGAGGCCAGAGAGGAGAGTATGCATATTGATGTTGGGGCTAATAAGGGTAATAACAAAAGCGACACTGATACTGACCGGCGGAGAAGTATTTTGTCCTTGAGACCTTGGCACAAAAAGCATAACATGCAGCACAATCAGAGCAAGTTGAATGGCCGACATGTTTGCAAATACCTGCTGGAAAGTAAATTAACGTGTTGGCTCATTCAATCAATTAACGTGAAAACTCATCTACAAAAGAGAAACTCAGATACAGACGACAAAACACTTCTGAGTAATATTTGTTGTTAAAAATCTCTATCAGAACTTACAGTTTTTTTTTTAACTGAGAGTAGCGACTCTGACATCGCATATGAGCTACATTTGATATGGCTCCCGTCCTTGGCAATTTCCTTTTCAAGTCCTGATTTTTGCGATAAAAGTCAAAAAGACAGAGAAAATACAAACGCGGGAGCGCTGTAATTGGCATAGCTGTAGCGTCTCCCCGGCCAGTGTTTTTGTACTTGTTTATATTTTGTCTTTTTCTTGCCTTGTGTAATATGTTTTTGGCCGAAGATAAATAAATAAATAAATAAACCTTGTTCAAAAGACCGTCAGCAAGTGCTTAACGCAAAATATTGATTGATTGAACGGCAGTTTATTGAAGGTGACACATAAGTTTGAAAATGTGTAGATTTACTTTAGGAAACTGAAATAAGAATTCTTATTCTCATGCAATCGACACCAAAATTTTCAGCTTTAGTCGAGTTCCACAGAAATCTATTTAGTCCAAGTCTTTCATATGACTGGTCAGTTTCTGTCACAGCAACTTCTCCATTTAATAAATAAATAGCTTTTATACCCAAATTTTAGCTGTGGAGCTTTTGATCTTTTGGTAATGGAAGGACAAGTTTTCTGCTCCTCACAAAACAATTTTCGCATCACTGCTTTATTTCTTTGATTTCGTAGAGCTAACAGGTTTTTGAGAGCTTGAGATTTTGTTAACACAAAATAGAAGGAAAATTGCATTGCTCCTAGACGCGAAAATTTTGTCACGAAAATATTGAAAATAAACATGTTTGTACTTTGTATTTAAGTACATGACAACTGAGATACCACAAACAACGCACAGCTTGGTTGAAAACACCATCATAAGAAATTGAAAACTTCAAACTGCATGCTTTCTAAACTAGCTTAACTCGGCTGCCAAGTGACCATATAGCACTAAGTCTGAAACTGATAACGTATTTGCATGGAAATTTCTTTAGTGGGATAATTTTTTTACAGATAATATTTTGGCGCGCAAATGGGTGCATCTTCTGCGATCGTATATTGAAGAAAATTGCAAAAATTGAAAACCCACAATAATTTCGTACTTTACAATTTCGTGTTTTGTGCCACTTGTGCTAATAGAACTGTCACCCTCTTACGTAGCCCTTGAACATAACCAGCCATATACAATGAGTCGCATATATGCTTGAACTACGCGTCGCTTTGCAAAGCACTGAAGATTTGTTGATAAAAAAGCTTTCAACGTTTAGTTTTTGCCACTGAGAGTAGTGATTCTGGTATTAAGCAAATATTGATAGCTCGAATCCTTAGCTCTAGATAAAAGCTGTTTAATTTCATTGTAAATTTTTTAAGCGGGAAAAAACCACCCAGCTTATCCTGAAGTTTAAAAATAACACAAAAACAAAATTTACAGAGAAAGTTAGCAACAAAATTTTGATTGACTGGAAAGTTTAATGAAGAGCGGGCACACCCGTAGGTTTGAGAAGTTTGCATAGTTTAAAACCTAGAAAACTATGCCGGATAAAATTCTAATTTTCACGCAATAAATATATACCGAAATTCTATTTAGTAGAGTTCTACAGACCTCTGTTGCAGTCAAAGTGATTGCTTAGTGTTTTTTTTCTGTTTTCTGCTGCAGCATTTTCGTCATCTATATACACCGTGTTCATGCATATTACGTTTGTTGATATATTGTTATTTAAGCCAAATTTCAACTACGAGACTGTAGTTCGTTTGGTGAATGGAAGCGCAAGATTTCTATTCCTTAAAAAAACCAACCTTTTGCATCGTCAGTTTCAATTCTTCGAATTTACAGAGCTGCGAGTTTTTGAGAATATTTGCGTTTTCTTCATAGCACATGCAAAGCGAATGAAGATAGTTGCTGTCACGAAAGTTTTGTCACAAAAATTTTGAAAATAAACGTGTTTGAACTTTCCTTTAATGGACAAGGTCTATGAACGGACTAGAGTATGACACGCAAAAACAACACGCACACACAACTTACGTAATATTCACTGCTCCACTGTAGCCTGCACTAGCTTGCACTGCTCGGATCAATGAAATGGCACAACAGCCGTGCCCTGTTATAGTTCAGATTAACCAATCGCATAATGACATGATACTTTTCAGCAAATAGAACCATAGACAATATACTTGCTGACATTCGATATTATGGCTATGTGTTGATGGGGGGGGGGGGGCTCAAGTGAATTAAGGAAAGGGTCTCCGCAGATTTGGAGGGGGGTGGTCTAGTTTAGAATACTTTCAAGGTACTGATTAGAAAGTTTGGCAGAGTCGAGCATTTCCTTGAAGTATTTAATTTTTGTCTTCGTGAACTTTGTTTTTGCGTCACGTGACATACCACGCCCAATTTTTACAATTTATTTTGATTGAAATTTACAATATTTTAAGAAAACGAATTCCCATTAAGTTTGCCTTGTATCAAAGACTTGAGGCAAAAGGTTTAGGGAACTAATTGGGGTTTTGGGAATTTAGGTACTCTCTTTAAACTATGACGTTTTAGTTTTGGAGAGGGACTGGGACTAGAGAAAAACAGTAAATAGTTACGTAACAATTAACGTTTTCAGAAAACCCCGTTTAATTTAAATTGCCTTTCCACAACGTGGAGGTTTTGGAAGAAAGATGGGTAGTTATAACGTTGATTATCATGTTGTAATAGAACTATTGCAAATTTTGCATAAATTAGGGCGTGGTCAATCATGTGATCGCAGAAAACACACTAATTTATCCAAAAAGTTGATTTGTCTCTTATTACACAATTATAAGCCATTTTGTCTTGAATAGCAACGCTTCTACAAGAAGTTCGAAAAAAGGTGATATTTCTTGAGGAGCCATTCCTTAATCCACCTGAGGGGGGGAGGGCAGAATGGCCGGACATTTACGCATAATAATGAGGTACCGTGGCGAGTCATTCAAGCATGAACGCTCCATAAAAGCGCCACAATAAGAGAGAAAAGGGACGAATTTGGCGAAGTTTACTCACTAAAATCGCTATTTCGAAACACTCACAGGATACTTTTTTAAGATAAAACAGCGGATTTTTGTATTTAAAGGGCAAATCTACGTCGTTAAGTAAAAAATAGGAAAATACAACGACAACAACTTCCAGACTTTTTGCTTTCAAAAATGTGCATTTTCGGGATTTTTTACTATGGGTTTAGACCCGTATTAAAATTCAGCTTGGAGTCTTTTTCGAAATGAGCAACAAACTCCGTATGAGACAGCGGATTATCGAAGATAAATGTTTCCCCCTACACCCTACACCCTTTCGTCCAAATTCGAGCAGAAGAAGTTCCAGACTTTTGCGCTTGAAAATCCGAGGTTCAAAATTCGCGCGTGTTCCGAGCCAAATCTTTGTCTTACCAATTAGACTAAATGGTTACCATGAATAAACAATAAGTAGCTAAACTCTATTGTAATAAACTAAAATGCAGTCCTCTGTAAATGGAGTATTTATGCAAATTGCGTCTAAATAAGGCACGTGCGAAGTTTGAATACTGTATACGTATGGATATCGCTTATTATAGACAAGTTTTTCTTTTAGCAATGAGAGATCACGAGTATTCAAAGCCACAAAAATGACAAAAATGGTTTCTGTACAATCAATGCGTGCGATTTCTGATAACAAAGACTCACTGATGGTAGTGATAGAAACCATTCAGTCTATTAACTAACATATGTAGTGCTGAGATGCGAACACTAGTCGCCTGTGTGTCGCATATCCATATGATCGGTACTTGACTACAAGCAGTCTCTCTTTCCGCTCAGGGATATAGTCGAGGGAAACGAACAAGCGAGCGGGCGCGAACATCGCCTGCCGCGTTAAAACGTGACGGAGCGCTACACTAGCGGCTCGACACGCACCGCTGTTTTGGTTCACCATAAAAGTTAAAAAGCTCCCAAAGACAGAAGCAAAACGTTGCGGCGTCTGCCGTTTCCATGCACTAATAAGCGAAATGCTGGGTTTATTTACGACACAGTCACCTCGCTCGCGCAGAGACCATTCGAATGGCCTTCTTTCTGTGTTGTAACGCCCAAACGAAACCACTCTAACAATGGCCACGCAATAAATCAAAATGGAAAACCGTTTCATGAAATGTTCTTCCAAAATATGTGCATATGTGTGATTTTGCGAAACAAAAGGAGAAACAAAAGCGCCCTACGTTCATTGTTAAGTTTGCCGCCTACATCATGTTAATAAGCATCGCCGTGCGTTCATGGTAATCAATGAACTATAAGCTCTTTCTAAGCGTCAACGAATTACAATGCGCGATATGACAGATCTACAAACTTTTTTGCACTGGAAGTAAATGTCCCGAGAACAATAAGCATTCTGCGCGAATGAAGTGAAAACTCTGGGGACAGCTGTGAAGTCAACGGGTTGGGAAGGATATGGAGGTTTTCAGATTGCAAGAAGTAAACTGAGCAGGAAGTCGTAGGGAAGGATACTGAAACGTTCTTTTTTTTCCTAAGCCCCCGTCTATCGCTTCTTTCGGAAGGTAGTTACCTCGGAGCCGGGCTAGCTACTTTAGGTGAAGGTTAAGTCGCACTCGAGCCTGGTTTCTGGAGCATAAGGAAAAAAATCGAAACTTTGTATAGCGAGTGTGATCAGTTCAGCATTTATCTTCTATATAGATATCTACCAGATGCTTCTTGGTTGAGGCGACTACACCGGTTCGCTGTGAGTGATATTTTTTCTGTCTTTCAATAACTATCTCCAAAGTATGGCCAGCGTTTTTTTTTCTCCTCTGCTCCCTCCCTTTCGTTCTCCTTTCTCTTTCACGTGGTTTTGAGTCTAATAGGTGTCATAAACCTTGGTTTCTTCCGCTTAAAATGGCCCAGTTTTCACGAGCCACCTTTTTAAAAGACCAGCAAGTATGTTTTTTAAAGTTTGAGATCTCTGTTAAAAAGCTTTAATAGGAATTTAAGACAAAGTCAGACATTCACTTTCTGATGATCCACAGCAGTTAGATTAGCACTCTTCGTACGGGTTACGTCTTTTTCACACATTTCAACAAAAGGCTTCTACCGTATTTTCCTCACTAGGCTGCTGCCGAAAGAAATTCGCGTCAAGCTCCTTGGCTTGACCATAACAGCGGTCAAACGCAAAAAGCTACGTCACATCCGGTCTTTCAGAACATGTCCCGGCAAACCGAGTTTCACGCCGGCAAGACTTGTGCAGGACAGTTTCTTCATTTTCGACAAATGTTCAACGTAAAAAGCTTAATTTTTCAAAAATGGCGTTAAGTTTTGCCGCTGAAGTGAAACTTTCAACATTTGTCTGTATTTTTCTTACAAAATTATGGCGAGAACTGCGCACGCGTCATGCGTTTGACCGCTGTTAAGGCTTGACCACGTAGCTACATGGCTGACTAAAATCACCGCAGACCACATTGTATGGCGGATTGCCAACGGAAGAACAGACGAAAATACAAACTACAGGTATCCCAAGTTCCTGGTGTGGTAGTACTGGTTTCATAAAAGCGTATAAAGATTCTCAGAGGAGTACTAACTCGTAGGAGTACTCTTAGACATATAGCAAAAAAGTGCCTCACCTCACCTCTGTGATTTATTTTTAGTATTTTTGTGGTGATTTGGGCGATTCCAGTGATCATGAGTTTTAGCTTCTCTATTGTCCTCCCCCTCAATATACAGCAGAAGATTCCAAAAAAATTTTGTTTTTTTTAACCTCACTCCAAGCATAGAATTTTTCAAGACAAGTTTCGCATTGATAATGATGATAACAAGGAGTGAATATAATATAAAAATAATGGAGTCTGATGATCTGGTTGGTAAAATAGCAAAAATTTTGGCTTTATTGATTACGAGAAACCAACTTCAAAAAATCTCAACTGTATTCACCTGATTGGTGACAAAAAAAAATTAACCATTATATCAAAATGCCCCTTTTGTGCTTTCCCAGATCATAGTACGGCAGTTTGATATTCAACGTGCAGAAAACACTTTATGGAATGGAATCTTAACTCCCGAATTTAGGCTGGTGCTGTTGGCTTCTGACGATAGTGCTACATTAGCTGGCCTTATTTCGCACTCTAAACAACGCATATTTTCCTCCGAAAACAAATGAACTGGAATTTCTGAGGCGCATGGCTGTATAAGGTCTTCTCGGAACAGATATTCCACCGAAAAGATCCGTTAGGTGCCCCTCAGAGATGGGTGAAGACTCTTAATATCTTCATGTAATAAGATATGGTGAGTCAGTTTATCAATTCAGTTCAATATTTTAATATTGAACTGGCCATGGACTGATGAACTTTAAAATAGAAATGCAAACAGGAACTTTGCTATGACAACTAACTGACCATTATTTATTTTATGGCTATAGAGAATAATAAGATTACACCGACTTAAGTTATTAATTATATTCTTGCCCGGGGCATCATACGTCTTGGTCATGCACATGTAGAAGGTTATGGTCTGTACACAGGCTTACCATCCTTGGTTTGTGTGGTGGGCTGTGCATTTATAATGGCTATGTCGGTTTATCAAATATGCAAAACTAAAGCTGAAATGTAGGAGCTTTAAAACTGAGGAATATGAAATGAAAACTCACAAAATTGCTCCCACGTGTTTTGATTTGTGTTTCTGTGTTTATTTTGGCGATTTAAGGTTCGCGAAAGCGATGTTTTCAAAATAACGGTCGGACTCGCTCAAAAGTAGAGAAAGAGAACAAGGCATGCAACTAGGCGACCCGCAAATTACACTACCCAGTCGGACATTTCGCCAAAAAAGTCGTATTTGCCCGGTTCGCTCATACAAAAAAATCTTAGCCCTCGAAAAAATAGTCTTGGGACAACGTTTTGGCCAAATTTGAGTTAGATTTGATTGCGGATAGACCTTTAGAATCGAGCCCAGACTTTTGAATACGTTTGTCAATTTGCTTTCTCCCTATGATCTGCAAGAAATCCGAACTCAAAGGAATTCGAAGAATGCATTTTTCCGTTAAAATTTGAATTCACGTGCGACAAACTGCCGCCCCTGGCCTCCGTACGCGAAACTTTTGGTCGGTGACAAAATCTTCTCTGAGGTAACCCGAGTGGCGAGTTTGACCGACAAAGGAACCCAGTTGAAACACATACATTTTTTTTAATTTTCCTGCCCGTAGACTGCTGCTACATTCGAGTCCTTTTTTATCTGTGAGCAGAAAGTAAGGCCACTCAGATGGCATAAAAGCGATGGAACATAGTTTTCCTTATTTTTGGAAATGAACTCAAAGCACCCCAAGTCTTCGTTGTTATATTTCCACCCACAAAGCCCGGTCAATAAGAACTGGAAGCTGCCGGGGTTTACTAGAAGTTCTAAAACAAGTTCAGTGCCACGAATTACCTGCCCGGTAGGTTTACTGAACTTACGTTCACCGTTCTGGCTTTTTGAACGTAAAATCCAAACCGTGAAACGGGTGGTCGAATGAGAATAAGCTTGAATTCCCTACTGATTCCTTGGTCCCAAGGTTGAAAAAAGTTGTCGCTTGCTTTCCACCAATTCTCGGGCGGCAAACGATAACACCGTTACCAAACACTTCTCTAACCATGGTGCAAACTTCTTTTCCTGTCAAAGTGAAACGAAAATCCTTCGCTTTTTCCAAAATCTCATCCAAGTAAATTTATTCTCCGGACTTTAACTCATAATTCTGTGTTAACATGTCATGAAAACGGAAAATGCAAGCCAGTCAAAAGTAATGAAACTATTTTGCATGATCAGCTGCTGTTGTTTGGTAAATGGCACACACACACACGACAAAAAAGAAAAAACAATTCAACGTACCACCACCGTTTTTCACTTCCCTTTTCGGTCTTTTTCTTTTTGGCCTTAGGCTGGCCTGAGTCCGCGTCTTCCATCTTGTTTTGTTTTGAATTTTTGCGCCCAGCGACCCTCAGTCTACGTGCAGGGGAAATTTAAAAAATGGCATGTCTTTCAACTGGGTTCCTTTGTCGGTCAAACTCGCCACTCGGGTTACCTCAGAGAAGATTTTGTCACCGACCAAAAGTTTCGCGTACGGAGGCCAGGGGCGGCAGTTTGTCGCACGTGAATTCAAATTTTAACGGAAAAATGCATTCTTCGAATTCCTTTGAGTTCGGATTTCTTGCAGATCATAGGGAGAAAGCAAATTGATAATCGTATTCAAAAGTGTGGGCTCGAGTCTAAAGGTCTATCCACGATCGAATGTAACTCAAATTTGGCCAAAACTTTGTTCAAAGACTATTGTTTCGAGGGCTAAGATTTTTTGTGTGAGCGAATCGGGCAAATACGACTTTTTTGGCGAAATGTTCGACTGGGTAGTGGAATTTGCGGGTCGCCTAGTTGCATGCCTTGTTCTCTTTCTCTACTTTTGAGCGAGTCCGACCGTTATTTTGAAAACATCGCTTTCGCGAGCCTTAAATCGCCAAAATAAACACAGAAACACAAATCAAAACACATGGCAGCAATTTTATGAGTTTTTATTTCATATTCCTCAGTTTTAAAACTCCTAAATTTCGGCTTTAGTTTTGCATATTT
The DNA here is from genome assembly GCA_964017195.1 of Siderastrea radians. Lineage (NCBI taxonomy): Eukaryota > Metazoa > Cnidaria > Anthozoa > Scleractinia > Rhizangiidae > Siderastrea > Siderastrea radians. The sequence goes on from OZ024890.1 coordinate 26,980,784, forward strand.
GATAAACCGACATAGCCATGATAAATGCACAGCCCACCACACAAACAGAGGATGGTAAGCCTGTGGTCTGTATTGTTAAAACCGCCTACAGTGCATTTTTGAAAAGCATGACGCCAATTGACGTCAGAGTACAGTATTTTCTTGCTGCTGTGGTTAGATGCTCAAGGCAAGTTTTGTGTTTGTAATCGCCAGTTTCGTATTTATTGTGATCACAAACCTTCATAAGGGGTTTCTGTCATGACCGGCCTAACAGGCATCTCTGGTTCTCGGCACTTTTGACTATATTGTAGGCATAACATTCAGTCAAAGATAATATATACAGCTTGCTGTTTTGCGCTTTCGGGGGAGAAGCATTTTTAAGGTGTTGCCAGTTTGCCCCAGTGTCGTTTTTGTTGTTATTTTTCTGTGCTGACGTCGCTTTTAGTTGCATCTCACCGTAACTTTTGAACCAAAATGCTCCCTTCCTTCCTTTCTCCCTCTCTCTCTCTCTTTTCGGTGTCGCTTGCCAATTTAGTTTCCAGACGGCCACAATTTTGATTTATAACCCCTCCCAGGTTCACACAAAGTTCTGCGATTCACGTATTTCTAGAATCTCTTTCTATCCAAAATAGTTGAAATTATTACCAGTCAATTTTCGTGTTTTACATGTATTACGCGCATGTTTGCTTTATTAAGCAACTCACACATTGGCTTCTCCTGTGATCATCACGGATTAGGCACATTTGTGTTGCCATGTTATTCAACCACATTGTAACCGCATCAGTTCGTAGCCACAAAGGTCCGGTTTAACATTACAGTTTTAATTGCCTCGGCAAAGTTCCTGTTTATATTGCTTTTAGTTTGATAATAATAAAGCTTGTTTCTGTTGAAATATAGGTGCTATGTATTTATAGGAACCGCAGCATTAACATACCACCACGCGATCGCTGGTTTGGCTGATCGCTGCACTTAAGCTTAAGTTCTTACTTTTTTCAATGAACAGTTTAACTCAGTGGATTCTTACTGGTAAATATGGCAAGTTAAAAATTAAAGGAGGTTTGTCTTTCTTCCACCACGGATACGTCTCGGTTCGACCCTGGTTTCAACTTTTTCACGCTAACAACAGTACAGAGGCCGATATTTCTAATGTGTTGTGTAACTGGAGGCCAGTACAAGCATTGATCTCATTTGAGCAAAACGCAGGAGCACGCGCTGGATATGAGGGCTAAACAACCAACTAGAAGGGTACTACCGAATGAGTTGTTTATAACCATCTCACTTTTTTTCCCAGAAGAGCTTCTGGACAGCGGATAGGTAGTGGATCAGATACGGATTTATAATTCATGCGTTTATGATTTCGTACCGCAACCAAGGAGACCTAATTGCTCAAAGGGCTACAAGTGCTTAAAATATGAATGAAAAGCCACTTGATTGACCACAACACGCAAACAAACACGCATCAACATAAAAAAAAACTTTAACAGCAACACACCTGCAAAACAAAAACATTTCAGTTACTGGCTGCACTGCAATGAAGAGGTCCAGGTGCACGGATGTTACCGAAGAAACGTGGTTTTTCTCTCTTCAAAATTTATGTAATTCACACACAAATGATCATTAATTTGGTCCGATCACCGTCCGACCAATAATGTTGGCGTCAATGTGAAAGGAAAGGCGATGTGGACGGGGGGGGGGGGATTAGAGAGGGGTAGAGGGGGGCTGGAGGCGTGATTAGGTTAAGTGGGGTATTCCCACTCGAAAGCTATGTAGAAATGTGCTGCCCAAAAGGCATGGGTTTTTTTCCCAGTTGTATTAGCTTAAAATAAGGTGAAGGCTTAAGCGGTTTTGGGCTCAGAATGAGGTAAAACGGAACCGTGATCAGAACCTACGAAATCACTGACAAGAAACAATGCTTAGTGCCTACAACATATTATGAAAGTACATACGAGTATATCTCAAATAAAGTGGCCGGTGATGCCGGTTGGTTTGACTTACACGGGCAGAACCTGAAATAGGGTCTGATAAATTTTAGAATCCATGTACGAATTTGATTGTGATATATTGTAATTTAAGTTAGGGCGGAGATAGGCCATGAAGAAACCCCAAATAAACCTCCAACCTACCCCCCCCCCCCGCTCCTGCCCCAAAGACACCCCCGTAATTCCAAAAACTGATACCCAGGGGAGCAATGATACAATCTACACCTCTATCACATATGCTAAACCTGAGTTTATCAAAAACAGTGTAAGCTTCTATTTGACTTAGGAATCTCAATTTTCGTAGCTACTTATCCGACTGAGTGCTCAAACCGAAGGAAATGCAAAGAAACTGGACAGTGACAGCGCCACTCGGCCATTTTTTCGTAAATAATTCGTCTTGTGTTGTCTACATTCACTTCAAAGTTTAATTAAAGTGCTCGCGGTTCAGTCGGGTTCACGGAGTAAGCTTGCTCCTTTGCAACTGGCAAAGGAAGCAGCACAACGCTTTAAAACGTGCATTCAATTCCAGCTAGTTCTTGCCTTTAATTCATTAGTTGTCTCAGTGCTGAAAATTTCTTGTCGGGAAACGGATGATTAGTAGTGTAAGTTATTAATGTAAAACTCCTACGCAGTGACTTCAGCACAATGTCATCTCTTCCCAGACATCATGGTCTGTTAATAAAGTAACAAATAAGCTGAGTTTACATGTTTACACTTAATATTCACTTATAATCGTTTACTTGTAGAGTAAGTTTTGTTATCCGGACGAAAGCCCCGCTCTGTTTTTCACAGTAGTTACTCTAAAACAAAGAAGCATGACCAAGATAAGTGCAATTACAAGAAATTTTTTCCGCGTTAGTTATAGCTTTCTATAAGCTTTCTTTGTCCAAACAAAGCCATTTGTTAATCACGTTCTCTGCTTTGTTAAAACAACTTTATATTTCTGAAAGGAAAACAAAAAAGTTTAAGTGTGTTGGTTATTTTTTTCCGCGATCGTAAACCGCAAGTTCCTTGTTCGATATCATTGGTTGTCTGTCAGTTTGTATATAAAAGGAGTGTTTCGACAGTTCTGTTAGTTGTGCATTACTTTGCTGTAGCCATCAAGTGAACGACTCTACTGGAACTTGGTAAGTGACTGTCATTTGTTTAGCCTATAAGACTTAAGCTAAAAGCCCCTATGGTTAAAATCTTAACTGGCCTTCTATAAAATTAAAAAAGAAAATTAATTTCAGAATTAAGTTTATGTCGTGCCAAGAAACTTGGTGTTGGGTAATGCTAGTCAGCGACTTTATGGGCTTCCTGCTAAGATCTTACTGTGAAAATCGATCAGTCAAATGCAAACGTTCTACAATCTGTTGTAGAGAAAATCGTGACATGGAGTTTTAGTTTTTTTTTCTGGATCAGTGGCGACTCTTCCAAGCCCCCTGCAAGCCCATTCAGCGCAGGTTCGCTTTCCTTTTCCAAAACTTTTCAGAGAAAGCGCTTGTGGCAAACTGACCGTATTTCTAGTCATTTCCTTCACTGAATGAAGAAAACTTTGTTAAAATTTTCATTTTTTTTTTCACTTATAGCCGAAAACATTTTTGGAAACGATTCAATGGGCTTGAACATTCTCATAAATTAATATCTCGCCGTTGCTTTACGCTGGTACTTTTTGTTCGAAACTTGTCACTTCTTCGCTATTTAGTTTTTTACCTTACAATGAGGGCCAGGTTGTCCAACACTCTATTTCTTTGACAAGTCTTGTATCTGCTATATTTAAAAGCTCCAACTGACAGTCCGCAGTGTCCATAAATTGACCTAAATGTAAACGAGTGTGAGTGTAGTTTGATTATCCAAATGAGAGTCAAGATCAAGTAATTCTTTTTCTTTGGTGCAAGTTGCTTATTAACATTATTATTTTACATCTTTTATTTCTGAGTAACGAAATGGCTCAATTCCTAAAGTTTTTTTCCTTTGAAGCTTTCTTTTTTATACTCTCCCGAAATCACTGTCATGAATAATTGACTTGAAAATTAAACACGATCGAACTAGGCGGTTCAGGTCAAACAATATCTTTCTCTAATTGCAGAATTTCGTGCAGCGTCATGATTGCGGTATCTACGCAATTGTGTCAATTGAATAACTGAGGATAAAGAAACAACACTGAATATTGACGCACTTCTACACTTTCCGCATTGCGAGATCTTAACTAAGCTTTTTTTGACCACAATACCATGACCACCACCGGCCATATGCGCAATACGATTTGTCCGTCGTTGAACAGACCAGCTGATTCTCCAAAATAAATAAATAAATGAATAAATAAATAAATATATAAACAGATAGATTTATAGATAGATGAACAAATAAATACGATAAGCGAAATGTGGCGTTGTTGTGTGCTGTTTGAACTGTCCTCTTTTAGTTCTTGTTTTCACCTTTCTGTGTACCAAAACACATCGTAAACAGGAACATAAGCTGCAGACAGTATGCAGAGATGGTTGCATTGTTTATTAATTTGCTCTTATTTAACAGGCATCTATCTCTGATTGAAGAACATGTTGACTGTTAGACTTGCCTTAGCAGCAGTTCTTCTGTTTCCATGTTTTTCTTCGGCTTACTACGCAGACGACGCGAACTCGAACTCAAAATCGGTTAGTGGTAATCCTTACATAAGTGGGGAGTTGGTGTTAAGTTTTCAGCATTTTATCTTTATCATCTAGAGAAAAGAAGCTAGGGTTGCCGTATTTTAGGGAAATTAAGTAAAAAACACTGAGAATTTTGGTGACTGAAAAGTAATATTTTAAGGTTAACATTAATGAGATGGACGCCAAAACAGTTTGCTATCAACCCGAAGCGCTCTGTTGTGTCTCTCTTTTATTACTTTATTTCTTCATTTCATTGAAAATTTAACCAGACTCCCCATTAAATAATACAATCAGCTCAATCAACTAGAAACAACTCATCATTAGGTAACTTTAGTACACGACTGAAGCCATCAGGTGGTATTTCATTGCTAGTAATAACTGTCTGGAAGGAATGCATGTCAATCGCTCATGGCTATATTTTTTTTGGATATGAAATTTTCATTGAACAAGCATTTTACACTACTTCACAATACATGTACTTATTTGCTTATATACTTACAATGCTTAACATATACTAACAATACTTTACAATCCTTGACATAACTTTACCTTACAGTTACAAAAAAAAAAGAAAAAATTACTTACGTCTAGCACTAGTCACAACAGAAAACTAACAAACTTTTAACATCACCTGGGCAAAAGCAAACTATACAGAGTAAACATGAACATAAACTAAGCGAAACAAAGAGTACATATTTTGACTTTAAAAATATAAAGAGTGAATGTTTGACGTTAGGAAAATTGACCGTTTTTTATCAAAGGCAATGCAGGCAGTGCGATTGTTGCTCATCCAAGCAATTTGTATTCTATATCAACTTTTTTTCTTTTACAAGGGTAATAAAGTCTGTAAACTGGTACCTTTTATCCTCTTGTGTGTTTATATAAAGAAAGAAAGTATTTTCCAATTAAAATCAGATGATTCAGGGTTAAACAAGAGACGGCGAGTCAACGGCGTGGATCCAGGATTTTTACAAAGAAGGGATTACAAGTAAAAAAACAAGAATATGCTGTTATTTTTGGGATGAAAAAGCGATAGACATAAGGGGTCAGACAAGGTTGGAAACTTCCAATGGTGGGGGGGGGGGTGTTGCAACCCCCTCAATCGCTTTCGATTAGATCACTTTAATTACAAGCGGTCACACGTATTGGTCGCATTTTTTTCTAACTAAATATTTGCACTTTCTTGATTTCCAGTGTTCGTCATCAAATTGTGGATGTGGAGGTTGTTGCGCGCCAGGAATTCCTGGCATTCCTGGTACTCCCGGGCCCGCGGGACAAAATGGCCCTCAAGGACCCACTGGTCCTACTGGTCCTGCTGGTGCTCAAGGACCCAAGGGCGATCAAGGAGCACAGGGCATACAGGGTCCTACTGGGCCAAGAGGTCCCTGGAAGCAGTGCACCTTTAATAAGTTGAATAATGGAGCTGACAATGGATTGATCGTGGTAAATAAAGTTCATATATACAAAACTACCTGTGTGTGTGTGTGTTTAATTGTTTGTTTGTGTGTGTGTGTGCGTGTGTGTGTGTGTGTGTGTGTGTGTGTGTGTGTGTGTGTAATTAGCAGGAAAGTTGTATTTTGAGTGCAAGTAAAATATGTCTCAGTGTCGTAAATAATGAATTCACTCGTTCATTTTTTTTTCTCATTTAATTTATTTATGGTTCCTTTCCTGCCTTCCTTTGCTTCCTTAAAGAACTGATAATCACATTTACATGGAAAAGGTCGCAAGATGTAAGCTCTCCAAGTCGATAGTCAAATCTTACATCGAATTCAGGTATCACACAGCTCTTTTGGATCCTTTAATTTCACTGGACCTTGTTATCACGCGGCTCACTGAGTTTAAAAACGGAGTTCGGAGTTCAATATAACCATAGCTAAGGCTCGATACCTCAGCTACACAAATATAAAATGGTAAAGCAGGATATACTTAGCAAGAAAAGAACTCAAGGATATTGGGGAAACAAGCTCAATTTTTCTTGGAGGTGTTGAGCTCTGTACATCAGAAATGTTGCTAAGCAACAAACTTAACGTGCTTGCGCCTCTCATCCCCTCCCCGAGGAATGATGCAATTAGGTAGTTTTCGAAACTTTACTCCCTTCATGCTCATAACTTTTATTTCCCTTAGGAATGCGTTTTTAGAAAGTCGTCATCCCGATCCAGCCTTCGCGTTTTCTGGAATGGCCCTCTTCGTATCTATAACTGTAACGGCTGCTGCAAAAGGTGGTTCTTCACCTTCAACGGCGCTGCATGCAATGCTCCCGCAGCCATCGAAGGTGTGGTGTACATGGCAACGGGGGCAAGCCCAAATGCCGTTAAGGATCTGCACCGCGTCCGCCATATTGAAGGAGCGTGCGATCATATCCCTTCTGGGGTGGTGAAAGTGGGATTCAATGTGGGTAATTGCCATCGATATAGTAACGCTGATGCGTACACTGGTTGGAATTCAGTATCACGGATCTACATAGAAGAGGTCCCTCCACCGCAGCCTTAGGTTTATTCCTAGGCAGTTCCATCAAAGTTGTAACCTCTTTCTGCTTGACGCAACTAAAAAACACCAAGCTGTAGTTGACTCAGCAATAATTAATGCTTAAGGTAGCCAAGCAACTTCTTTATAATATTGTTTTAGTTTCGGTTTAGTTTGTAGAAGGTAATAGATGGAAAGCACTGGTATACAACTTCCACTACCAGTGACAAAATTAGGTTATCAGCGACCATGATTTTTCTGTTAACTTTCACGACCCTTGTGTTCTCAAGGGTAAATGTAAGAGTTTGTATGGAAAATTCGGATTGAATTTTTTACTCAATAAATAAACGAGTAAGTCAGGTTAATTCGTAAATAAAATTGCCAAAACGTTACCTGGTGTTATTTTCTACCTTTGTTGGTGTTTCTCGGCTATTAAAAGGATTTTAGGTCATTTATCCTACAGTGTGCATGGTAGAGGTGATTTTTTAGTTCACATTGGAGACTCTCTTTGATCGAAAACGGCTCAAATGTTCACACGAAAAAGGGTGCACTAACACAGTTTTCTCCCTCCAAACTCACAAAGTTGTCCCTTTTCTGTAATCCGATTGCTGGTTTTTATGTGACGTCATCAAAATTCTAAAACCTAAACTAAGGGCTCCACAAACGTGCCCTTTTAATATGTTCGACGCACTAGTGAGATAAATCTTCAAGGAGAGTTTCATGACGATATATTGCTTCGTTTTACAAATAAAACAGTTTAAAATTTGATCAAATTCGTGGCATTTCGAAACACGGGAATTCTCAAAATGTCTTAGAACCGATTTTTATGCGTTACTCAATCCGCAAGTATCACAATAATGTAAAAAGCTAATCTCCGTAAGGGTGAAGAGAAACTAAGAATGCTGATTTTATTAGCTGCCTCATTTCTTGTACTGACTCTGACGGCCGCCATGTTGGTGCCCCAAAGAGGGACACCGACATGGCTGACGCTTTCTGTGTCTTGCAATTTTCTGAAAATTATTTTCTCAATAACTTTGTTCTGGAGAGTGCTGAAGACCCAAAAATTGTTCTCGTTGTTTGTCTTTACCTACCGGGTTTAACTCTTTTGTTTCTGAGTGTTGCTCATCCAAGCAAATTCCCTGCTAGCAGAGGTCTCTCACGGCGACAGACCTCTGCTAGCAGGGAACCAAGCAAGCTCATTTTATCATAATGATGAAAACCAAGAATTGGGCCAACTTTGCGTTCGTGCAGCATTACCCAATCAAACATTTGTTCGAAATCCGGCGTCACCATTGATGCTCCAGGGCAAAGGGCCTGTTTACAAGGAGTTAGGATTCTAGGGTTTCCCTGGCAGCCGGGACATGAAAAGTTGTCTGGAGCTAACCCGCAACTTTTTTGGGGTAGCCTACTAGGGTGACCTCACCGCTACCTGAGACAACTCAATTGTCACGCTCAATTGTTATTCTTAGGGCTCATCAACAACCAGCTGTCAACAGGCTAATTGTAATTGCAGGTCCACATCAGCCTCTGGCTGCCTTTTTCTAACCTGCATAACAAATAAAGTAAAATAAAATAAATAAAAAAGAAATAAAAATTCTCAACGGAAAATTGTTACAGCGCAAAAACGATTTTTAGCTGCATAATAACTCAAGCTATCAGGCTGTGGTATACGATACGAAAACATACTTTTTAGCAAGTTTGAACGTCGTTCTGTCACGTTGGCCAGAATTGCAATAACCAGTAAAACGAAAATTTTGCCGAAATATTTTGAAGAAAATACTGCTCTATAGAAGAAGAAGTATATTTAGCTCCGAATTATCACCCATCCCGGATGGGTGGTTACGGATGGTTACGGCTACACGCAGGCTACTATTAACCTACATTCTGGAAATGGCACTATGTCAGATGTCATTCTTAGGCCTCGTCAAGCACATCGAGGAGCTCGTAACAAACCCGAAAAATGTCTGCGTATTGAATAAAGAATCTATCAAACGGCAAGAAGAAGCGACTTGTGGAGTTGGGTATGACCCTATAAGCCGGTCAGTACGTTATGATTTGATATAAGCACAGCGTACAAAGGTAGCTGGGAAAGGAATTCATTTTGTTCCTCTTGTTATGTAACCGAGAATACACAAGCTCACATGTTGTGTTTCAAACAACTGTTTGACATCGATTTCTTCTACCTCTTGTTTTACTTCCCAATGTCTGCAGTGTTAAAACAGTCTTTATCTTGCTTTATAGTTACACGTTACCGCTCCGTTCTCAAGTTAATAAGGACAACAAGCTCACACACCCCTTCAGCAAGTGTATTAATTTACAGTACAAGCTATCGTTCTTTTTTCTTTTTTCTTTCTTTTTCTTTTTCAGTTTTGCAATACTTGCATTTTTCGCGGGCTCTATCATGTTTGTCTCGCAAATTATACTCCTTTAAAAGTATACGATAGTTTAGTCTGTGGAAAATGATAGAACGATGACTGCACGATTCGCGCTGTACGCAGTCTCGTCAGTCTCGCCAACCGTGATTTACAATAAATCTAGAATTAGCGTAAAATTTTCTCCGCAGAAAATCACAACAGATCTTTTGATGACAGATTACAACGTTTTCATCATTTTATGGCATTGAAGACACGATTGCTCTGACATTTGGTGAGCTGTAATTTCTAGGGGAACGAAACCACATTTCTTGTAAAATTCAACAGCATTCAGTGAAGACTGAACAATCAAGCAGTGAGCTTCGGCTTTTTCCTTTGCTCTCTTCTCCAGTTCTTTTACAAGCGCAGTTCCTACGCCTTTTATCCCGCCGTCAGGGTCAACAAAAAGTCCTCTGATCTGCATAGTCTTGCCATCAGATTCCTTCGTATCACCAAGATCACTGGTGAGATGACCAAACCCAAGGATCTTGCCCCCTTCTGCATGCTCGGCGACTATGATTTCATTAGCTTTTATGAAAGGGAGATATTTCGCTGTGTCCTGCCTTGCAACCCAAACATTGACATCCTCTGTACTGTAATGAGTGGAGCACTTCGCTCTTATTGCTGCGGTGTGGATTTTGTAGATGTTCTCTGCATCCGCTTCTGTAGCAGCTCGAATCGTCAATCTGTCCGCCATTTTGTGTAGCGCCCACGATACACGAACAGCGGTCAAAAAATCCCGAGATGCTGTTCAAGCTGAAGCTACAAATCAAAATGGCCGACGACTTGCATATGATGTATCAACAACGTGAAACTCCATACTTTGACGGCAACTTATTGCTGTAAAATTCATGTAATCGCTCCTTTATGGAAAGATTTTGGTGTTGGTGATTATACGGATCTTATCAAAGTTAGTCGTCGAGAACTACAAAGAAGATGGCGCAGTTAACGACTTGGGTATCTGACAAACTTCACGATGTTCTTGGCTTCTCAGATAAACACACTGTAGAATATCTTATCGGGCTCGCCAGAACCTCCAAAAGTCCCGAGTCTCTTGTGCAGCGGGTAGCAGAAGGCTTAAATGTCGATGATAAGATGGCATCTTTCGCTTCAGAGCTGTGGTCAAAACTGCCTCATAAGACTCAACCCGCTGAACATCCATACAGAGCAAGGGAAAGAGCTCTTATTGAGCAGAGAGAGAAATTCATGGGTTATGCTTTGGTGTCTGATGGTGACGATGACGACGAAGAACAACTTATCAAAGCGAGAGAATCAAAGAAGGATAGGAAAAGAAAGCATCTGAGAAGGAAAACAGAGTCCTCTAGTTCAGATGAGGATTCGCCTGGGGGTGATACTGGGTCAAAAGTGATTGATAATGAATCTGATTCAGATGAATGGGAAAAAGAAGAGAAGCTAAGAAAGGAGGACTTGGAAGAGAGGGATGCTTTTGCAGACAGGCTGAAGCAGCGGGACAAAGATAAGACGAGGAATATATTGGAAAGGTCAGACAAAAAGGTACTTGAATGTAGTGTATCATCAAAACCAGCGGTGAAACTCTGATACATGTCTAGTCCAACTAGTTTGAATATTAATTAAACTAACCCAGGGATTTGAAGTTAATGGAGGTTGTTGGGATTAAAATGCATACTGGTCATATAATAAGACTGCTCCTATTTAGTCATGTGACAATTTGAAAACAGCCTACCATAAGTCAAAATGTAGGTCAGTGCTAAGCTATAAGCTGGGTTCAAACTGATGCTAATCCTGGGTTATCTTGACCCTACTTCTGTCATCTGGGTGCCATTATTCAAACTTTTTAAATTGAACCTGGTTGATACGGACACCAAAGGGACACACAAAAGTGTTATCATTATCCCAATGTCCGTGTTATGTGGGGGGGGGGGGGACAGGGGGGTTTGAACCTCCCGCTTCCCGTACCCTTCAATCCCGGTTCCCGCCCTGTATTTTTTGGCTCCCGCCTCCTTGCATTTTTTCGATTGCAAAATATTGTGCAATGTTGCATAATTTTCCCTTTTTCTCCCGCTTCCCGCCACCTTGGGAATCCCGCTTCCCGCCCCCTCTTCTCCCGCCTCCCGTACACCTCCCGCCCCCTTTTCTCCCGGTCTCCCGCCCCCCTGTCCCCCCCCCCCCCCACTATTATACAGGCTCTTGGAATAAAAATCACAAGCAGATGTTTTATCAATGCAAATACTTCAGGATACAATTTGTAAGCCACAGAACAAGCTTGAATTTCTTTGACTGATGTTCTCTAAGGGAGATTACATGTGTGTACACATGTACTAGGTTATTAAACATGTGCCATTACTCCAAAATAATGGCCTTGATCCTTGTTCAATAGAGAGCCTTAAATACTGATCTAAAACTGAAGTTGGCTTCCAAATCAGTGTTTATCTAGCCATCAAACCTTGCCTTTTATTTTGGAATTATGGGTGTCTGATAAATTTTGCTACTGCTGTTAGTAAAAGAACTGCTCTGTTGAAAGAAAGAACATGTACCCATCTTTATCTATGCACTTTAGTTTACCAACTAGTGTGATGCAAGTTTATAGTATTGATTTTCAAGAATTAATTCCTGCAATTTTTTCCCAGGGTTGTCAAAAGTAGCCAGCTTTAGGTGAAAATAACCACCTACTTCATGATCTCAGCTGGCTACTCTCCTGGACTGTTATAATAAATCTTTAGATTTTGAGCAAAATCAGCCCCCTACTCCAAAAAATAAAGCCACCTATACTTCAATCAACCACCTACCACCAACTCCTAGTACCACCTTATGCATTTGGCATATTTTATTTGTAGTTCACTTAATATCATATTTATCCCAACAGGCATTTGAAGAGGCAGCAAAAAGACTTAAAATGGATGAGGAGGATAGGAAGAAAATGGTAAGCAAAAGAACAATCCCGAATACATCAGTACAGGAGAAGGTTAACCCTTTACCACCATTTTCACTACTACGCGACTTTTCTTTTCAAAATACCTCTGAGCACTTTGCAATACGCTTCCGTCAATCATACCTTATATGGAAAGTGTGTAATGTTACCGCAATTGAATTGAGCTCGAAGGAATAAAGATAGTGCCAAATTATCCCGTAAATTTGCGCTGGCGAGTCATATATTGACTGATAAGAGGCTTTACAGTCGTTGATGTTGCAAGAATACTTCACGTTTGGTAGATATTTGTTAAGAAATTTCGACATTTCTTCAGAATTAAATACTCGCTCGGTGGATTATCCTATGCTGTGGATGGTAAGCTTGCGTTTAATCTCGTGAGTAAGCTAAACCGAAGTGTGAAGTAAAAATTCTAGCTTTTCTGACCTGAAAATAGCATACGACATGTTATTCACCACGAGTATAAATCTGGCAATATCCCGAAGTGTACGAGGACGAAATTCAGGAGTGGATAGAGTATGCAACGGGAAAACGAATCATGATCGGCGTGCGATCAACCGATTCGTGAAGAAAATGGGTTTGACAAGAAGAAAGCTGAAGAAACGTACGTAGGACTTGCTGGATTGTTTTTGCAAGAAACGATGCCAATTCTAGTCACCTATCACCCATGCCAAGGAATGGAATGAAAAAGAAAGCATAAGCGCTTTATAACGTTTATTGTTCTACGTGAATGTTAACGCTGTGACATGCTAGCAAGAAAAATCTGAAAAATCGTTATTTATAAAATTAAAGCGGGAACGGGGAAATATCAAGGAAAATATTTTAGCACAGTCTCGTGTTAACTTCTTCGTTATAGCTCACTGTGATTACCAAAGAACGTGATAAGCGAAATAGGGCGATGTATCGTCGTGGGTCATCGCTAAATTTCACCGAGAACAGTTGCTATTTATAGATGAATCAGAACTTCTCCGATTCATCTATAAATAGCAACTGTTCTCGGTGAAATTCAGCGATCCTACGACAATAAATCGTCCTGTTTCCCTCACCACGTTCTTTGGCAATCGTCTTGAGTTATAACGAAGAAGTAAACTTGAAATTAAGCTCATTGACAAATATTTTCCTCGATTCCCTGTTCCCGTTTGTAGAAATAACAATTTCCCTATCATGTCACAGCGTTATATGTTTACATTCTCGAAACGTAGAACAACAAACGTTACAAGCGCATTATAAGCTTATGCTTTATTTTGTTTTTTCAATTCATTCCGGAGGTGATAGGTGATTAGAATTAGCAGTGTTCCTTCCAAAAAAATGCAGCTAGTCATACGTACCTTTCTTCTTGTAAAACCCATTTTCTTCACGAATCGGTTGATCGCACGCCGATCATGATTCGTTTTCCCGTTGCATACTCTATCCACTCCTGAATTTCGTCCGCGTACACTTCGGGATATTGCCAGATTAATACTCGTGGTCAATAACATGTCGTGTGCTATTTTCAGGTCAGAAAAGCTAGAATTATTACTTCACACTTTGGTTTAGCTTATTCGCGAGTTTAAACGCACGCTTACCATCCGCCGCATCGGATAATCCACCGAGCAGGTATTTAATTCTGAAGAAATGTCGAAATTTCTTAACAAATATCTACCAAACGTGAAGTATTCTTGCAACATCAACGACTCTAAAGCCTCTTACTAGTCAATATATGAATCGCCAGCGCAAATTTACGGGATAATTTGGCGCCATCCTTATTCCTTCGAGCTCAATTTATATTGCGGTAACATCACACACTTCCCATATAAGGTATGATTGACGGAAGCGTATTGCAAAGTGCTCAGAGGTGTTTTGAAAAGAAAAGTCGCGTAGTAGTGAAAATGGTGGTAAGCCCCAACTGTGACCAGCATCTAACTTCTCCTTACAATATCACTGGATGAACAAACAAGCAGTTGACGAGAACAAAGGCAGTAATCACCAAAGATGAAATGTCTTTATGTTTATGCAAGTTCTCCCAACTAGTACCATAAGAAATTTGTGAAGACCAGTGAGGATAATCTGCAGGTTGATATTAGGACTTAAAGGGTTGAAAAATTGAAGATCTCCAGGTAAGAGCAACATTAGTGAATTTTTGGCATATTGTGGAAAATTGACATGCCTTAGAAAATGCACCTGACAAAAGAAGAAAAACTTTCTTGTCAAAATGTTGCTGGTTTAAACTGATGCCTACAAGATGTACTGTTTCCCCCTCCCCTAATTCCTGAAATTTTCTTTCACATGTACATTTTGTTCATGTGTTCAAATGTTCTTTGGTGCTTTAAAAAAACCTCAATTACATGCACAGTGTAATTCTTGTTTTCCAGGTTCCTGAACTTAGGAAGAAGTCTCGCCGAGAATATGTCAAGAAACGAAGAGATGACAAGCTTGAAATGCTACAGGAGGACATTCAGGATGATGAGTACTTGTTTGAAGATGCTCAGCTTAGCAAGAGAGAGAAACAGGACAGAGAATACAAGAAAAAGGTTTTCAACTTGGCCCTGGAACATGCTAAAGCTGGAGAACTGGAGAAAGTTCAGCGATATGAAATGCCGCAAGAAAATCAAAAACCAGCCAAGTATGATGACACAACAGTGGAGGAACTGGGTCCTAACTATGAGCAGAAGAAATGGGAAGAAGATAAACTTGGTTATGCGGTCATGAAGTTTGGTGCTAAAGATGCCAAGGCAAAAAATAAGGTATGTGATCCACATTGTTATAATGTGAATTGGGAAAAGTGTCCGATCAAGATGCAAGATAAATGTGAAGGGAAGTCCAGGAAGACTTTCATAAACCATAGACAATACAGTAAATAATTTTGCTCTTTTTTGGATGGATCTTAGCCTTAAACCAGATTTGTGCTAGCATCAAGAAAAGTGCTTAATTTAAATCCTCTTATTTTATACACCTTTTTTTTCACTATGGTTAAGCTCAACCTGAGGCTTCCTTATGGGTAACAAATACCATACATTTTGTACATAACATGTCTGTATTTTTAAGGGAAGAAATATTATGGCATTTATAGCCTGCACTCAACCTCTCTGTGAACAGACAGGCAATTTCAAGTTTTGCTGTTTTTTGCTCATAGTGTGTTGTTAGATTTTTGGTGCTTGTACATCGTGCATATTATTTCTTAATTTATTTATTGTTTTTATTAGAACAGAGACTATGAGCTGGTTGTCGATGAGGACCAAATAAATTTTGTAATGGCTGAGCAGATCCCAGGGACCAAGGAAAAGCAGGTATTTGCTGCATTTAAATACAGTGGAACCCCAATACAACGAACCGCTATATAACGAACACCCTGGTATAACGATCCATATTCTTCAGCCCAGTAATAGTAAAATGGATTGAAAAGGAACCCGACATAACGAACCACCATTATAACGAACACGTTTTCCTGGTCTCTTGGCACTTCGTTATGTCAGGGTTTCACTGTACTTGATAAGTATGTTGCTATGGTAACTCGGATTTTGATAAAACTCATTCAGATTTTGATAAAACTTTGATCTATTTCTAGCAAATTTATAGCAGTTATTCTCTGGGTTTATTTTTTAAAGCTGTGTATTTCATGTTTAAACTTGAAAGTTGTCACTTAGCCCTGTCAAAATGTGCTACAGCTGGCAATTTTTCTGTCTACAGGCAATCATTTGCCACCTGCTTCACACTGGAGTTCTCCAGGAACCATCTACAAGCAGTTGCAAAATTGTTGAGACATTCTCCTAAAAAAGTGGATTACCAACTGAAAATGCACTCTGACTTCAAAACAAATGGAAAACTTTAATACATTTCTGACCCCTCCCCCTCCCTCCCCCTTTCAATGTTGTTGCTTGTTACGTTGAAAATCATTACTAAATCCATAACAACATTGATAAGGGGGGAGGGGGTAAATGTGTATTGACTACAGATGTATAAGAATGTCCGAATTGACCGGAAATATAGCGAGTGTCTCAAGTCTTTTTGTAATTGCTTGTCTCGGTGGTGTATCCCTTTGATTTCAGATTGTGAAAACAATTTTGTATCAATGTATTATGTAGGTGAACATGTCAATGAAATGAGGATGAATTGTTTGCTATTGTGCTGGCAGAAGGGAATTCCAGTTGTTCCAGATTAAGGGGAAAAGGTGTTCAAAAACTGTTCCTATTTTCAGGCTTGGGTTTGTCACGCAACATTGGCTCGTTTCAACTGAGTTCCTACCAAATATATTTTTTTATGGTAGAAATAGAGCTGCAAGGGTATTATGCAGCAGAATGGCAAGGGGGTGAATAATCCTAGGTTCTGCTAGTTTGAACAATTCAATAGATTCTGGAATGTCATCTGAAAGTTTAGAAGGATAACCTCATCCCCCTTGACTAAACGCCTCACATGTACTGAATGTTTTATGATGTTGAATGATACAATAAACAGCGCCAGGATTTGCATGAGCTGCTGTGGAGATCGCTGTCGGTCCATCTCCAGTGAAATAACGATCAATTATTCGTCTTCTCGTTTCCTTGTGGAGAGGCCTACATGGCCTGTTCTTCCAACCTAAGGCATCAACATAACCAGGTCTGAAAATTTCGAAAAATCTGTGACAGATTCGGAATCTCCTTTCGATTTTCAAAATCCCTCTCTGAATCTCAGAAAACACAAGGGGAATGCCCAATATGGAGAACATGACTCGTCACGTTGTTTTGAATTTTAGAGTTTCTGTTCACGCGTGACAGGGATCAACTGTAATCATAAAGGATCAATCATCAAAAGTGTGTGAGCATTTTTCGATATTCTGACTGGTTATTTTTTAAAAAAATTAATCTGTCAGTTGAAGATCGCCATGGGTGAAATATTATAAATTTCAAAATCCCCACCACACTTTGGTTTCACAACATCTTAGGAATGCTCAGAAATCCGCCTAATTTTGATACCCTAGTAATTCATCTGATTGAAAGTCGATGGTCATTTTTGCAGTCATTTTTGCAATTTTCTCTAGCGGAAAATTCATAATTTTTTCCAAAATGTACATTTATAACCATTCCAATGATATATAGTTTGCCAAGTTTTCCTTTAAAATGGTGCGCATGCTAATTTTTTCCCGGAGGACACGGGAAGCGACCCGCGAAGGTCCAGAGTAACCTTAAACCTGTTGTTTAGCGTTGTTCTGGTTGTTGTAGTCATGATGGTTACATCAGTTCCCTATTATTTGTCAAGCATGCTTTTCACAATCAAAAGCATTGTAAGTTGTCAGTACTATGACTTAAACTCCTTCTAACAAATTGCTATCTAGACTGTTTGACATAAATGGAGCTCACAAAATTTTGACAGGTGTTTACTGTATGGTGTGCATGCGATAACTGCATCCCTAAGAGTAACAAGTGATTTTTTTTTACAAAATGAACCATTATAAACTTTCCTCTTGTGGCCTGTTTCTGATTTGATGTATGTAGATCACAAATCACCTTGTGCAATCTTCTTAAAGAGAGAATATCACTGTCAGCTAAAATATTATTAATTAATATTATCAATTTTTTTTTTGGACAGCATAATAACTAACATTGCTCAGATAGCTTTTGTGATGAAGTCTTTTACAATCCCCTTTACGAAATTATTAATTTTGTTCTGAAAAATCCAGGAACCTGAGATGAATGAGTATAAGAAGAAAAGATTAACAATTGAAGAGGTAATTATTATGTACAAATGACTTGCTATAATCTTGGAGAATCTGTTGAGACTCTTTCAAATGAGTGAGGACATTCATACAGTACGCTGTCAGATCATTTGAATTGACTATTTAATATGTACCAGTGAACAAAATCATAAATTTACTATTGTTTTAGCTACATGTGGGCTGACGAAACCTTGGCATACAATTGATTTGGTAGTAACTACAGTGTACATGTTAGGTTTACCTAAATTTACCTTAATATGGGGATGAAGTGTACTGTAACATTAACTTCCATTTTCTCTACCTGCCCTGTCATTTTGGCTTAAGCTAGAATACCGTTTAATTATGTGCAGACTGTAAGAGTCAATTATTAAGCGTTTTTAATTAGTGCTAACTGAGAACATGCACAGTAATCCTCTTAAAACACACAAATGTAAACAGAACACGAACACGGGGCAACCGTGAAACAAATCCCAGTAGTCTGAGAGCAGGACCTGAACCTAGGACCTCAAGTATACAAGTCCTGAGTGCTATGCATGTCACCATGCACTTGGACACACTGGCCCCCTCTCAAAGCTGCCTGATCCCCAGGAAGTACATTTGTAAGAACTGTGATGATGAGGAGTTTGATATGTAAACCACTTTGTTTGTTTTGTGTAGTACTTAGAATGTCTTATCATTAGCTGACCTGGGGATCAAGAAAGATGGCTGCTTATACAGTGACGGCAACTTACAAACACTGCATTTCACTGAGAACCAATTCAAATGGCATTTCATAAATGCGATGGTTGCTTTTGTAATATCATAGGGAGGTGGTTGGTACTGGCTAATGAGAGATTCTATGGTCTCAAGTCAGTAAGATTCAACTGAGCAACATAAGATTGAATTTTTTTCTAGCATAGAGGTCTAGCATGGAGTTTTAATTTGCTCCTTGCCCCAAATCTTGGATGATTAGTAGAATTTTGACCAACCACTGGTAGAATTATTTTACAGGCAGCAATTATTTAACAGTAATGCTACATGTATGTACTAATGGCACATTATGAATGTTTTTCCCTTTATACAAAATGTGGAACTACAGACTAGAAAGAGTTTACCAGTTTATCCATACAGAGAGGACCTCATTCAAGCCATCAGAGACCACCAGGTACTAACAGCTACATTAGGAATGTAAATGGTATAAATGTGATTCTTTTCAAAGCATCAATACCCTTCAAAATCTAGATCAAGACTTGATTATCAAATCTGAGCCAGAGACTCATTGGTCGAAAAGAAGGTACAAAAGTACCGTTAAATCTGTATTGATTGGTTTAAAGCTGTAGCTATTAAAAAGACTTCTCTGGGCCACATACATGTAAGTTTTCTTCTAACAGCGTTTCCTATCAAACTGCAAGATTGGTAAGAAGAGTATGATATAAATATCCAAGTGTTAAATATTAAATGCTGCCAGAAAGAAATTAGAAATCTGAGATTTCAAGACAGCCCCTAATTCTGGCAAATGTAAGATGTTAAATCCTGAAGTAAGCGCTGGCCTGGTGGGACGGTAGGTTTGGAATCAGATAATCAGGGGCATGTACATTTAAAAAAAGCTATCAATCTTTATGTACATAATTTTCAGGTGTTAATTATTGAGGGAGAGACTGGGTCAGGAAAAACCACTCAGATACCACAGTACCTTCACGAAGCGGTATGTATATAACACTTTCACAGTCTGACATTAATGTTTTATTTATGACATATTGATTGGGGCTTTGCAGCAAACCAGCACCCTACAGCCCTTATAGGGACACTGTCACCATTTTTAGGATAACTTTGAAAAGGTAAACGACATATTCTAATCAGAGGAGACCCAAAAATACTGGTTGGGTTTCATTTAAGACTACTCTACCAGTTCTCTGAGACTATAATTAACCAGTGTTTAGCTGCGAATCACTAGGTTGTGAATGGTTGCATGTTGAAAACACTTTGGGCTCATGTTTTCAAGTTTTTCCAGTAACTGACTATGGTTTGTTCTTCCTTTGAGAAAATCAATTGATTTCCTTCTCTTGACTTTCAAGGAGTATTTTGTGTACGTGAAAAGGCATTTGACTTAATTTTCAGCACATTTCTCACCCCAAAATGTAAAAATCCCCGTGACAGTGCCCCTTTAATTTCCAACAATAACGTTTTCTCTTCAAAATGATCTTCAGTTATTCTTTGACTTGTTGCAACTTTAACATTATGAAGTTCAGTCTTTTATTGTTGGGGAAATGGCCTATATTTCAGGGATGCTAGTTATAAATTGGGTTACACTGAACACTTATGGCTGATTATTTAAATGAAATTAGATGCTTACTTTGGCTTGACCCTTTCACTCCCAAGAGCGCCTAAAATCAAAATTCAAGACAAATCCCAAATTTCTTGTTGTAAAATACTTAAATGTAAATAGTACCATGTGAAAGTACTGCTGAAGAGGTTTCATTTGAATGGTCACACCATAGGATTTCATCCACAGACTCAAAAGTTAGAACCACCTTAATTGTCTGCATAACTTACTGTGGGAGTGAAAGGGTTAACTTGACATTAACCTGGTCAACCAAAATGTGTGAGGATCATTTATCATTGTCAATGTATTAGAAGATGTATAACTCAGGCTCCTTTATAGAGTGACCTTCTTATGAGTGGATTGTTAACTACTTCTAATGCTTGTAAACCAGGGGCCCGTTTCTCGAAAGCCCCGAAAACTTTTTGAACCCGAAAAGCCATTTGTAAAATATGAACCATTTATTCTACAAAGCTGTTATTTTAACATGTCTTTAAGATGAGAAATATTAAACGCATAGTAAAGTTTCGTGCTCAAAAACATCTTTGTTTTCAAGATACAAAAGTCATAGTGAATTAATGTACCCGAAATTGACCCGAAAAGTTTCGGGGCTTTCGAGAAACGTACGCCAGGTCTCAGGTACATATAGACCTCATTTAAATCATTGATGCTTGAAGTTTAGACAGACTTGAAGAAATCTAAGATATTGTTAATCAAATGTGGACGAACGTTTGCCTGTTGCTTGAAATGGCATCTAAAAATTACATGTATGTATACTATTTAAACAATAGAGTTCGTCTGTCAAAGGCACTACCGTGTGATAGGTTGCCCGAGGAAATTTGGTTTTCACAACAAAATTAAAATTAGCCTGAGAACGTAGTTTGAGGGCTTACACAGTGTATGAAGTTTCAACATGGGCCTGAGACAGACTCTGTTGTTTTTATTGTACAACGCTAAATTTTGAGCGAAAATTTCCAAAACGGGCACTATGCTCTTATAGGCGCCCGCTGAGGAGAGACACTATCACGTCATGTGATTGATTTCTACCAGTGGGAGCGTGCCAAAATTTAGCGTTGTACTATAAAGCGAGTTAGTGAGCACTTTATGTTGAAATTTGTAAAATTTTGAAAATTCAGCTTCCAGAATATGCTCTTTCGGTTTTCGGCATTTTCATCTCCCATTCATAATTGATTACCAAAAACAGTTGCTGCAGTTTTATCACTTTTAATGCGAGTTACAAAACAGTAACTAGAACTGCATCATTTCATAAAAATTTGTTTGGTAGCTAGCATTCAGTCTGGTAGTGTATTATTTTGGTACTACTCTGACTGTTCTTTTACCAGTTTTAGAATAACAGAACACAGAGAATATTTTGCCCATATTTAAACCTAAGATGTTTCCAAAGTAATACGGTTCTGGCTATTCCAATTAAACTGCTATTCTGTTAATTCTGCTGTCAGGGGCAGAATATTTAGAATACAATTCCATTTCAAAGAACGTGAACTGGTTTATAGGCCAAAATAAAAATGTTGTCGCGCAATATTTTCAGGGATTTACCAAAAACAAGATGAAAATTGGGTGTACTCAGCCTCGACGGGTGGCAGCAATGAGTGTAGCAGCAAGAGTGTCTGAAGAGATGGGAACAAAACTGGGAAATGAGGTGAGTGAAAAGAATCCAAGGGTTTCAACAATTAAAGGAGTTATTCCTTTTATTCGTACTGCAAATTGTCAATCAAAATCTAGAGGAACATAACAGAAAAGAAAGTTCTGTTAGCAACATTTTAAACTTAGCATCTTTCTAGAGAGTTTAAACCTTCTTCGATGCTCAAGCCAACAATCTGCCATGACTGAAAACCATTTGAATTTGCTGTTTTCCATCCAAAAGGTGTGAAATAAAAAATATATACTACCTCTATGCAGTGGAACGTCCTTTTTAAGCCTCATCTGGAAGTTAAATTTCCTACATAACTTTCGACAACTAAATGCTTTCGTCCAGACATACTTTAAGCGCACCTTGGTATCCTGTGGATAGACAGTTTTTGTATAGTCAGTGGGCAGGTATCTCCTATCGTTCCTAATAGATGTCTGCACTATGGCTATTTGTACATCAAGTAGTTCTTGGAGAAATTCATAGGAAATCTGTCAACTAAGGATTTTCAAATTTTGTAAATGAACATATCTCCAGGAAGGATATTTTTCAATTTCTGCCTAAAAGGGTGCTGGGCTTCAGTTGTAGATAAAGCTGGACTCTACATCACTATCCACTCAATTTCGTTCTGTTGACGTTATTTACACCTTGAATCTTATTAAATATCTCCAGGTCGGGTACAGCATTCGATTTGAGGACTGTTGTTCGGAACGCACGATAATTAAGGTGAGGCATTACCAGTTGGCTTATACCTACGGTGCGGTCATAGTTTTCTAATACCTGTACCTGCAGGGGCGGGTGAACCAGCCCTCAATAAGTGCAGTGAGGGAGGTGAAGTCTCAGCAGCTAAGGGTGGACTGCAATCTATCGTTATTTTCCTTCAAAGATAGTACAGGGCGCAAAGAATCGAGAAGTTCGTAATAGTGCAATCCTAGCGGTTGCAATGAACGCGAGCGCAAGCTTGAAGAAAAAAAGTTTCGTTTATATATTTTTTCTCATCCTTGGGCTTGCGCTCTAGTTCCTCTCGGTTCACAACTTCCCCACTTGATGCTCAGACCGCATTGATCATTGCCGATTCCAGCCTCGTTCCCAGTCGTCCATGGAGTGTAATCAATTGTGACGTCACCCCTTGGTTCCAAGCCTCCCTCAGTCACTCGATAGCGCACAAAAGCCTGGGGACGAGGCTTTGCAGATTCTTTCTGTGCCCTCTGCTATCCTTCAAGAAAAATAATGTCTGCTTGCATAGAAAGTATCACGCGTACATGTAACATGACGTAGCACCTTCCAGCAGCTAACAACTTCTTTTAGTTTTTAGTTAGGCAGGTTAGGTGTCCACAATTAGTAGAGGGGACTTTTCCCCTCAGCTACTACAGTTTTGACACGTTAATAAAGTTATTATTATTATTATTATTATTGTACAGTACATGACTGATGGAATGCTGTTGCGTGAGTTCTTAAGTGAACCTGATCTCGCTGGCTACAGGTATGTTCGGAGATTTTTCCACTTGTTATTCTACGTTTCAAGTGTTAAAAAAAACTGATTAAGAAGGCGCGGTCTTTGGTATGTCATCTACAACTGGTTAACCCTTCACTTGGCTGGGACACTATCATTGATAGTGATTTTTTTTTTCAACTTATTTTTTTGTTTTTGGTCAGAACTTTGTTTCATTCTATCTTAGTACCATGGTCGTAGATTAATTGCTTCTGCACCACCAAATGGATGGCATCATTCAAGTGAACTGTCAAACGAAGAACGGTCCACGATCACTTAGACCGAATTTATCTAAAACGCGAAGGAAGAATTGAAAACGCTGACCTGGCGTTTTCAATTTGGAATCAATTTTCTTCCTGGCCGTCTTCAGCCAAACACGCGTATTAAAAGTTTTGCTATAGTCATTTCCTCGCGCTAAAGTGGATTTCTGCAGCTTCCTAAGTGTTCTTTCTAGTGGCCAATATTATGTGTAACTCTTTATGCACTTGTTTCTATTCTAAGTTAATAATAATAATAATAATGTTTATTACTTCTATAGCGCTTTTTACATTTAGATATGATCAAAAGCGCTTTACAAATCCTATCTAATAATAAATTACATGATTTACTTAGGCCTATTCTGCGACACAGATTTACTTAGTTTAAGATTACTTAAGCTAAAATGAGGTATTTTGTTGCTGAAAATAATTGTTAATTTGTTAATGGTTGGAACCCAGGGTTCATGTTGTAAGGTCAGTTACCAGAGACTAAATGCCGTCAACTGATGACACATAATTCACTGTGACTGATGATGACCTCCACTCAGGTTGTCCACGTCAGTCTGAGTCAGTGTCACACAAACAGTCTTTCGTAGGACTACACTCAGCCGTCCGATCATACACAACTTACCTATCGAGATTGCTGCGTCGGTGGGGAAGTGAAACCCCAAAATTTGAATTTAGCAACTGAGTTGAGATGGTAAACTGGCCACCGTAAAGAAAGTGAAAGCTGACGATTCGCTCTGACGAAGGGCTAACGCTTGAAATGTCAACTGTCAATTTCTTTTCGGTGGCCATTTTACCTTACCAACTCAGTTGATAAATCTAAAGTTTTGTGTTTTACTTATCATGTTATATTGTTTTATTGTTTCCAGTGTTCTTATCATCGACGAGGCTCACGAGCGTACTCTGCACACTGATGTGTTATTTGGTTTAGTGAAGGATATTTCCCGATTCAGATCAGATCTTAAACTCCTTATATCCAGTGCGACACTGGATGCTGACAAGTTCTCTCAGGTACGTACACCAAAAAACTGGTCATATTTCAAGCACAAATAAGCTCAAAGCCTCCTTCATCGACAAGCTGGAATTGTTAAACCTGAGGCAAACGAGAATAAGAGCTGACAGAAATTTAAACTTTCGCTCTAATTAATTTTGGCTCTCGTTCGCTCTCGGCGACTCTCCTCAACTTTTCATTATAATCGATGGAAGTTGAAACTATCATTCTAATTTGGCGCGAAAATCTCATGCACACACAGCAACTCTGTTGCATTCGCCAGGAGATAGATCTGCCTGAATCTTCAAAAGAATCGATTGAAGTTAAGTTTTAAATATCTTTCTCTTCTGACCTCTCAAACAGTGCGCTGTCATGGAGTTTTAGACTGCAACACAGTCCGTATTTTTGCGTTTGCGCGTCCGCGATCCATCCTATTTGGACGCGCGCGTTCAAATAACAAAAAGTCTGGAGTGAGTTTGTATACCGCAAAGAGTGAGACTAAGAGGAGATGCCCCACAGCTTACCGGCTTGTTCGCGCTTCGCACTTCAGCTTGGCGAGTGTACGCGTGTTTGGCAAAGCAAGTGTTTTACAGTTTTGACTTTTGTCAATACCCGTTCTCGTCTGTCCTGGAGTTTAAGTTTACAGTAGAATGATTTGAATAACTCTACCCTCAACCTGATCGTCTCAAAGCTAAGTAAACGTTGGTTCACCAGATTGGGTTGGATATCGGTGGCAAGGGAAGGAGAAAGTAACTGGGTGCTAATAGTATATGTCTGCTAATAATCCTCTCCCAATGAATGCCCTATAATCTGACCCTTTTGTCATCAAAGTTAATTTTTGCCTTTCTTTGTCAGTTCTTTGATGATGCTCCCATCTTTAGAATCCCTGGACGACGTTTTCCTGTGGATATTTATTACACTAAGGTGAGTGAGTGATACTGTGTACATTGTTCAGTACGGCAGAGATGCTGTGCTCTAAACACGTCCAGGACCGTCCAGGGCTGGACAAGAAGTACATGTATATGGTGGTTCAGTTTAATGATTTCTTCACTAGTATTCTGCAAGTATGAATACTTGTCTACGGGTGGCCAGGATGGAAAGGGATTGCAACTTGAAATCACTTGGCCAATTCCTTCAACGTTTCCCTTGTGTCTTGGAAAGATCGCCAAAAGCTGATTATGTTTTCTTCTCCCTTTGCGAAAATCATTTGATATCTTCCGCTTTGTACTCCAGGGGCATTTCATGTACATGAAGAGCTACTATACGTTTTAATTTTGGCCCTGGATTGACCCAAAAACGTAAAATATTCTTAAAGTGCAAATGTCTTCAACTGTCCATACTGTTTAACTACAGGGTAAGTATCTTGCAAATCAAACTTTCTTCAGGCTCCTGAAGCTGATTACTTGGAAGCTGCTGTAGTGACTGTATTACAGATTCACGTGACCCAGCCTCCTGGCGACATCCTGGTATTTTTGACTGGTCAGGAAGAGATCGAGGCTTCCCATGAGCTACTGCAGGAAAGGACGCGCAAACTGGGATCTAAGATCAATGAACTCATTATTCTGCCCATCTACGCCAACCTCCCTTCGGATTTACAAGCCAAGATATTTGAGCCGACCCCTCCAGGGGCCAGAAAGGTTTGTAACTAAACTGTAGTTTCAAGATATCGTAAATGATAAGAGTAAACTGGCGATAAGACTTGCTCCAAGTCACTCGTCTTTTCTTGGGGACAAAAGAGATGCTTAGATGTGAATGTGTGTGTGTATGTTGTAGTTCAATTTTATTCTTGGTTCAATTTTTATTTTCTTTTGTTTCATATTCATTATCATATATAACATAAAAAAGAACAAAGGAAAATAAAAATTGAACCAAGGATAAAATTGAACTACAACATATATGCCATATGTGTTTGTATCGCGCGCGATACTAAAGACTATTCAGATCATTGTGATACACGTGCGCGGAACGTGTGCGTGTTTTTCGTGTAATGCGATGCAAATGAATTGTCTGGATAACCAGTTGCCATCTTGGTACACGCGTGTGGACCGCGCGCGTTCTCAAGCGGAACAAACGACTTGGAGCAAGTATAACTGGCGATCTGTGAAGTGTGATTTGAGGTGTTTGTAGATGACCACATTTTTGAAAAGTTTCGTGTTTTCTTTTCGCCTTTCATAATTATGGACCAGTTGTTCAGAGCAGGTTTAATCTAACTTCGGATTAGCGTAATTTTTTAATTTTAGTTTACAGCTGAACCTAATACTGCTTACCATGGCGCTCTTTTTCTTTTGTTTACATGCATATCTGTTTTCATCTCTATCAATTTAAAATCTTTACAGCCTAAAAAGACTGACGGAACCTTCTCTGAAACTGCGTCTATTTGTTTTTAGGCATCTCAAATTTATCAGCCTGTTACTGTATCAATTTGAAATTCTGATAGATCTGTTAATCGACACTTTTTTTTCTTTTCTTTTTTGTCAGGTTGTTCTGGCCACTAATATCGCTGAGACATCTCTGACGATTGATGGAATTATTTATGTTATTGATCCTGGGTTTTGTAAACAGAAGAGTTACAACCCTCGCACAGGAATGGAGTCCTTAGTGGTTACTCCCATCTCAAAAGTAAGTCTTGCAACATTTTTTTTTCTGAGTCGCCTGTGTCACTGACTGAATAAACATCTTTCTCATATATTCCCCAGGCTTAACATTAACCATCATATTTATATCATTGCGAATATGCCACCTATCGACATTTCAGTCCTAGCAGTATGCAGGACGTTTGTCCCATGAATCTAGTTTAATGGCCTTAGCTCCCACGAGTCTCCTGTAGCTCAGTGGTAGAGCATCTGGAATAGCAACCAGAAGGTCATAGGTTCAACTCCTGTTGGGAGAACTCGGACTTTTTTTCCCGAGTCGCCTGTGTCACTGACTGAATAAACATCTTCTCAATAATCATCCTGTACCACATTACCACAAGGTAACTAAAGTAACGACCAACCCCTCCCTTCTCCGTGAAAGTAGTCCACCTATCCTGGACCCCATAAGTGACGATGTTTACTGGTAGCTCCTGAACGCAGTGACCCGACCCTGCTAAATTTTTCAAAAGTAACGACCTACCGAAAACACGATCGCTGATCTATTTGAATTTACATTGATTACCAAAAAAATATCTATTAAATTATGGCTTTCGTAGACATTAAGCGTTTCCTTTGATGTTCTTGTTTGTTACGCGGAGATTTTACGAAGTTGTTGCTGCTGCTGTTTATCCCTCACAATAAGTTCCCAGTGCTGCCCTAGTGACGTAAATTAATGATGAATTTTTTGCGTTTTTTAGAAACCTGAAAAGTTAGTCAATTTTGGGTAGTGTTGTATTGTAACTGGTGTGTTGACCTCTTTAGGCCTCAGCCAATCAGCGTGCAGGGCGTGCCGGCCGCGTGGCAGCAGGCAAGTGTTTTAGAATGTACACAGCCTGGGCGTATAAGAACGAGCTGGAGGATAACACCATTCCAGAGGTAATGAAGATGAATACTTGTTGCCTGTATAGCCAGCAGGTTGAACTGCAAGTTTTTCGACAAACTGATTTTATGTCTAAAATGTGTAATACGGTATCATCGTTTGTTTGATCTTAAACTACGGATTGGACTTGGAATGTTCATTGACCGTTATACGTGACTTGTACAACTTCTCCTATAGCATGTTTATTGTACGTCTATTTTCCGATAAGGTTGTCGAGTAAGCGAAGTAAAAGACCACGGGAACAAGCGTGGACGTAAAGAGTTGGGGGAGTGGGGAGAGGAAAATTCATGTCTTGTGAAGAACTAAACAAACAAAACAGCTGTGACCCCTCCTCCCTTACGACCTTTGTTTTTTGTTGTTGTTGTTGTTGTTGTTTTTTTTTTTCGCTTTATATCGGTCGATAATCATGACACGTTTTATGGTCTACTTTGTTATCATTTCACCTCTTTTCAGATCCAAAGAACAAACTTAGGGAATGTGGTGCTTCTTCTCAAGAGCCTGGGCATCAATGATTTGATTCATTTTGATTTCATGGACCCCCCTCCAGCGGAAACCCTGATCATTGCGCTTGAACAGCTTTACGCTCTGGGAGGACTGAATCATCATGGGGAACTCACCAAGGTATGTAATGGCACCCCTCTTAGGACTGGTTTGTCGGTCCGTTATGCACAGCGCAATAAAGGTTTTTGTTGCGTAGCACTCGAAAGGAATGAAAAATCGTATGTCTAGGGTGCCGAAAACTGCATGGAAACATGCAGTCAGACGTTTCGGAGATCACCCTTCACAGCGGCCCATTCTCGTTCCCAGAGCCTACGATCTGTTCAGTCAGCGGTGGGATCGTAGGGCTCTGGTATCAGCCATTACCGGATGTCGTGAAATTCACGACATCCGGTAGCGCATGTCTAATTCGTTAAGGTGCTATTGCGCCTGCTCTATTCTCGTCTGTGGAGCTCTGGGCATGACAATTCTGACAACAGCCGAGAAATTTGAATTCCTATCGATCGAGTCATGGTGTCAGATCGACTAAAAGCTGTTCGGGACCCTTTAAATCTCCTGCAATTAGCGGAAAACCTGGAGCTTTAAAAGGAACAAACTTAAGAAGCTGCCTTTCGTGCCGTAGTTGTTCAGAAGAACGATTGTCTCTGCATTTCGCTCACGGGTTTTGGATTTGTATCTTGCCTGAATAAAGGTATTGCATTTGCGTTATACTGAATTGTACAGTTATTTTACCACATTCGTCTGGTTTCTGATATGTGAGAATGTCAACTGTGCACTTATCGTTTCGCCACTAAATGCTACATTGTATCACGTTTCACCCCATCGAAAATTTCCAGAAGCATTTGGCGCCCAAGTTTTTAAACATCGACATCAAGAGGTCATTACAAAAGGTGATGAGACAGTTACATATAAGTTTATTTATGGACAAGCTGTAGTTTTGTAGAAAATGCTGTAGCAAGAAAAGAATCGCTGGCATTTAGCGACAATCTCCAAAACTTTGAACTCTTACGTGCTTAACCAAACAGCAAAATTTGGTCGCTCAATCTGCCCTAAGTCACATTCTTTGCGTGGAAATTGATCAAGTCAATATATTTTAAAATTAATGCCCTGATTAATTCAACCGGAAATAAAACGTTATGCGTAAAAGCCGAAAAATTTTAACGTTATTACGCATACAGTTTGAATGGGCCAATAAAAATAAATAAATTTTTGGCCGTTACCAGAGCTACAAGAGACGTAATTTAAAAAAGCCGCGTAGCTCTGGGGACGAGAATGCAGCGGCCTAACATGTGAGCATGCGCAAGTTGAAAATCATTTCACGCTTTGATTTTGTATGAACAACATGAATCATCCGCAAATAGTCCTTTTAGATGGCAAATATTAATTTATAAGCTTCTGTCGCAAAAGTTTGGTTATCAAAGAAAAACAAGCTCCAAACTCCAAGCTCCAAACTTCGCAGCGCAGGAATTTGTAACTGAGACCAGGAAATTCGATCTTGTAACACTGGCCCTTAAGTAGTTGATTTAGTTGCCCGTCAACAGTATGCTGTTATACAGAGATGGTGTTTTAGCGTTTGAATGTGTAAAGGGGTTAGCCCCAAGCTATCTTATGGATAGATTTATTAAACGTTCCACTTTCCACTCTAGAGACACTAGAAATAATGATAAGCTCGCTATCCTGGCATATATGTCCTCCGGCGGGCAACAGACCTTTTTTTTTTTAATCGAGCAATCTTGCTGTGGAACTCACTGCCTGTAAGCCTTCGGGAGAGCACCAGTGTTATCAATTTTAAAAAAAATCAATGGTTATCTTTAAGAGCGATTTTTGACTTCGGATTAATATTTTATCCGTTGTACATGAATAATATTTTAGCTCATATCAACATTCCTGTGATTGTAATAAACGCCGGCTACCAAAGAGGAAATTGTAAATAAGCCCCTCAGATGCTGCCAAGAAAAACAAATAATAACCCTCTCTTTAAAAATGGGGAGCCCCAAGAAATTGCTGATTCAAAAAAACGGCGGGTCCACCATGCCAAGTTTGAAATAAACGCCGGGGCGTTTAACTGAGAAAATACGGTACACTGAAAGCCCACAGGGAGGTCTAAAAGTCATAAATTTATATTCAGATGCCTCAGTTGTTCGTAGGTTTAATTTTTTGGAACTTTTTTTCCAAGTTTTGTCCAAATTTTAATTGTCCGAAAGACTTTTAAGTTAACTACAGGTAAATTTTATTGCTGACAAGGGTTTCTTGCATTTTTAGCTTGGGCGTCGTATGGCGGAATTTCCTGTGGAACCAATGATGTCTAAAATGTTGATTGCCTCGGAAAAGTACGTAAAAGCAGTAATTTCTCTCTTTCTTTTCTTTCTTTTCCAAAGGTGGTATAACCAGCGTGGAAGGCGCCGAAAGGGGAGAGGGAGGGAGGAAGCTCTGCCCTCGCGATCCGCGCTTGCAAATCCCCTTCTTTCCTCCCTTTTCGGCGGCTATCATGCAGGCTAAAGGTAGTAGTGTTTATCTGAAACGCGTGTAATCACATGGAGTAATATTATACTTTAAGAAAATAAATCAAGTGATGACTTGAGATCCAGGTACAAGATAATGCGTTTCTTAGCTAGCCCGTTTTGTCTTGTGAGCATATTTTTTTTTTATGAGGATGAGAATTGAGGTAAGTCTGGAGTTGTGTGCTGAGCTGTCTCCCTTTTTACATGTTAACCCTCTAAGCCCTGATATAAAATGTATATTCTCCTTACTGTTCTCCTATCTCCATACATTTCTAAGCAAACTAGTAAGGAGAATTAGTCTAACTATCAAGACATCTCACCCTTAGTGATCACTTCCTTCATTATCATCACCTGAATGTTTGAACAAGTAATAATGTAAAGAGAAATTTCATTTTCTTCACTGTTAGGACTTAAAGGTTTCATGGTTGATAAGTTTTGCGTGACATTCGAGGAACGCCTCTCTCCAGTAACGGTTTTGTGGGTAGAATTGTTGCTTTACTTCCCAGTAACGGCTTAGGTAGAACAAATTGTCGTGTGACATCCCTTGGGAAGGTCCGCCCACTAAGAGACTTACGTTTTTGTCCCTCTCTTTCTTTTACACCATTTTTCAGGTACAAGTGCGTTGAACAAATTCTCACCATCACAGCCATGTTATCCGTCAACAACGCCATCTTCTACCGTCCCAAGGATAAAGTCGTGCACGCGGACAACGCTCGCGTGAATTTCTTCCGTCCCGGGGGTGACCACCTGACGCTGTTAAACGTGTATGATCAGTGGGCGGAGACCGGGTACTCCACTCAGTGGTGCTATGAGAATTTTATTCAGCACCGCTCCATGAAGAGAGCACGTGATGTCAGAGAGCAGCTGGAGGGGCTCATGGAGAGGGTGGAGATTGAGATCACATCAAATCCAAATGACTCAGTGCCCATCAGAAAGGTAAATACAGTACGTCCCCGCTGTCTAGGAGCCCTGCTAACTCGAATTCCCCGCTATCTCAAACCCCAACTATCTGGAATCCCCCACTATCTTAGACCCCGGCTATCTTGAATCCCTCGCTGTCCCAAACCCCAACTATCTCGAATCCCCCACTATCTCAACCCCGGCTATCTTGCATGCCCCGCTCTCTAGAACCCCTGCTATCTCGAATCCCCCGCTATCTCAAACCCCAACTATCTCAACTCCCCCACTATCTCGAATTCCCAGTTATCTACAACCCCTGCTAACTCAAATTCCTCGCTACCTTAACTCCCAGCTTTCTCAAATTCTCCGCTATCTCGAATCCCCCACTTTCCTGAACCCCTGCTAACTCGCTATCTCGAATATGGGCTATCTTGAATCCCCCGCTATTTTGAGCCTCGGCTATCTCCATTCCTCCGTTATCTCAAACCCCGGAAATTTCGAATCTCCCGCTATCTCGAACCCCAGCTTTCTCGAATCCCCTGCTATCTCGAGTTACGTCTATCTTGAATCCCCCGACATCTCGAAACCGATTGTCTCAAATCCCCTACTATCTCGAACCCCAGCTTTTTCAAATTCACCGCCATCTCCAACCTTGCCCATCTCCAATCCCCCGCTTTCTCAAACCCCGGCAATTTCGAATCTCCCGCTATCTCGAACCTCATTGTTCTCTAATCACCCGCCATCGCAAATTCAGCTTTCTCGACTTCCCCGCTATCTAGAACCCCGACTATCTCGAATCCCCCGCTATTTCAAACCCCGACTATCTCAAATCCCCTGTTTCCTTGAACCCCGGTTAACTTGAATCCCCTGCTATCTCGACCCCGGCTCTCTCAACTCCACTATGTTGAACCCTGGCTATCTCGAGCCTCGGCTTTATTGAATCCCCTGCTATCTCGAAACCCAGCTTTCTCCTATTCCCCGCTATCTGGAACTGACCTATGGATCAGACTCCACAAGCACCCGAGTCACCATGTCTGATCAAAAACTACCAAATTTGACACAATTTGACACCAATGTCACTATCGCAAACCCCTGCTACCTCGCACAACATTCCGTTTCCAATGACAGTTCGAGATAGTTCTGGTCTACCGCACATTGAATCGTATTGGTATTCAACATGTGCTATATGATATCGGTGCTTTCTGAGCTGTCAGAGGATAAGGGTACACCACAGCATTTAATAAGCCGGGCTGACTAACTTCATCCTCTGTTTTCTCGTCAGGCCATCACAGCTGGGTACTTTTACCACACGGCCAGGCTCGGCAGGAGTGGTCAGTACAGGACAGTTAAACATCAGCAGGTCTGTGTTTTTTTCTTCACAGCCCACTTTGTTTTAATTAATTGATTAATTAATTAATTAATCAATCAAGCAATTTTTCTTTCTTTTTTTCTTTCAAGAAGGGTCTAACGAGACGTAAAATACGCGCGTGTGCAAATTACATGCGCAGGGACTTCAAAACAGTTGTTTTTAGCGGAGCCCGCGGGCTAGCGCGTCAGCGGAGCGCCATTGTTAATGGTAACCTATCAAGCCAAGAAATTTTGGTAGTGACGTAATAGTCACGTGACCGTCCGTCCGTACGTCCGTCCGTCCGCACCACAGGATCACCAATATGAAGTGGCATACACTGGATATAACCCTGTGCTGAATCCCGTGTTTTTGGCGCGAAATCGCATGTTGACCTGCGTTGTAGCAAAACAAGCAAAGACAACAAAAGTCAAAAACAAGATTTGTTAATGGCAAAAAAAGTTCAAGAGAATACTCAGTTGTCTTTTTGGTGGAAGGCGAAAAGTTCAATTTAGGCGAAAAAAATTAGGCGATAAAGTTGAGGCGAAAAGTTCAAATTTGCCTTGTCGGTTCTGTTGCGAACTCGGTCGGCACACCGCTTGAGTTCGCAGCTTTTCGCAGCGGTTTCGACGCCAAATATAGCAGAGCAAGTGCTTTTTGGTTTTTTCTGTCTACAACCATGATTTTTACGGCTGTCCGAACACATTTTGCCAGGAAAAACACCAGCATTTTTAATTTAACGACTTGAATGAGAGTATTTTCACAAATTGATAAGTGCCAGCAAAAAATAAAAAGGGGGGGGGGGGGCTCCGCTTTAGGCTTGGCTAAAGCTGTATATTATCTTTAGAATTTGAATCGCTAAACACGCGTATTCTTGCGGAGCGCCGAAAGCGTGAATTGTCGCGCGTGGGCCTTGCACACCAGCAGGGCGTCTGAGGCGTCTCTCCCCGTCTAATTATTCGTATTCACACTCGTTCAAGACGTTTTGTTCATAGGCCGCGCAGTTCTTACTCCGGATCTCGGACCATCGTGCGCAAAAGGACGGACTGTGTTACTTTGCAGTCTACCTTACGCAGGAAATCTCGACACGTGATGAGATTTTCTTTCCACTCGCGCTGATATTCGCGCGAGTTCGTTTTTTGCTAGTTTGCTTGTCGCTGAGCTATCCTTGAGGGAAATTATGAACTGTTTGTAGTCTAAAAACTTGTTATGTTTGAGTTGCGTTCAAAATCATAATGTTCGATGCACTCGACTTTCGTCGTATCGTTTACGAACAGTGATACATTGATACCTGGGTAACACTCATGTAGTGATTAAACGAAATAAGTCAAAGTCAACTCTTCCGTTTTCCATTTCTTTTAAGGTTTTGCTAGTACAAGTGTTAACGTGACTAAGTTTGAAAGGAAAGCCACAAGAAATACACTGACAAAATAAGTTCAAGACGAAAATTTACTATTCAACGCAAACCTTATATTTTGTATTTTAAGTGGAAGATAACACATCTGCCTCTACTTTGTCCCCCCCGCCGCCACCCTCATAAAAAAGGAAACATGGCGGGAAATGAATATTCGTCACAGTTGACCGCTGCGTAACAAATCGTGGGAAAAAGCAGCCCAAGCCAAACCACGGTTTCTTTTGATTTTGCACGCGACTTGATTTGCGAACGGTGCCTTAGTTAGTTTGATGGCAACCTCGTTCCGAGGGTCTCTCTGACGGTCAAACGAAGTAAGTCAGACGCCGCTTCCCGTTTCCATTGCTTTGAACGCTTTTTGGCACAAGTGTTTGCCTGGCTTAAGTGTTTTCAGGAAAACCTGCAAGAAATGCACTGACAAAATAAATTCAACCCGACAACATAACATTTTGAGTTTAAAATCGAGGATGGCACGTCTCGACTTTGTTTTTAATAAATTGGCGGAAATCATACGGTTGCACGATATTTTTTTTTTAATCATTTGGGCAATGGACCAATCAGAGCTCCTGCTGTAAACGTGAAACTTGCAAAAAGCGCGGGAAAAAAGCAGCCAAGCCAAATGACAGTTGTTTTTGCGCTTGCACGTGACTGTACTAACAGTGTGTTCGCACTATTGGTAACACCATGGTACCGTGGCTACTGTCACGTGTTACAGACATAGACAGTTGGGTAATTGTGTTTGTTGTTGTTGCTTTTGCAGACGGTGATGATTCATCCTAACAGCAGTCTGTTTCAGGAGCAGCCCAGATGGGTGATTTACCATGAGCTCGTGTTCACAACTAAGGAGTTCATGAGACAGGTAGTGGAAAAAATCCAGCTTGAATTTTATTTTGTTAAATATCAAAATGCTTTCACTTGAATAGACCCTTTTCAGGATCTCATCAACAAACTCAAAAGGTAGAACCACCTTGTACAGCTTAATAAACAGCACCAAAGGAAGTACTGCTCAAAAGCTTTCACTTAAATAGACGCACTTCAGGGTTCCATCAAGAGACTCGAAAGCTTAATAAACAGTACCACAGCAAAGTACTGTTCAAAAGCTTTCATTACTAGTAAATGGTCGCACTTCAGGTGTTTATCCACAGACTCGAAAGTTAGAACTCCAACATTACGAGCAATGTTACATGCACTAGTTGGACAAATTTGGGCGAGGTGGTCGAGGGGGTAGGGCTTGATTACTTATTCATTTATTCTTTGTTCAGATTATAGAGATTGAGAACAAATGGCTGCTAGAGGTGGCACCTCACTACTACAAAGCCAAAGAGCTTGAAGACAGCTCCAGTAAAAAGATGCCGAAGACAACAGGAGTGACAAAAGAGCAGGCCAGATCTACCACGTGATGATGGATTGCGTGACAAGTAACACCTATCGTCACGCTTGTGATACCACTTCGACAGCTCAAAAGAATTCCTGCAGCTTGAATTTAAAACTAAAAAGGCATCTGTATTGTGGAATTTTTTTCAAAGCTTCCATATCCTAATGAGTGTGGTCTCTTAAAGTTATTTACGGGGCGAATGTCAGGACATATTTCAAGAAGGGTGAAGGCGAATTAGCGCATTGGTCGCTGATACGATGTGTTTAGTATATGATTGGAGGCTATGCATGTTACGACATGCCTTTGAGACTGTGGCATCCTCTATAGTTCTCTATAGTATCTGCAACTGTAAACTTCTCATGTGGGATATGACAAGTTTTCTGAACAAGCTCTCTTCCTTGTTTGTACAAAAACGGAAAGCAAGCAGGTTTGAATCGAGTTTTCATGTACATTTGGTTATATAAAGGAGGATAGCAATCAACGTACTGAGGAAACCGTTGCCCTGGTGCAAAACTTTGGTAATATGCATAGTTTTATGTACAGTACTTCACACATAAAAGCGAGTTGTATTACCTGCGAAACAAAATCAGTTCAAAATGTAATTTCAGGTATTTCTCCTACACTGTTTGAAAATGTCTCTGCGTGTACTTTGCAACAAAAAGGGAATAAATTGATTAATTGTATTTATCTGAGTGACTTGAAATTTTCATAAAGAAAGCGTTTAAAAGCAGGAATAGCGAATGAGGAAACGAGCTCGAAAAACGCGTGGGGACTGAGGAGAACGGGTTCCACGCTCCCGTGCAGGTAGTAGAAAATGAGAAACGAGTGCAACAGGCTAGAGTTGAGAGTACGCCACACAACAAGGTAAGAAATTGAGATCAGTGCGAATCGAAAATAGAACGTCCCTTTGAAGAAGAACAAACAAGATCGGATAGGTGGCGTCCGTGGTGTCCACTGTCACGAGAAGCCCCAGGTTTTTTCTTTGTTATTGTTGTTTTTTTCTCTCTGTCTTGCGTCTTGACATCGTCCAGTTTATGTTGCAGAAGTCAAAACAAACGATTTCCTTTCCATGGAAAACATCAAAATAACGCCAGTAATGATCACATAGAACTTCCGGTTGACCACCGAAACGTACGGGGTCTCTACGTATTCGTTGCTAGAAAGCGTACACGTGCAAATAATAAATTTGTAAGGGCCTGTTTACAAGGAGGGAGGGTTACCCTAGCAAGCGGGTTAACCCTAGCAGGAGGGTCAAAGATAGCCCGGGTCTACAAGCAAAATTAAACAGGAAGGGTAACCTTACCACCCGGGACAACTAAATGCGCTTGGTAACCGCACGCAGTTTCCAAGGGTCTGGAAACAAGTAGTAAGTTTAACCCGGGTAGGCGGGTTAACCCCACCTGGAGTGTTTACAAGGGAAAAAGTTAACCCGCCTGCCAGGGTAACCCTAGCACGCAGATAGGGTAACTCGGCTACGCGCGGGTAGCCCTAGCTGCCTTGTAAACAAGACGAAGGAAAAAGGAGGAAATGTGTGAGTGTTAGGGTAACCCGCTTGCTGGGGTAACCCGCTTGCTACGGTAACCCTTTCTCCTTGTAAACAGGCCCTAAGGCCCCGATCCAACATCGTTTAACGTTGTTGAATTAAACTTGTTAAAAGTGTTTGGTCGCCTTCTTGCATTAATGTTGCGATTTGTTTCCTTAGTTTATTTGATAAGCATTTCCTATCAAGAACGCCAACGCCACCCCAAATAACTATTATAATGCCGTAGCCGTACTCGCACAAATGAGAAATAAAATATTTCCCAACACTGCCATTGTTGCTTACAAGACGGACAGATCGCTCAAAGACTTTCTAGTTTCAGCCAGTTTTAGCCAAAATTCCTTCTCTCGTTCAAAACAACGATAAAGGAGTTACAATACGGAAAGATAGTGCATCCTTAGGCATGTTAATCCCTTTCATACGAAGACTGTTATTTCTTACTGCAATTGAATTTTTTTTTATTAATTTCTCTTCACCGACTGTAGAAACCAATTAAGGATATATATTAGTTACACATCTTAACAACTACGTGGTTTCATGGCCAAAACCAATATATAACCTCGACAACTCGAAAACTGTAATGATACAAAATAAACTAGTGAAGCTAACTGAGTTTCCGAGAAATAATTAAATGTGTCAGCCATAGTCTTGTTTCTGCTACAACCAATTTAAAGTTGAAAGCCTTTTGATCAGCTAAATAAGGATTCAGTAAAAAAAAAATGTCATTGTCATGTTCAAAGATCGCTGCATGTATGACAGTGCTGATAGTTACATTTGAATTCAAGCAATTAAAAAAGTAGATCACTAAAAAATATGCTGATAGAAGGTTCGAGGCTCCCTCTATGCCAACAACTGTATTATCTGTAGAACTTGCTCTGCCAAACTTTGTAGCTCAGGATACAGAACATATTCCGCATCATCGGAGTCGTCATCTGAGTCAGAATCAGACACATCAGCAACATAATCAGAAGCGGGATCTTCAGATGGCGCAATTTGGAGCTGTTCCATTAGAGACACGAGTTCTGTCATAGAGGGAGTGGCTGGTAATGACTCCTGATCCATGTCCATTGTCTCTTCAGCTGGCTCTACACTGAAAGGCGTGACCGGTAAGGGTCGTTTGTCATTCAATAGTTCTACATTCTGGACTGAAATTGGTTCTTGGTCTGTTTTCATTGTCTCTGAGTATTCGTGAGAGGATTTAGCTTGCGATGGTAGATTCGCATTGAGCAGCCCTCCGGTCGGCATTGCCTTTTTATTTGTTGGCGCTTTATTTAATTTCACTAGCTCTTGTTGTCCAGTGAGTGTTGCGTTAGGCACTCGTGAAGAGGGAACTTTTCGAGATGTCTTTTTCTTGTTCATCTTCTTGGAAATTGGAGCGGACAAGGGAGTCTTTCGGCGATGAAGTGGTGCAACCGGTTCCTTCCGTGGTTTCTTACCAGGTTGTACTGGTGCTACTGTTTGACCGGAACAGCCTGCAGTAGCAGCATGACTTCTTTTCTTCTCTTTGTTAACAATGACGGATGAGCGTTCATGTTTTGGAGATGTTACTTCCTTAACTTCGCTGACTTGAAAAATACAGCTAACGCTCGCATGTCTGCCTCTTTTCCCATCTTTGCAAAAATTGAAGGGTGAGTGCTCAGTTTCTTGAGATGTTGCATTCTCACCTTGATCTATATCAACTTGATTAGGACTACCAACACTCGCAGTTTTCCCTCTTTTCTCCTTTTTATCGACACGGAATGAGGAGCGCTCAATTTCCTGCGAAATAAAAACGTGCTTGTTGGCGCTGTTTTGAGACAGTACGGCCAGTTGGGAGATGGGGACGCTTGCACCGTCGTGCGAGTTTACTTGTAACCTAGAATCTGGGGATTGGCAATGATCTTCGCGATTTGCGCACAGTGAGCCTTTTTTAGTTTCATGGCTGCGATCTTTGCGGCTGTCCACTGCGCAAAGATAGTTGGCGCCCATCGTGTTTTCATTGGTGGCTAGATGGTGTGAATCTGACATAAAAGCATCGATCTTGGCACAGTGTTGACTGTTATGGACAAAAGGAAGATTACTTTTACAAGCAATTCCAGAATAAACTCGTAAAGGATCGCATGATTTGCCAAGAAGAAGGTCTCTTAACAAACGTTCTTCAATCAAAGGACGTTTCGTTGTTGAAGTCATCGCAATTCCACTGTTGATTCTTGCAACAATAGTAGCTTTTACTTCATTCTCTGTCGTAGGCCTGAGAATGTTACTCTCTTGACGGCGATCGCTTTGATCTTCACCTTTTATGAAGGCTACAAACAAACCCTCTTTATCCCACGTGAGGATCTGGTTATCTTCGTAAATTTCATTGAACAAATCCAACTCACCCTGAACGTAATCACAAAGCTTCTTCACCACACAGAGAAATGCTTTCACCACACAAACCAGGGCTTTTACAAAAGCAATCACGATGCATGGCATTACCAAAGTCGTAATAATAACACAGCTGCGTGCGATGGATCTCTCTCCATCCATTTTGACTGCGTCCTTGTAGGATTATCTGAACAGATTTGTTCTTTAAGTTTGTTTGTGACCATTTTTTCTCATCTGTTTCGTCATCTCTTATAGCTCGCGCATGAATTTGAACGCTCGCGCGAGTTGATGGCTGCGCTGCTATGTTTGAAGCCGCTTTTATCACTTTGAGTTAAGGGATGGCACCTCCAAATGCAATTTGTAACACCTTTCGGAAATGAAATGTAAATTTTTGTCGAATACTAAAACACCAAGGGGGCTTATTTCACATTTCGATTTTTCACTTTTTTAACCGTTGCACTTGGCAATAAACCTGAAGTACTAAGCCTGAAGTTAACCCGCCTTCTCTTACTTTATGCATTCTTTTCTTTTGAGAGACAGTAAGTGACAAATTTACTCGACATTGCTGGCGAGTGAGAGGTGTCACTGAGACGAAGCTACAAATAAGGAGGCTGTCAAAGGCCTAGGCTCGTCAGGCAGACAAATTCCTATCCCCGGGCTAGCAAGTAGACGAAACCTACAAAACGCCATTTCACATGCTAAGAGAGGCCCGTTCAGTGTTTACAGACTACCATTTTGAAGCGGCCTCAGCGCGCGCATATCCAAACCTGAAACAATCCTGAGACCAGCTTGTAGTGGCCAATCGGTGAAAAACCAGCTTGTATTCATGTGTTCTGAGCAGGCGTCTTCGCCTCGCACGCGCCCCCGACGTGGTGTCCAAAAATTTACAGACGCCTGCACGCTGGTCAAAAATATGCGCTAACTTACGTACGGAATGTTTGCTTGATTAAGGTGAACGCCAGCCCTTGCAAGTTATCACAAGTGCACTCAAGTCCTACCGGCTAGACGGAGCCACAAGGCAACAAAATTTTCCAACTTGCATCCATTTGCGCCTCCGTTTACCGTTTACGGAGCATCAGACTGAAGCCAATCATAGGCATGGGAACTTGAATAGGCCTAATGAGGCCTAGCCTCCCACGCAGTCGTTTTTAGGGGAGTCGTCTAAATAAGGCCTAGTGTTGGGAAATTTTCTCTCTGGTATCAGTGATGTACGAAACTTGTATATAGCCTCAAGGGATGAAATATTGTCGTTCCACTTAACTTTTGATGGTTCTCCAGTCGTAAGTCGTAGATTATAACTCAAAGCTACCGAAAGGTGTGATGTCGTTTGTCATCTGGGCTGGGAGAAACAAGCAGTCAACCACCTGTTTGTTCTTTGGTAAGAAAGATTTTCGTTATCAATTTTACCCAGTGACCACAGAGACTATTATGTTGCAATTATAAAGAGGAAGGTCGTAATATTGTTTTCTCTCTCAATTTAACTAAAATTCAAAATTATATATATATGGTATAAATTTTTCGCGGATTATGTTTTAGCGGGAGTTTATTTTCGCGGGATTAATTTTCGCAGATCGGTGGAAAATCAGCAAAATTCACAAAAATTAGTTCCCGCAAAAATTTTGTCACACTGTAAGTAGGGGTCACGCGAGTTCGATTGCACTATTTTCCACACGAAATGCATCGCTCGACCACGTTCACAAGTTCTTTATTCCCTTAAAATAGGACCCTGTAAAAATCGGATATTTGATTTAAAAACACACATATGAAGTAAAACTATAACTATTACACGATTTAAATCCTGTCAGAGGACTATATTCCAAATGCATTAATTACTTGTGAAATTATTGTGCGTTATTCTTGTAGAATTCTATTGAATCCACTGGGCTTTTGGTAGCCTTTCGTGTGATTTTTGTCACTATACATCCTCATTAAATAAGTGCACATTGCATTGTATTAACTAGTGAATTATCATTAAGCAATAACATTTCTTAGCCTGTGCATACTGCATTAAAAATGTACCTCTGATTCCAACAACATTTCATTCATTTGTAATGATAACTATGGCTAGGTGCATCGATCATTTCAGATGCTGTTTTAATTTAAATAACACAGTTTTCTCATAGCATCTACATTATCTCGATTAACATGATTAAAATGTGTATAAAACCTCTTTAAACAGACTTTGAAAAAGGACTATTTATATCAACTTTCTACCTCCTAATTGACACAAAAGAAACTTTGAGAAAAAACTTTGAGAAAATTGCCACACTGTAAGTAGGGGTCACGCGAGTTCGATTGCACTATTTTCCACACGAAATGCATCGCTCCATCACGTTCACAAAATCTTTATTCCCTTAAAATAGGACCCTGTAAAAATCGGATATTTGATTTAAAAATACACATATGAAGTAAAACTATAACTATTACACATGATTTAAATCCTGTCAGATGACTATATTCCAAATGCATTAATAACTTGTGAAATTATTGTGCGTTATTCTTGTAGAATTCTATTGAATCCACTGGGCGTTTGGTAGCCTTTCGTGTGATTTCTGTCACTATACATCCTCATTAAATAAGTGCACATTGCATTGTATTAACCAGTGAATTATCATTAAGCAATAACATTTCTTAGCCTGTGCATACTGCATTAAAAATGAACCTCTGATTCCAACAATATTTCATTCATT
Organism: Siderastrea radians; assembly: GCA_964017195.1. Lineage (NCBI taxonomy): Eukaryota > Metazoa > Cnidaria > Anthozoa > Scleractinia > Rhizangiidae > Siderastrea > Siderastrea radians. Next base: position 27,023,634 of record OZ024890.1, read on the forward strand.
TGTAATGATAACTATGGCTAGGTGCATCGATCATTTCAGATGCTGTTTTAATTTAAATAACACGGTTTTCTCATAGCATCTACGTTGTCTTGATTTAATAACATGATTAAAATGTGTATAAAACCTTTTTAAACAGACTTTGAAAAAGGACTATTTATATCAACTTTCCACCTCCTAATTGACACAAAAGAAACTTTGAGAAAAAACTTTGAGAAAAAATTTTCAAAAATCTAAATACCATGTCTTTTCCTAGTTGCACAAGTATCCTTTTATCACAAATTTGACAAAATCCAAGAGGATCTTTTCTCATAAGAATATTAGAGTGGGGGGGGGGGGGACAGGAGGGCAGGAGACCGGGAGAAAAGGGGGCGGAAGGTGTACAGGAGGCGGAAGAAGAGGGGGCGGGAAGCGGGATTCCCAAGGTGGAGGGAAGCGGGAGAAAAAGGGAAAAATTATGCAACATTGTGCAATATTTTGCAATCGAAAAAATGCAAAGGAGCGGGAGCCAAAAAATACAGGGCGGGAACTGGGATTAAAGGGTACGGGAAGTGGGAGGTTCAAACCCCCCTGTCCCCCCCCCCCCCACATTAGATGCCATACAATTTACCAGTCAGAAGTTAAAGCTCAAGAAAGCAATTTGTCACTCTTTTTTCTGGTTTTTGCAATTTTGCACCCTCACAAACAGAGGAAAGGATCATTGTTGCTACTGTATGTGTCGTGTACCTAGTAAGTTTTTAAAGTAGTAAAACTGCACTCAAAAAATTTTATTAAATTCACTGATTACTGTGCCTGTTTGTGAATTTACCCAATAATTTGGTAGCATTTCTACAGTTTTGTTTGGCACTGTTGTTTTCTTTCACAATAGATTGTCTATATCTCCCATCAAGATATGGCTTGGGAACTTACAGTTTTCTAGGATGAATGTCACCTCTCTTAATGCGCAATTCACATCTATCAATACAAGAATCATATACTGCATCTACAGATACCTGGCAATCCAACTTGTTTAATAGCACCTACAGGTAAGGACATTTAACCTTTTATACTTAATTTAGGCCTTAAAAATATCATGAGTGGTGCATTATAAAATCTCACATAGAACAACCCCCTCTCCACTTTCTCCAGTCAGCCCACTTATAAACCAGTGAGGCCAGTGACATAAACTGTTTTAGGTAATCAGCTTTCAAGAATTTCTTACTATTGTTACAGATGCTACACATACATCAGTTCAAACATGTTCTGAGTAAAAAATGAAAAGATTAGTGATAACATAATTTTTCTGTTCATAATTTTTCCTTTCTGGGCAGCTAAGGCACTTATCAGCAGCCATCCCATGGAGTGACCCTTGCAGTTGGACCAGCAGCCCATGTAATTTGCTTATTTTTGTGGCTTGAAGTCCCCATGTAATCATGGGAAATTGTTGTTGTATACCAGATGAAATCTCAACTTGAACAAAACCGAGGCTCCTAAGGTGGTCTTGGGAAACCGCAATATTTACACAAGACCTTGGGTAAACGCTACAGTACAGTAAATGTTGTTTTTAAATGCTGATTTGCCTTTCAAAAATTGTTTAGCTGATCGTTTAATCCAGATTTCTATGATTTTTGCAATTTTGTTTGCAAAGCGGCTCCAATTTTGATCAACCGGTCGCCATTATTATAAAGTCCTGTGAAGTGTCTGCAAAAGTTACATGCGTGTGTCCATGCACACAAGAAAATCTAGAGTTTTTCGCTACTAAAAGCAAATGTACTGTTTATTTGAATAAAATGTTTGGCTGGAAATCCTTTTTGTCGATTATTCTGTCTATTTTACATGGTGGGGTTTAAGAAGCAGCGCAACCTTTTGTAAACGCGGACTAATTTGCATAAGCGAGTTGAAATTTGATACAGGACAACGTGTGGGAAATTTCAGAAATTTTCATTTTCATGGTTGTTTTCTGCCTAATACTTGATACGTAACCATAGTTTTCTATATCAGAATATTTCAATTTAACATGAGTAGACAAAATTTATTTTATGCAAAACACGCGAGTTAATGGGTGAAGTATTAAATTATTGCATTCCTGTGCATTTTAAAAATACAGTTTCAGCTAGTTGTGCATGTTCTTTATTATTTGTATTTCTTAAACTGAAGGAAAGTGAATGAACAATGGATACGCTAAATACAAAGTGTTGACATTCCCTGGGCAAACTTCTTTCAACAAACTTTAGTTGTTGCCTTGTTGCGTTTTTAAAACATTTGAAAAAAACCGTTTCAGTTGTGCAAGTCTTGACAGTGATATGTTTTGTTATTGTTTGTGCTGATTTTATCTTGCCATTATCAATGAAATTATAGAAAAGTGGGGGCACCTGTAGTGACAACTATTACTAGTTTTTAGTCTGAAGATAGACCAATGGATGGGTTGTTAAAGGTAAAAAAGGTGAAGTCGCCCAGGAGCCTTCATTGCCGGTACCCATTTTATTCACCTGGATGGAGAGAGACAATGTGGGGTAAAGTTTCTTGTCCAAGGAAACAACACAATGCCAGGTATTGGGCCTCGAACCATCTAACTTCAGATCTGAAGCCCAACGCATTAACCACTACACCTCCACACCACTTGTGGGAGGGGTGTTAATACTGATACAAACACTTTGACTTTCTCAAACTCCTTTAATTAAACAATAAAATGCCCAGGGATTCCCCAGAGTCACCCTTGGGAGGCCCCTGATAAGTGATGCCCATGACTTTATTATAAACTAGCTACTGTAAGCCATTATTACTTCCTACTTCCTGGATCCTTGCTGGAGCTTCATCTCAAGTTCAGCAATTTTTATGTCCTTCTCCAACAGCAAAGCTTGCTGCTTTTCAATCTTCTGTTGTAGCACTCCTTTCTCATCTTGTAGTTCAGCTACCATCTTTCCGTAATACTTTTTACACATATCTAACATAGTCCTATAGCCATCAGCATCCATGTCTTCGGGTTCACCTGGCTGCTCATCATTGCTTTCATTAACAAGTTCTTTCAGATTAAACTGTCTTTGCTCCTCACTGAGTCGAATTTCTTCTAAGTCAAAAATGAGTGTTTGAGTCATTGATTCCACAGTTCCTTTTAACGCTTCGTTTTCTTCTTTTAATGTCTCCAGCTTGGTTTCGACTTCCTCGTTGTTGCTTGAGGTTTCACTTATGTTATCTTCAGTAGCTGTTGTTACATGCTTATTACGATTTGTCTCTCTTGCATCAAGTTCGCTAGCGAGTTGTAAAGCGTTATCTCTTTCGCCCTCTAGAGCTCTAATTTGCTCCAGCAAAGACATTATAAGAGACTCGCTGCTTGAATGTGCCATAATAACTGTGTCTTGACTTTAATTTAAGAAGGCGATGCCTTGAAAACTGAACAAATTATACGCCTCGCAGCTCCAGCGTCCAGAAATTTTCCAAAGAACAAAGCCTAAGGAATGAAGGAAGCTCGTGTGTTGGTGCATGTTTAGAAGCCTGCAGCGGCCATATTGGAATTCAACTCCGGATGCATTGTGGGCAATATATGGTCAGCGGTAAGTCGATGAGAAGCATTCAACAAGTTTACAAAAGCAGAAAGGGGTGATGATTTATGTAGACTATGGAAAATTTGGCGTAATAATACAAAGAAATTGAAGAAATTCAAAAGCTCTCCCATCCTTAATAATGTTTGATAATTTTAGAGACCGTTTACAGACTGTACAACGTGATCTAAGCCAAGGGTAAGATACAATTTTGGAAGAATCGAAGGCCTGTTTTCATTCTACCTAAGCTTGATTAGTAATACATTTCTATATTTATTGTTCACAATTATATAAGGATCCATGGTAATCAATATCCTGCCGTCTTTTCTTGCAGCTGGAAATCAATCACAGACAAGGCTAAAGCTGTCAATAAGAAAATAGTTCGGTCAGTTAATTTTTATTTCGCACATTTCTGTTGTCAGATCTAGCTAGGGGTGGTCCCCACGGGAGCTTCATTGAAAACAAACTCTCATAAACAACATTATTTCCTGAATATTTTCTTTGATTCTAACACAGAAAAACAACATTTATCACAGATGAAATCATCGAGAGGTACGTACACAAATGAAGCATGTTTTAAAGCAATGACATGGAGAATGGAAACTATCTTCTATATATAAGCTTATATAATTAAGCTTAAGTCTTTACACATTGAGAGATACATGTACAACAATCAGCCTGAGGAGGGGAGGGGAATAAATCACACTCCCTACAGCTGACTGGACTACCCGCTGTGTTTTGCTGTGTTTTGCTGTGCTTTAAATGAAATGTCCTTGTGTCAATCATGATGTTGACAAACAACGTACATTCAGCCATGAAAAACAAAGGGATCAAGATTCGTCCATCAGAACAAAGAAATGTGACCTCTTGAAGCTTTGAACAGCAGTGAAAAATGCAGTACGTACACTGACAGGTGCATAAAGTAAGGGGTAGTGAATGGTCTTTCAAAAAAATAAGCTTCTCACGAAATTTTGTTTAAGAAGTTTTGGGTGTTGCAGTCTCAATTTTTTCACAAAGTGGTCTTGCAATCTCAATTTCGTTTGCAAGGCTGAAAAGTCTTGGGTCGTGTCTATAAGTAGCATAACCAGCAAGGGAGTCTGGAACTTAATAGATTGAAGAGTGGCTTAATTTGTCCACCCAAATACTTAAGCAAAAGAAAATTGGTTTTCCTGCAATTGCTTGACATCTTTTACTTTTTTCTGCAGTGGGGACCAGTGCTTTAGTTGTAATCTTGAAGCAGGCTCCGAAATCCTCAGCAAGTAAGTGTGATTTGGCTACGTACCCTCTGAGCAGAGTTCCCAGCAGTCTGAAGTATCTGGCAGAATTTGAACATAAGGTCATATTCAAACCTACCAGCCAGTCGTTGAGATTCATTTGGAATTACCAAGCAATATTATTGAAATAAAAATATTTTGGTTTACATGTATTTGCAGTTGACAAATTTTCCTGAAATATCATGAAATCACTCCCGACACTTACAAAATTTGTCGTCTGACTCACTGGTACGGTTTCAAATATTAAGCTATGCTCCCAGCACACGGTGGGGGTGCGGTAGTGTAGTGGTTAGTGCATTGGACTTCAGATCTGAAGGTCGGTGGTTCAAGGCCCAGTCCCTGCCAGCATGTTGTTTCCTTAGACAAGAAACTTTATAACATAGCTCATGCACTGGTCCTATCAAATTCCTATAATTTGAACAATCATGGTGTATATCTCTTTATTATATAGACAAGAGTGTTTTAGTGAAAAATAGACCACTCGTAAACTTCATACGAAACTACATCCGGGATTCGAGTGGCGTATTTTCCATATCCTCACTAGTGAGGATTTCGATGACGTCATGTCCCACTTTCACACTGTTGTTTGTGCAAAACTACTCTTGTCTATATAATAAAAAGAAAATTACATGGTGGCTTGAAGATATGAATTTTATTTTCTCATGGTAAGAAACAATATTTTACTCACTCGCTGCGCTCGTTTGTAAAAATTAATATTGTTTTTACCACTCGAAAATAAAATTCATATCTTCGCACCGCCGTGTAATATCCTCTATATATACACACAGCTGTGCATATATAACATGATGAGCAGAGTTTCCAGCAGAGTCAAACTACGGAGAAATAACAAGAGCGAAACTGTTGCAGAGTGTTTGATTTCTAAGGACGAGAAAGAAACGCAAACTTATTTAGTCTTTGGCATTATGTTTACAATTTTTTTCACCATCGCACTCTCAACAAATTACGGTGTAATGTTGACAAAAGGTAGGTTTTATACGGAAAGCTTTTGACACCAAAATTTCAAGACATGACACAAAATAAAACTGACAGTAAAATTGAAGAGAACCGTTTAATAATAAGTGTCACTACCAAAATCAAGCTAACTAAGCACTGAACAAAGTAATTTAAAAACTGACAATCAGAAAGGGTGACTTTTTTTGGCCATGCTACACAAAAGACCATCGTTTTACCTGCAGTCGATGTATGTTTGAGTTCAAGCAGTTCCAAATGTTTAAATAAAATAGAATGCAATGTAAAATAAGTTGAATCACTTTCCCATCTGTTTCATTCATTGTTGTTTTACCACGTTCTGTCCACGGCCTCTCAACCAAGAACCACTATATTTTAATTGTGACTTGTGTTCTTTTCAACTCTGATCTTGCAGCTACAATGGTGAAATCACACAGCTTCAATCCGCTGTGGGTGATGAATATAACAATTTTTCAGAAAACTTCAAAGTTGAAGCACATAATTGGAAGACTTTTTGAAAAGATGATTCTTGCACGTTCACTTCGGAGCAGTTTCATCGATTCAGTCAGCTTTGCAAAGAAACGCTGCAACACTTCACAAGATTTTGGCACCTTTTTCTTTTGGTCATGTGATCCATCATTGTTCCTTTTTTCCTCTTTCTTGTTTTTTCCTCGTTCTTTCTTTATTTAAATGGCTAGTGGTTGGCTAGTGATTGAGTTTTGAATCAACTGCGCATTCATATCGCGTCTCACAAATTTCAGCGGAAGCAAAATGGAACTGTGGCATCTTGCCGAAAAAATACTATTTCAGTAAGCTTATAATCATTCAGTTTCACCAGCATTTCCACTGGCTATGTTACAAAACAATTGGTTCATGCTTTAGCGAGCGTACGTCAAGTTATGGATGCACTTGGGAAGTTTGGAGAGCACTCAAGAAGCTGGATTTGCTCGAGGCGCAGCCAATAGCAACTCTTACACTTCTCTCGTGCTCTCCAAACCTCCCGCGTGCATCCATAACTTGATGTACGCACGCTACAGCATGAACCAATTGTTAATTACCCCACATTGTCTCTCTCCACTCAGGTGAATAATTGGGTACTGGTGACTTACTGCTGGGGTTAAACCCTGCGATGGACTAGCATCCCATCCAGCAGGGGGGAGTAGCAATACTCTCAGTTGCTTCATGCTCACAAACCGGGATAAGCCCTGGCCATGTGGGCCTCTTTGGCTTGTGTGCAACTTAACCTTACCTACCCCAGCACACTGTTTTCAGAGAATTATTATAAAGCCATAGAATCAGCTCTATTATATTAAAAGTCTCATTGCTTTATGGTGTGGAGGTGGTAAGTGATTCCAAACTATTGTTGTTGTTTTTTTTTTGTTTTTTTTTGTTTTGTTTTTTTTGCAGCATGTTAATTTTCAGCGGGTTAATGACTATGCAGCATTCATGACAAATGTGTTGAAACTATGGGTACCAACTGCTGGGCAATAGTAGTGTTTATCTGTAAATGGTTTGAACCCAGGAGTCATATCATAATTCGGTAAATTGTGATCGTCCGGGTGAGTGTAGTCCTGAGAAGGACTGTTTGAGGTGACATTGACTGACGTTTCGACAACCTGAGCGGAAGTCATCATCAGAGTCAAGTGAACTGTAAATCGTCAGTAGATGTTATAAGTCTCTGGTCGTTGTCCTGATTGGTCGACGATCTCGTGATGTTATTGGTCGTCTGTCAGTTAAGCCGTGATGTTATTGGCTGTGAAGACTGTAAACGTGATTGGTGCGTTTCGATCCGTCTTTTGTTAGTCAAATGTCCGTTGGTCTATTGTTAGTCAAATGAGTCAGTTTGTCTATTGTTTGTCTGTCTTGTTATTGTCGGCAATCAGTCGTTTGTAAGGTGCAGGTAGCTGTTGGCAACGGTTCAGTGGTGTTTGTTCTAAGTTAGTAAACCAGCTTTCCAGAGTGATTCGTTGATAGTAGTCCGTACTGTAGGTAACGCATTCAGCAGAGTCCCAGTCGATTCTGTGGTTTGTTTTTAAATGGTGCTCAGCAATGTGATTGTTGATATCACCATTTCTAGTCGCTCGTTTGTGTTCAGTCAGTCGGACGTTCAGATTTCTGCCGGTCTCACCAATATAAGTGGCCTGGCAGTCGCAGCATTTGATTTTATAAACTGCTCCCCGTCTGTCGCTCGGTTCGTCTTTGTCTTTAACGTTCGTCAGTAGCTGTCGTAAAGTAGTGATAGGTTTGTGAGCAACGCGGATGTTGTAGGGTTGTAGGATACGTGCGATAGTTTCAGAAGTCCCTTTGATGTAAGGTATGGTTGCAGTAGTGACAGGTGTCGCGTTAGTGTTCGTAGCGTTTGGTTCGGAGTTTCTGTAAGTGTTGTGTCTAATAAAGTCCCGGTTGTAATTGTTCTTGTTGAAAACGTTGTCTAAGTACTTGTTTTCGTCCGTTAAGCTGTCAGGTGAGTCACAAACTAGTTGCGCGCGTCTTGTCAGGGTCCGTATAGTCGTAGCTTTGTGAGAAGTTGGGTTGTAAGATGATTGGTCGAGTAGTCTGTCAGTATGTGTCGGTTTTCTGTAAATTGTCGTCCGTAGTTTGTTATTGTCGCGGGTAACTAAGCAGTCTAGAAAAGGTATTTTACCATTTTCCTCGATCTCCTTAGTAAACTGTATGTCGGCGTTTTGTCCGTTGAGGTGTTCGTGAAAATCGTCGATTTCGTCTTTGTGTACGGCTGTAAAGGTATCGTCAACGTAACGTAGCCAGAGTGGTAGTGTTGGTTTGTAAGTTGCGAGGGCTAGTTCCTCGATGTTTTGCATAACGATTTCTGCAACAACAACGGAAACTGGTGAGCCCATAGCTGTTCCGTGCAACTGTTTGTAGTGCTTGCCGTTGTACTGAAAATACGTAGAAGTAAGACAAAGGTTCAGTAAGTCCATTAAGTCGTCTGTAGGTAGCGGTAGTTCAATAGTAGAGTTGTTGATGGCGGTCTCAGTGCAGTCTAGAGCCAGTTGAAGTGGAATACTGGTGAACAGTGATTTCACATCAAAAGACACTAGTTTGTAGTTGTCAGGTACTTGTACTGTCTTGATTGCGTTAATAAAGTTCTCAGTCGACTGTAGTTTGTGTCGTGATTCGTCGGTCAAAGGTTTCAGTACGGTAGTCAAGTATTTGGACAGTTGAGACCGCCATCAACAACTCTACTATTGAACTACCGCTACCTACAGACGACTTAATGGACTTACTGAACCTTTGTCTTACTTCTACGTATTTTCAGTACAACGGCAAGCACTACAAACAGTTGCACGGAACAGCTATGGGCTCACCAGTTTCCGTTGTTGTTGCAGAAATCGTTATGCAAAACATCGAGGAACTAGCCCTCGCAACTTACAAACGAACACTACCACTCTGGCTACGTTACGTTGACGATACCTTTACAGCCGTACACAAAGACGAAATCGACGATTTTCACGAACACCTCAACGGACAAAACGCCGACATACAGTTTACTAAGGAGATCGAGGAAAATGGTAAAATACCTTTTCTAGACTGCTTAGTTACCCGCGACAATAACAAACTACGGACGACAATTTACAGAAAACCGACACATACTGACAGACTACTCGACCAATCATCTTACAACCCAACTTCTCACAAAGCTACGACTATACGGACCCTGACAAGACGCGCGCAACTAGTTTGTGACTCACCTGACAGCTTAACGGACGAAAACAAGTACTTAGACAACGTTTTCAACAAGAACAATTACAACCGGGACTTTATTAGACACAACACTTACAGAAACTCCGAACCAAACGCTACGAACACTAACGCGACACCTGTCACTACTGCAACCATACCTTACATCAAAGGGACTTCTGAAACTATCGCACGTATCCTACAACCCTACAACATCCGCGTTGCTCACAAACCTATCACTACTTTACGACAGCTACTGACGAACGTTAAAGACAAAGACGAACCGAGCGACAGACGGGGAGCAGTTTATAAAATCAAATGCTGCGACTGCCAGGCCACTTATATTGGTGAGACCGGCAGAAATCTGAACGTCCGACTGACTGAACACAAACGAGCGACTAGAAATGGTGATATCAACAATCACATTGCTGAGCACCATTTAAAAACAAACCACAGAATCGACTGGGACTCTGCTGAATGCGTTACCTACAGTACGGACTACTATCAACGAATCACTCTGGAAAGCTGGTTTACTAACTTAGAACAAACACCACTGAACCGTTGCCAACAGCTACCTGCACCTTACAAACGACTGATTGCCGACAATAACAAGACAGACAGACAATAGACAAACTGACTCATTTGACTAACAATAGACCAACGGACATTTGACTAACAAAAGACGGATCGAAACGCACCAATCACGTTTACAGTCTTCACAGCCAATAACATCACGGCTTAACTGACAGACGACCAATAACATCACGAGATCGTCAACCAATCAGGACAACGACCAGAGACTTATAACATCTACTGACGATTTACAGTTCACTTGACTCTGATGATGACTTCCGCTCAGGTTGTCGAAACGTCAGTCAATGTCACCTCAAACAGTCCTTCTCAGGACTACACTCACCCGGACGATCACAATTTACCGAATTATGAGTAGTGTTTATAGAACTGCGTGTGGCCTCAGGGTATTCACACACAGCATTATTTTTACCACTACATTGAAGACTGTTAATGTACACTATTGGCACATTCCTCTTGTTGTCACATAACTTCATAATGTCCTTCATGGGTTGGCTTGTGTGAAATATTTTAATTAGTTCGCTGACACATATTTGTTGCAATTGGTAAATCAGTTGAATGGTAATGCTGTTTTAGGTATCAAAAAGAGTGGGCAGAGATCCATGAAACGTCAACAGAATGTGCTAAAAAAGCTCAGGTTTGTAAACAGTTAGTAGTATTATTTGGTGGCCTAACATTTTAATCCATAGTCTGCATTTCTACAGAGCACATCACTCACACCTGTAGTTTCTTGAATCTGGCATCCCTTACAAAGTCTGTTCCTTCCACAGAAATGGAGGGAAAAAGAAGGAATCAAGAAGTGGAAGGAATAAATATATTAATTTCATAAAGCTCTATATTACACTCCCACAGTCAGGCAGATCCAGACTTGCTTATAAAAGCTGGGGGACCTGGCACAGTGAAAAACTATGGGGCCTAGGGTAAAAATGTTTCAGAATGCAAAAAAAATGTTAGGGCCCCACTCCTAACTTCCTAATTCGAATAATCAGCACTTTTGTTTGAAGGGATAGAGAGGGAAGAAAAAGAACACCTGATACATTAATTTTTAATAATGCGCCACTCACTACCCCCTTCCAATAAAACAATCATTTAAATACTAAACTATTTGTCAATCAATAGCCAATCAGAATGGCATGTAGATGTAGAGAATCATATCAGGCCCTCCCCTTAGGAATGAGTACAGTGAGAGTGCATGAGGAGGAGGGCCTGATTACAGTTACACTGAAGTCTCCTTGAAAGATTTGCTATATAGCTCAGGGATACCCAGTGACTTTAACACCGACTACAACTGACACCTACACGTTCAACTTGTTCTACCCAGTAACTAAACTGTCATTGAAATAGACATGTTTATAATAAAATAGTGAAATACTCTTCCTGTTTTAGGGAGCAGACGAGGTTATTTCTGAGTTTTCCAAGAAATGTTCGGATCTTCACACCACTTTGACTGTGTTTCACAGTGAATTGGCTTTGTTACCAGAAGTCATAAAGAGTATTGAAACAGCCAAGGCTGATATAGGTCAGTGAGAAGGTGTTGGTTCAGTTCCCTAAGACACGAAAAGGTTGTCAGGTACTTGCCTTGAAGCAGCGGCTACACAAGCGATTTTCTGCTTGCGATGGTGATGCGATTTTTTGGAAAATTGTCACGTCGCCAGCGCGCGGTGAAAATCGCATGTGTAGCCACCCTTGCACAGGTGATGCGACAGATAAAAAATTGCAGAAAAAAATCGCGAGAAATTCAATGAGTTGAATTTTTTGCAACAAAATCACGGTCTTTGTCAGAGGGTGGCTACACTTGCGATTTTCGCGCGTGCTGGTGACGCGACAATTTCGAAAAAATCGCATCACCATCGCAAGCAAAAAATCGCTCGTGTAGCCGCGGCTTGATATATAATCAAGTCATCATCAGTTATTCATTGGAAATCTTTGGAATATTTCTAAAAATTTCCAGATAATGGGCCAGAAATAACCATTTTTGCCACTAAATAAACAAGACTGCAAGACCTACAGGACATTGAACTAAAACTTTGCAAGGCCAGCATTTACTTTTTGAAGGGATTTTTTTCCACCCTTACTTGTTAGCACAACCATCTGCTACCCTCTCTTGTGAGCTATTGAGCACTTCAAGTAAAATTTCATGCTTCTCTATACATGCAGGGTTTTCAATAAGAATCTGAGTAGGTGGCAAAACTTTAAGAGTAGATGGAGAATGAAATACTCGCACCAGATTCTAGGGGAGTCTGGGGATATTCTCCCCTGGAAAATTTCGAAAATTTGGCCCTCTTAGAATGCATTTCCTGCATTCTAGAGTAAGAATTAGGGTATTTGAACAGAACAGGAAACACAAATCGCCGCTGAAATTACTCAGAATTCAGGCAAGATTCTTCTGTTTTTCATGAACAAATCTTGGCCGATCCAGGGCCCGTTTTTTGTGGTGAATGTTTCTCATGTTAGTCGTAAATTGTGAGGTAATTTCTCAATCAAACAGACGACAAGTTAATGTAGAATAGCCAGTGAGTTTCGCCAGCTGCCGGCCCTTATTGAAAACCCCGTACATGTGATTGCACATGTACATTATCTGCATGATTGTGCAGAGTTCAAGTGCCTTAGAACACCACACAAAGAGAACTGTGACCCTAACCAGACTGAAACAATCTTCCACATGATCAAGAATGTAGGGGATGCTGGGAAGAATGAATAAAAAGGTGGGGCATTGCTTCCTAATTTTCATTTGGCCTTCCCTTGATTGAATGCATTCTCATCAAATCCTTCCCAGGAGCAACTGGGAATGAGACTGCCCTCCATGAACACTCCATCAACATTCTTCTGAATCTTTCATTAAGTACCAAAACCAAAAAATTATAAGTAAGTTCATAAAAATTGTTTGCTCTAAACTTTCAGATGCCATTGGAGGACAGATGGAAGTGTTAGATAACTTGATGTTGGACTTAGAAGAGGTTTGCGAGCTGCTGGACTTGGAAAGAAGGAAGTCTGCTCAAGAACGCAAGCTTTCCATGCTCAGACACAACAGAGAGTAAGTCCATCTAATGATTTTTTTGTGAACCATTGTTAGGTACATTTTTCAGCTTTCACTGAGTGATGTGTATTTCTATGTTTCAGGGATGACTTGGAACTACTGAAAGGTGGGAAAGTGCCATGGTCTAATATAACCTTCTTTAACAGTAATTTGTTTCTCCCATTGTTACCTCTTTTGTTGTTGTCATGTGATTTACCTGTATACAGCTCAGGCATTCAAAAAAAAAAAATAGCAGAGGCCCCTACTGAAGCTTTGAAACTCAAAACATTAGACTAGTCAAGAAATGCACAGTAAACGAAATGAGAATAAAAACTAGCCAAGGACAATAGCATCAGCATCGGTGAGAAAATCTATGGGGAATGGACATAAATGTACCTTTCAATGTAGTGTCACAAAAACATACTAGATTAAAAAATGAGCTTGGTATGGAGTCATACACACCCATGTAGGAGCTACCTTTGTCTAACTGAGGTGGGTATGTTTCCACAGCAAAGTTTGCCCATGGTCCCTAAGGCCTCTCCTCCAGTGTGTGCACAGTTGCTTTTATCATTTGTCCCTTTTGATTGGTCTCAAAGCAAAAGCGAACAAGATATTAATATACATGTACACGTAATCAATACAATAAGGTGGCATTGTGATGCTACAGCACATTTTATTGTTTGAAAACCATGACCTCACCTTACAGTTTGTTAAACTGGTTTCTACATTCATTAAAATTTGAAATTCTTTCAGAGGAACTTCAATCAGAAAAGGAAAGAAAAGAAGTTAAACTGCAGCAACTTGAGAGGCAGGCTTCCATAGAGAAACAACAGGTGTATGAAGATGCATTCCTTGAACAAATGAACTACTACATTCAACATGGCAAAACAGAAGGTGAAATTTAGAATTGCATGACAGTATTAATTACCCTTCATAATACAAACCCGAGGAGCTATTTTAAACAGGGCTGTGAATGACTGTTTGATGAGAATTCATCAAATTATTATTTGTCCTTGATAAGGTGACCCCAGGTTGTTTATTTCAAACTTAACTTCCATGTTCCCTTACACCTCAGTAATGTGGCTAGAACTGTGGACAATTTGTTGCACTTGGTAGTTGACAAGAAAAGCCCCAGGGGCATTAGATCCCGCCATTTTTGTCCGTCCCCTAGGGTGCAAAATATATTACGGCCACCCAAGATACGAGCCCTAAACTGTGTAGCGAAAGACGTAACAAGTATTTGTTTGGCCGAGCGAAAACCGGAGGTCTGGGGCAAGTGACCACCAAAAAAATGGAAAACAAGAAAAGCCCCAGGGGCATTAACCCCGCCATTGTTCTCTCTGCCCTTGGGGTCCAAAATATATTACGGCCACGTAAGATACAAGCCGAAGTGGTGTAAATTTTAAAAGTTGGTGATTTATCGTATTTTTTACGTGTTTGCAATGATAATATAAATCAAGACATATTGACCTGCCTAATCACCCTGTTTTAGCGTGCGTGACGAAGAGCGTGATGAAATATTTTGATCATAGCGTGACTCAGCCTGGCCTTGTAGCTCAGTTGGTAGAGCGACAATGTTCTAATCAGGAGGTCGTGGGTTCAAATCTCGCCCGGATTAAAGATTTTTTCTTTTATCTTGGTTCTCATTTCTAATTTCTTCTTGTAAGGCCTGTGGTCGGGGGGAAATTATGGAGGGCAGTATTGCTCACTTCTTGGCACTCATACATACACTTTACATCATAATATTACTAAGTTCATAGCGATCGCGAGTTCATACCAGGTTTCAAACTAAAGCTCGCTAGTACATTCGTCCTTGCTTTCATCGAAGAAAAGTTAAGACCATTAAATTCCTTGTACTTTTCTACACAATTTCCCTTTAAGATTTTGGCGAAGCAAAGCAAAACTGCCAAAACAATGCTTGCATTTGACTGTTGAATTATTCAACTTGGCGAAAGCACTTGGGACTTCCCCGAATCGCCTTCTGTGTTTCAGTGATGTAATGTTTACGTGCCAGGGCAAGTTAGGCGAATTCATGCCAGCTTCAAGCTCGCTAGCACCTTCGTTCTTGCTTTCATCGAAAAGGTTTTTATGCCATTAAATCGCCAGTAATTTTCTACACCAACTATCATGAAAATTCTGGCGAATAAACTCTAAACGAACGAAAATTATCAGCAAGTATTGTTTTGACCGAGCGAAGGTCTGGGGCAAGTGACCACCAAAAAACAAGAAAAGCCCCAGGGGCATTAGACCCCGCCGTTGTTCTCCCCCGACCCCCGGGGTGTAAAATATGTTACGGTCACTCAAGATAAAAGCCCTTGCCTGTGTAGCGAAAGACACGACGAGTATTTGTTTGGCCGAGCGAAAACCGGAGGTCTGGGGCAAGTGACCACCAAAAAAAAAACAAGAAAAGCCCCACGGGCATTATACCCCGCCTTGTCCCCCCCCCCCCCCCCCCCGGGTGGGTGTAAAATATGTTACGGTCACTCAAGATAACAGCCCTTGGCTGTGTAGCGAAAGACATGACAAGTATTTCTTTGGCCGAGCAAAAACTGGAGGTCTGGGGCAAGTGACCACCCAAAAAAAATAAAGAAACCACGGGAAAAAAAAGGGTATTACTAGACCCCGTCCTGACGGCGGGGTAATAATGAAAAAAAAACGGGTAGCACTAGACCCCATCCTGACGGCGGGGTAATAAAACAGCAGTTTGGCTCACATTCTTTCAGATTGCATTGCTTTAAGGTTCAAAGGTTCAAATGAGGCCTAACACTATAATTGTAAAAAATTAAATGTAAAATCCAAGCTGTCCCCGATCATTGCTTTGTTGGTGGTAGGGGTTGTTTATCATGGATTGTACACAACACTAAGTGGGGGGGGGGGGGGGGGGGTGAGAGGGCTTTTAGGTTCCTGTCCTAAATCCACCAGAGCAGTACCTTTCATAGTCTCTGTCAGGTGACTGGCACTGTGTTTCAGTCTTTGTGGTAGTGGCGAAATTTATGGGATGCTGGGATTACAGACTGAAGTGAGGTATGGATTTAGTGTAGTTTACACAGACATTTGTGTTGGCTTCAGGGAAAGAATCTTTGTGTGACTTTCCTTAGCATGTTTTTTCAAACATTAAAAGTCCTGTAATAAAACCCTGCATAAATTAACATTTAGTAACCAAATAGACAATAAAGAGTTGTGAACTGGGTGAAAGATTGTCATTTTTTGTGATGTCACACTTCAGAACCAATCAGCTTGCTGCATGGTAGAAGTACAGGATCCTTGGATGACATAATGCTCGAGTATGATACAGACCTGCATAAAGAATTAGATGATTTCTTTGGCCCAGAATCTGAGGTTAGTGAACAAATTTATCAATATATTGTCAGACTCAGAAGGTTTTTTATTTGTAGCTATAAGACGACAGTCAGGAAAATGATAATTAAAAGTGGTTTTCAATTTCGTGTTGAAAATAATTTGCATTTGCTTTGGTTTATCTTTACTTTGCTCAGTGACTGGTCTAAAACACTGCCACCACTTTCTCACCAACGAGAAGTAAAACCAAAACCAGACATGTCTTTGGCCTACACATTTTAATTTCCTACAGTGTTGCATTTTCATGCATTTTTGGCACATGTTATTGTGATCAGTGTGTATTTACTTCAAGTTTTGGTTGGTTCATTGAGTAATTTGGAGTTGTTGTGATTGGCTGGGATAATTACTTTAACTAGTTTTAGTTTTACAACACTTAATTGAATAGCACTCTAATGGTAATGCATTTGCACATTCGTAGCAATAAGGGTCCATTATCATGATGTTCAAATGCACCTTATGCAAATAATTCAACTGAGGTGTGAGTTTCGACTTCATCAAGTTAAAGCACCAGGGAGAGAGAGTAGGGCAGCAGCTGTTAGTCCTGCAAACCACAACAACACTGGAGACTGTGTCCCTCCTTTTTTCAAACAGTGATGTGGACTCTATTTATATGTGAATTATGTCCCTACTTTTTGCTATTTTTATCTTGCTGCAACAACCTTACGTTTATTATACTTGTTATGTTTTAGTCCAATGAGGCACTGTTAGGAGTGGACAAAGAACAAGCAAATGTCTTCTCTTCTGAAGATGAAGAATTACTGAATCAATCAACAGCACCCAGTCAAGATACAAAACCAACACCACAGGATGCAACAGAAACTTAGACAAAAGAATCAAAATAATCTAAGGCAGTGTAGAAGAGATGCATCATACACAGGTTTCTACAACAACCAAAAAAGGCTTCTGATGACAAAAAGAGGGAAACCAAAAAAATAGAATCAAGTTTGAAAAAGTACATGACTTGTATCCCATGTCTGATTGATAGTGTTTAATCTAAGCTGGTTGAAACTGCCTCGTGTTCATTTTAATAGAGTTCCTAACCTTTCTGTCCCAAGAACCCCTGAGTGAAAACACACACACACAAGGACCACCAAATAAAAGTACTGTTCAAGACCTTTCACATAAATGGTCACTCTTAGTGGATTCATTTGCAGACTCGTATCATTACATGAATTGGAGTGAAGGGGTAAACAACTAAAACACTTTGGGACTTCAAGCCTTGCTATAATTGTGCTAAGGAAAATGGCTAAATAGCAAGGTTAGGTTATTAACACATACATGACTCCATGAAGGATTATTAGTAGGAATTTTGAAGGGAAAATTTATATTCATTTATCCACATGGCTCTTATTAAAATTATTCACAGAAGCAGCCATCAAGGATGCACAGTGTAGCTTTCAAATTTGCAGCTTTGGAATGAGGCAATAAAAGCTTTACTAAGGTTATTGGCAACTTTTGACCTTTGTTTATGGTGAAACAGAGTGAATGCAAAGAAGCTTTTGTGCCCTTCATAATCTTAGTATTGTATCAATGAAAAATTCAAATATAAAATGTTCAAGAATGTGAAAAGGTTTCAGTATTCTTGTTGGCATTGTTTATTATTCAGGTCTTTCCTTACTTAAAGAATAACCTTTTGTTTTGACGAAGTGATGACAAAAAAAAATTGTGTTGTGTGGCTCCAAAAAAATGTACACTCCCACCCTAAGAAAGGCCTTGGAAATCCAAAGCGGGGGGGGGGGGGGGTTCTAAAAGAGAAAGAAAATTTCAACGAAAGTGTGAAGCTAAATTGGAAATTCCAGGGGGAGGGGGGAGGGGAGTTTCAAACCAAAAACCTACCTTTTGGAGGGGGTGGATAATTTTTCTGAATAATTCACTCTGCATCTTTAACATTTTGTGTGACAACTAGTTACATGTGCATTTTTGCTCTATTTCTGTTTTATGAATGTACACTTCTGCCAAGTGTCATCTGCCAGAAAACAACAATGTAAGCCAGAAATGGTATCCAAATGCACACGTAGGTGACTGTTGCTCGGGTTACTTAAGATCATCAAGGGTATTGTGTAGTCGATTTCCCTCAGCTGGTTGGGGCTTAGGCTTCCCTGAGGCTGATAACATGTATAAAGAAACAAGAAGGTCGGAGACAGCTGATTATGTCCAAAACTTTTTTTCCAATCATGTCCCAACGACAGAGGTTCCAATAGCTGACAACCAATTTTTGGTTCCATACTTGCTATTAAAAGAGAAAGGATCAGGGCTATAACTTTTATCGATGTAGACCAGCTGTCAGTGAAAGCCCCTTTTGTTGGTTTTGTGATGATGAAAGCTTATTTCTCTGATTCACTAACAACTTTCCATTTCCCTCTCAATTTCACCAGTCGTTTTTCATTATGCTTCAACCGCTGTGCGTCCTTTGAAAAAAAATCCGACTCACAAAGTGCCTGACAGAACAGTTTTAACACGTCAATTAACTCTCCAGAAATGATGACATCTTTGTATTGTCTTTTAGGTCTGTTTTCCTGTAGATTAACAAACACCTTCTCTATCACACCTGTAAAATGAAGCTCGCTGTCGACCTTGTTTTTCAGTTCTTCCTGGCGACAAATGTCGTGGCTACGTATACGCCAGATTGGACACTTGTTGAAAGGCAAGAGTGCAAATTTTCCAGTGTCTTCAAACTCTGGGAAATCTTTCATTTGCGGCCACAAGTCCATGTTTTCAGAGAACGACTTTACAATGAATTCTCCCGGTTCTAGAGGAACCTCGGGCACGTTGGTCGACAAAACAGCAAATACGCCAGCACCCTTTTCCTGACGATCAACAAGCTCTATGCCAACTCGCATTTGCCATAAATATCGAAACTCGTAAACGTTAACCTTTTTGTCGTTCTTATCATAAGTCAAGTTCCACGTTCCTAGAAACTGTCGGTGTTCTTGGTTGCTCATGGTAAGCTTAACTTTCCACTCATCTGGAGCACAAAGACAGTTGACTTTTAAATAATGTCGGATCTCCCACCCATGCATCATGCACTGCATTATGGGAAGTTAGTCACTTGCAGAACTTCGAGAATAGACACCTCGCGCCCGCTCATATGACGTGACTTTCGACCGGTTTTTTTGTGTGGCTTCGAGGCCACACATAGCTATTCGCGTGGTCACGTGACTTTATTTATTTATTTATTTATTTATTTATTTATTTATTTATTTATTTGGGTACGGGTTTGTCACATTCATCATGAATGACGTAACTTGTGTCACGCAAGAAGTGAAAAAGGGACTACTAGTGACGCAACTCTCAAGATTTTCCACTCTCGTTTAGTCCCAAACATTTCAGAATATTTTGCTGACATTGCAAACTTCCTAGGTACGTTTTTACGCAAGTGCACTTAAAACTTGGTTTAGGCACATCACATGAACCTGCAATGTAATGTCTTGAGACAGGCGGGCGATTTTCTTCCAACTAAGTCTGTTTTGCCATCATTGCAAGTCTCTACGCAAGATGGCATTTCCGAAACTTGCCTTGACTTCCGTCTCCTTTTGTCCTTGGCGCTCTTGTCAAACTGAAATGCAAATCAACGAATGACTGAAACGGGTATGTGGAATAAAAGATCAAAAGGAGTGGGATAGTGGATCACAGTTCTCGTGTCTGGGACCGCATACCACTGAAACCGGGATCAGCAAAATTGCGTGCTATAACGTCATCAAAAGGTACGTCTGCCAACTGACACCACTTGTCTTCATCGGGTTGATAACAAAAGGTCTCATTGCCTGTAAGAACGACCGAGTGTGAATCAAACCACTTTCTAGGAGGGTGAGGACGACCATACTTTTTACAATAAATTCCATTCATGACGCACTTGACCAGCTTCACCGAAACAATTTGGATTTTCCTGTACGAGATTACTCAGGTCACGGTATCCGTGCACAAAAAGTCACACGATCTGAACGCTAAGCTGACAAGTGACGGAATAACTCCTGGAAATTCCCTTTTCGTTCGCTCTTGTTTTGTTCATCAATCCACTCGAGTATGATTTTAGAAACATCATCTCCTGTTCTTGCAGCTATCTCGCCACTACAAATCCACTGCAGTACCGCCTACTTCGCTTTCCAAGCTAGCTAAGAAAATCTTGAGATTTAGCCACTGACAGCGGTGAAGTTTGTGAAGATGAATTTCCTGGAGTTGTCCACGAGTTCCTCCAATCGGTATTTTATGCAAAATAGTAAATTGAAAAACAGTTGGATATTGACATTTCGCGCCACTCTAAGAATCTCCAAGCGACGGTTTTCAAGTTCAAAAAAGTCAAATAATCCGATAATCTGCTGCCTCAAAAAGGCCTCCAGCACTCTCTTCCACTGTCACGGCGAACACCAACTCCAGGACATCTCTCATAACATTCGCGGTAATATGCTTCAACTGAATAATTCCCTCTCTCTTTTCCCTCATACCGCTGTCGAGCAGATCTAGAACAGAAAAGAAACCACTGGCCGCCTGAAAGTTCGTTTCCTCTTGCCCTGATCTCTTTGCCGACTTTTTAAAATCAGCCACGTCGCTTAAATCGGCTTGTTTTGGCTGCATGCTACCGGTCGGGGTTGTTCTTGAACTCGACTTGTAGTTCTAATGAGAGGCTTTCAAAGTCAACTGATAAAGTTGTGGAAGCTTAGTTTCTGTAGCTTTTGCGAGTGCACTCGTAGACGGGAAATCTAGCTGAACCAAGTAGAGACATAATTCAACTTGCTCTGAAACCGCATAACGACTTGATAGCGCATAAGATTAGGCATCAAATCAATATCAAAGATCAGTAGTGTTACACTGTCATTACAGTTTAGCGTTTGTAGTTGGCAATAAGCGGACACAAACTAACCATTTTCTTGTAATTGTCAGTTATTAATGTTCGTTACATGTGGAATTAAAAAACAACCTCGAGTAAATGTGCGTTCGGATTGGTGAAATCCTCAAAATGTCAAAATAACCAAATGTTTTTGGCAATTACTCTTTCTCTAAACTGAGTGTGATGTGAGAAAAAGAGCAATTTTGGGGCGTATTGAAAGGAAAATTTCATCGATGACTTCACTTCTGTAAATTTAAACTTTTTATTTTCCTTGCTTTACCTAGCATCCAGGATGCATCACGCAATCATTACAATGGCTGTACCCTTAAATGTAATTTGTTATATGACAGTTAACATATTCATTTAATTACCCTTTCATAGGCTTTGCAACAAGTAACAATTAAAATAGCCTAATACAACGACACTTTAAAGTCAAATACCATTTAGGTCCTCCGCATACAGAGACCGCCCCCCCCCCCCCCCCTCCTTCTCACACAGAAACAAAAAGGTGCTGGTCGTGCTGGTCTTGAGTTTTGCATGAAATCCTATCAACCCTGCATTATGTTGAGTGATTAAAGCTAAAAGTTTTGAAGAAAAAAGCCAGAGAAAATCATACTTAAAGAGTTCGGTACTATCAAGAAAGAATCCTCACTTGATATGACCCTGTGGCGCAGGTTTGCCAAACTAGTTTTCTTCTTCCACAATATTTGTTAAATTTGTACTTGGTGTTCTAGTTTAGTAAGGAAACTTCAATGGCATCTTCTCAGTCCACAGCTTCTGAGTGGTATCATTTAAAAGACGATCAGAGCCATTGATGGACTTGTACCCCATCATGTTCATCACAGGCCAACACAGTTCCTCAAACTCAGTTACTTGGGAGGTGTCAAGAAGAGATCTCCAGTGTTCTATTCTGGCGGCATCGTTCTGAGATATCACGAAGGCAGGATTGTTGCTTTTAACGCCTGAGGGCTGCAAACCTTTCAGAATCCACTTTCTGATCGAAGTAACCATAGGTAGACCGGTGAAATTGTACAATTGGAACGCTACACTGAACAAATCGCCAGTAATATCTTCGTAACGAAGCAGGGTGTAGCGACCTCTGAACCACGTAGACCATTGCTCATTGACGTAGTTTAAATTGTTTTGGATTAGTGAGCATACAATGAATGAATTGTGCCTTATGATTTCTTTTCCTTCGGAAGTTGCGTTTTGAGTGGCAGTCAGCTCCTTAGCCTTCATATAGAAATGATGGTTAATTAAAGACGATATAACAGCTCGAGGATCCCTGACAAGGTGGATAATCAAACAATAAAACTTATCGGGTTCAGAGCTACAGACCCGCCGTAGATCACGTATTCCAAATTTTCCAGGAAGTCGGGTTTGCATAATCTTTGTCACAGTGATTCTTCTTGACTTGCAAGCTTCACTTATTGATTCTTTGGTAAATTCCGTGTCTTTGCTTGCCCACGCAAGGTAGCTCTTCTTCCTTCTTAGCCAACCAGGAAAAAGGCAATGGATTGTTTTATTTCCTTGGAAGTTGCATGTGAAAAATTCGTGAAGCAAGTTGGAAACCGGCGTCAGTCCTGTATGCATCTTCTACCTTCTTATCCAAAACATTCCACTCGACCAAACTAATGCTATCCCCGTATACAGATCTCCTCAGTGTGTGGAGAGGTTCGTAAACGTAGAACACGTCTGGGTGTAAGTTAAACATGTTCCCAAGGAATGTCGACCCGGAGCTCATGTGAGTCAAAATGATGCCGGACATTCAACCTTGGTTTGTTACTAGCAATCTTCGCTTTCGTGTGTTTTGTCTTAGCATCTCTAGCGTTGTTTGGCATTAATACCCTTGTTTTGTTTCTAATCCTTACTTCCGGCCTCATGGTTGACTTATTTGCCTTGTCCCAAGTTTTGAGCAGCACCAGAAGAACTTCTGGGACGACAAGGCAAAGGAAGACCCAAAGCATCGTCCTCCTCGTAACTATTTTGCAGTACGCCATGGTTCCTTCAAAGTAAAGTAAAATGGGCTACTGCATAAGTATCAAATTTATCTGTCCTGTTTATAGAGGTTCCCGGCGAGCAGCGAGGCCTATTTCCCTTTCGTAAACGGTCGTTACCATTTTTGACGGTCGATGCCATCACTGGTAACCAAGCCTTTAGTCATGGTAGATGTAATATATGTTCTGGATCAAGTTACAAACAAGCAACAAATACATTTTTAAACAGTCTTAGAAAGAACAAAGTTTAAGCCCAAGTTGAATCTACGTTACAAGTTCGGAAAAGGGCTAGGGTCACCTATTATAGATGTATCAGTTATGAAAGACAGTTAATTTTAATATATACTTTAATTTTTCGGAATTGTGCCGGATTGGCAAGGTAGTGTAGTCGAGAGATTAGCGTACGAAAGGACCGGGTACGACTCCGGGTTGTGAATGTTTTTGTCAATAACAGTTCAAAAATTTTCTAGAAAATGGTAACGACCGTATACGAATGGGAAATTTGCAGCAGCGACCCAGAGAACCAGGTAAAAATTTTCCCAAAGAAAGTACTCAACTTACAAATTAGTTTCATGTTTGCTTTTAAGGTATGTTTTTCGGTTTAGATGTTTGATTGTTTGTCTTTCTTGTTTTGGCAATGGGGAGAAGGAGTGGGCAACATATGGAACTGCACTACCATTACAAATAATTTTTCCGTTTGCCTTTTAGACGCTTTTTCCGTTTGCCTCTAGTAAGTATCCTACAATTTCAACCTGTTCACTTAGATGAAAAATCTTCAGCCTTCAGTGTTCCACTTTTTATTAGAGACCTTAAGCAACCACGTAAGCGGGATCGAACTAATATATGGGCTTACGGAGCTACAATGCAAGACTGAAGCTTGGCTTTTTAATTAGCTGAAATTGTAAAGAATAATAATTAGAAACAAACATTTAACATTAATTCAGTCTTGAAATTGCAGAATGACAAGCAGTTGAAAACATACCCAAGCCCAAAAGAATTCAGAATTTCGCATTTTTATTCTGATAACAACTCTTTCTGTAGTAACTTATTTTTATCCAAATGAGTCTTGATTTAGCGAATTTTGATCACCTCATCGATATTGCAGACCGTCCAGTTTGGGCTCTAAAATATAGTGGATACATAAGAAGCGTCAAGGAAATATAGTGACGGTGCACCCAGCCACTTCAACCGAAAGCAGAACTAGGAAAATAGCTATAAAAAGCAACAAATTTCGATTCTAAA
The DNA here is from genome assembly GCA_964017195.1 of Siderastrea radians. Classification (NCBI taxonomy): domain Eukaryota; kingdom Metazoa; phylum Cnidaria; class Anthozoa; order Scleractinia; family Rhizangiidae; genus Siderastrea; species Siderastrea radians. The sequence continues at coordinate 27,048,119 of OZ024890.1, forward strand.
GGACCGGTTAATGACAACGGGTATTACTTTAATTATAGTACTAAGGACCGTTCAAGCGTTTCATAACTGCTGTATCACGGCGAAAGCGTTCGTCGAAACTAAGAATTTTAACAAAGTTAACAAAGTTAGCAAAGTTTACTTCAGTAGTTCAGTGATCTAAGTCACTAGAAATATAATCAGTTTGTCGGTTTCTATAGCAGGGGCACCCAACTGGATCTTTTCGCTGAATAACTGTTGGCAAGGCATAAACCACCTTAGAAATTCAAATTTGTGATGAATTCTAGAGTTATCTTTGTCGAATACCATCTCAATCTTACGTACCGGGCGGAGGGGGGGGTAAATTAATTCCTTTAGTTTCCTGAGCAACAAATACTACGTTTAGACTGCAAAGTAAGGTCACCAAGCAGTTTTCGAGAAGCCGAAGGCAGCTAGTAAATTCGGGGAATTAGCCTCCTTTCCCTCAAATTTTCTGCGACCTAAATTTTCAGCTAAAGATTCCAAACAGATCAAACTGTGTTAGCTTACACAAATATGCCTTTAAAAAGCCCCGAAACAATCTGAGAACTCAAAAAGCAACGTTTTAATTATTTTCCTTACATTTTCTCGATGAGTGCCCCTTTTGTAGGCTAAACATCTGACGACACTTACCAAGTTCCACGAAAGTCTTACTATTGATCGTTGCAGCAAACAGATGCTCAACTAACAACTGTCCATACACTCTTACTGACAGGCGACCGAGTGATATCAAACAAAGAATTTATGGCTTATGATGTTTTGCAAAGACGATGACGTCATCAACAAAGAGCTTTGTGGGGGCAAAGACAGCTTTTTGAAAGCTTTAACTAACGAAAAAGATATCTTTTTTTCACTGTGCACGGACTGTGACTGTGACTAGAGCAAAGCTTTAGTCAGGATGAAAACAGACCATGGTGGCTAGGAAGAGACGACATCGTGCAAATACATTAAATAACCTAAATTTGCTCTAAAGCCATTGCGTGACAATTTTGCATCAGTTATTTACACTACTGATGATCCGTTTCCTAAGAAGAAACTTTAAAAATTTTTAACACCAACACAAGTAATAATTCAAAGACCAGAATCCGAAGTAGCTGGAAAAGACGTTTTAAAGGATTATGCAGCTGTCTTACCCAGTTGGGGAAGCTTACTGTGCGATTCCGAAAACCGTCAAAACTTTTATTAAACCTTGATAACTTTGATGTGGACGACACAGATGACGAATTATTTGCAAATGGGCAGTCCATTTCACCTGAGTAACTCTCGCAGCCTACGTAGCAGTCGTTTCCTTTCCTACAACGACAGACTAGATACACAACTAACAAAACTATATATGTTAAACAAAGAACTTGTAATTCATGATGATGTTTTACAAAGCCGATAACGTGGTTAACAACGAGCTTTATCGGGACAAAGACAGCTTATAGAAAGCTTTAACTAGCTAAAAATTCCTAATTGCTGTTGTCTTTTATTTACCCTCTTTGTTTTGCTGAGCACGGACTGTGAAGCTGTTTTCACAGAGCAACTAATGTGATAAACAGGGCGCAACTTTTGTCGGGCTAAAAAACACTGTACTAGCAAAACAGAAAACAAATGTTAACAAGTAACCTTGTTTGTTACTTTAACAGACCATGATGGCTAGGAAGAGAGGGCATCGTGCAAATAGACGGATCCTTGTTGACGTCATTATTTACATCTTGAAAATTGAAATTCGTGTGATAAACAAAAAAAAAAAGATCATAGCGAAGCCTGCGGGCAAAGCCCGCCAGCGGAGTACCATTGCTAAGCAAATTTAGTAACCTATCGATCCAGGAGCCCATTACCCGGAACGTCCAACTTCCATACTGCGTCTGTGAAACGACATTTTCTCAAGTAAATTTATTTTTAGATAAGGTTTTCCCGCGAATTGTTTGAAATAGTCAATCAAAAAGCGGTTGCGTAATTAATAATAGACTGAATACGAAACTACGACAACTCGTCCACGCTGGAAATAAACATAACGGATACCGGTGACCAGTGAGAAATCTTTATCGGAGTGTTCTGACAGTATTTCAAGCGATAATTTTAGTATTTACAAGGGAAGTAGTAGCTTAGATTTAATGCAGACGTCATCGGAAAAAGTTATTTTCGCGGGAAAGGCTTATCTTAAAATAAACCTACTTGTAAAAACGCTGTTGCACGAATTTATGACAGTTGGACGCTCCGGGTAATGATCGATCCGAAAAAAATTTTAGTTGTGACGTCAGCGTACGTCCGTCCGCCTGTAAAGACTCTGGGGGAGGGGGAGAGGAGTCCCAAGACAACCCGACGGGGGGTGGAGAATGCCATCTTTTCTTGGCGGGAAATCGCGCGGTGCTTTTGGGTAACCGGCGTTTTTCTTGGCGAGAAATCGCTTGACCACCATCGTTTTTGAAAAAGAGGTTTTTGAAAAGCTTTATAGCTTGTTTACCAAAACGATTGTTCGAGAGTACTGAAGTTTTAAACTTGAGAAAAAACATCTACAGTAATATCTATAAATGGAAAGAAAAAGTTCAAAAGAATACTCAGTTGTCTATTTGGCGGAAGGCCCAAAGGTTAAGTTACGAAATCTGAATTTGAGGATTTCATATTTATTTTCTTCACGGCGGAGAGCTTGTCTTGTTCTGAATCAACCGAGTAAGTGAAGTTTATAAACGGCTTAAGGTACCTGATTTTCAGTATTACGGTCAAAGAAATTACGTTTTGAAATGGAAATTTAAATTTATATCATTAGAAATATGTCATTTACTGCTGACTTAAATAAATTATTAGAAAACGCGCTCAGATTTGTGACAGATGTACTCTTGAATATTTTTGCCATGCTCAGTCGATATCACTCACGTGGGCGGACTCACGATGCTGGAAGTGTAACGCGAATTGCATTTTTTTTCTTCTTTTTTTTAATGCACACACTTACATATACAATTTACATTACATTGGCTAATACAAAAAACGTGATACAGCTAAGAAGAAAAAAACAATACTGAATAAAGGAATAAAAGAAAAGAAAAGAACAAGTAAAGAAAAAACACAAGAAAAAATTACAAGATATCAATCGAAAGGCACCTACGAGTTACTTACAATCTACATTCATTACAGTAGTGCTTACGTATAGCTATAGATATATCGCTTCGAGTCTTCCCTCCTTTTTAAAGTATTAGTTTTTCGAAGGGGAGAACCAGAATTAGTGAAGAGCACACTTCTCTATTTGCCATTGCATCAACATTTTATTTTGGAATTCTTTCTGGATCGGTTTTTTCTCAAGACACTTACAACTGTAGACATATTGTTTCAAAAGAATAACAAATAAGTGTAGTCTGCGTCTTGGGTATTCTGATAATTGATGAAAGTCGGGTATTTCATTAAAGGTAATTTGCTCGTTAAAAAGTTCAATTTCGGTCTCGTTTACGCGGTTAAACCCCATTAACGCTTGCTTCATAATAAAAAGATTTTGTCTCGGAGCAATCCAGAAAAGTATGCTCTATTGAATCTGAGTTAGGGCAAGAGGTACAGGTTGCATCATCGGTTAATCGAAATTTATGCAGTTCTTTTTTGGTTACTATAATTCTATGCAATAATCTAAAGGAGAACTGTCTTAACTTGTTGTCTCTTGTTGATTGATATACAAAAGAAAATTTGTTTTTGCATTCTTTATGAGTAACGGCAAAATTGACTTTCCAGGTTTTGATGCCAGTTGGTTCTACTGTGGGGTTTTTATTAAGTATTTTATAGTAGTGTTTGCAGCGCATGTCTGCCAAATCTACGAGATTGCTTCCAGGAAACAAAGATATCGTAATAGTATTTAGGAGCTCGTGCGAGGGAGCTTCACATTCCCTGGCTTTCTTCTTCAAGTCGGGTGGAATAGCTGCTATGAGTTGGAAGTAGTGGAGATAATTTGTTTTTATGTTGAACTTATTTTGAAATTGTTGGAATGTTAGAAAGTTTCCATCAGCATTTAGGATATCTTGTATAGAGAGGATGTTCTTCTTGAACCAAGATTTCCAGAAAAGCGTATTTTTATCAATAGTTATTTCCTCGTTATTCCATAGCAGGAATTTGCCATACGAAAATATTTTAGTCTTATCTTTAAACTCTTGGAAATATTGTAAAAGCTCCCGATAGAAAGTAGGTAAACCATTATTTATGGAGGCAGCATTATAGTTGCATTTAAGAAGAAATTTTAATCCCCCATAAGTATTAAAATAATAATTTGGAATTGCTTTCCACGAGTCGGTGGTGCTGCTTAATAACCGACTTATCCAGGCTAGGCGCAAAGATTTTACTACTGCAGAAAAGTTTACAAAATTGAGACCTCCTTCCGAAAGAGGTAGGTACATGACCGCTCTTTTTATCTTGTCTTTTTTGTTTTTCCACAAGAATGAAAAAAGCTCTGTTTGAACATTTTTTATTACTAAAGATGGAACAGTCAGTATGGACGCTGCATAGACTAACTGAGATACTCCTAACGTTTTAGCTAATAGTGATCTTCCGTATAGCGTCAAATCCCTGGAAAGCCACAGATTTAATTTAATTTTCATCTTTCGAATCCTGCTAAGAAAGTTCTCTTCGATGTTTTTATTTTGATTGTACGATAGAAACGTGCCCAGAACTTTAATAGGGTTCTTTGTGCTTTTAAATTCTAATATACTCGAGTTACTGTGTTTCATTGTACCCAGCCACATTGCTTTAGTCTTTTTCTTATTTAACTTTAAGCCTGAGACGGTGCCGAACCATTCAATTGTTTGGAGATGCGATTTAAGAGAGTCCGTGTTGTTAGTTATTATAGTTGTGTCGTCTTCAAATTGTGAAATTTTTACTTCTTGGTTGTTTGGTAAATATATATGCCCTCGCAGTTCTTGTTCTGGCGTATCTTAAGGGCTAACAACTCGACCGCAAGAATAAATAAGGAGGGGCTGAGTGGACAGCCTTGGCGAACTCCTCTTGTTACTTCGAAATAGTTTGTCATAAATCCGCCATTTACGACGGAGCTCTGTACGCCGTTGTATAGGACAGTAAACCATTTTTTGAACTTATTTCCAAAATTAAAAACTTCTAAGGTTTTTGATATGAAGCTCCATTCCAAGGTGTCGAATGCCTTTTCGAAGTCTACGAACAAAAGTATTCCCTGGAAGTTTTTGCTATCTGAAAACTCCATTATGTCACTGAGTAGTCTTATATTTTGGCCTATATATCTTCCGTTGACAAACCCTGTTTGATTAGAATGAATTAGTTTAGGTAAGTGTTGCTCCATTCTCTTGGCCAATACTTTATAAAGAATCTTGCAGTCGATATTAAGTAAAGATATAGGCCGCCAATTCTTTAAATCAGACAGATTTTCATCACCTTTCGGAATGAGCGTTATTGTTCCTCTCTTCTGGGAAACTGATAATGAGCCTTTGTTAAATGCATCGTTATAAGAATTTAAAAGGTCTTTCCAAAGGAGATCAAAGAATGCTTCATAGAATTCCTTTGTGAATCCATCTTCTCCTGGCGATTTATTGTCCGCAAAGGATGTTAGAGCATCTTTTAGTTCCTCGAACGTCAGATCCTTTTCTAGAGATTCTTGTTCTTCTACATTTAATTGTGGGATGTTAAGACCTTCGATAAATTTGTGAATGTTATTGTTGTGTTCAGATACATCGCTGGTATTATTGCCAGTGATTTTAGAGGTATACATTTTGCTATAAAAGTTCTCAATCTCTTTATTAACCTGCACAAAGTTGGAACTTCTCGAATTAGTTTTTTCTAGTAGTTGTTTTTTTCTAGATTGAAAAAGTATTTCGTTGGCTTTTCTCCTTGTTCGAACCATTTCGTCTTGGATCTAAATATAGCCTCTTTTCCCTCTAGTGTCGTGTATCCTTTTTAATTTATCCTTAGCGGCTTCGTATTTTTCCAAGGTTTCCTGATCGAAAGCATCGTTGTTGCAGATTTTTCCATCCAGTTCTTGTAGTTCTTCTTGAAGAGCTTTTTCTTCGTTTCTTAACTTAGATCTTTTCTCTTTCGAGTACTTAATCGTTTTCGCGCGTAACTCCATTTTTATCAATTCCCATAGAAGTTGTTTGTCGGTAATTTCGCGGTATTTAACTAAAATTTGCGGGTAATAGAACTGGATGAGTTCTTTATAATTCTCTTACACAGGAGACTGGCCACTAATAATTTCTTAAAAAAAATAAATCTGAACGACAACGACCTTTGCAGCTTCTGCCAACTCGAAGAGGAAACTATTATCCATCTTTTCTGGAACTGTACGGTAACTTCCTCCTTTTGGGATAATTTTAAGCAATGGCTGCTCAATAATGAAACTTCTCTACGTTCGCTTGAGTTAACGCCTTCCTTGGTTATAGGTTTAAAGCCCCACCCATTTCTTCGCAAGTATTTCTACTTTTTATTCTTAGTCGCAAGACTTTACATTTGGACCTGTAGAACACGATGTACTCGTCCTACGATAGACAATTTCCCCCTTTTCCTCTCACATTACAATCTTTGAAAGATATTTTTTCCTGCCTTTTGCGGATTGAGGACCACGTATGTGGAACGGTAGCTAGTCAGGGTACATGTAGTTTCGAAAAGATAGCATAATAAGTTCAGTTATTGGGAGGGGGGGTTAATGTAAGCTAGTATTGTTGAAAGTAAAGTAACGAATGTCATGTAATAACTATATGCTGTATTTTCTACTCTGTTGTACTGCTATATAGCATTTTCCGCTGCTTACTATGAATAAATTTATTTTAAAAATGTAAGTAAAATATAGTATGTAGGTATGGTATGTCAGTATTATGTAAGTGTTATGTTGTCTATTAAGTTAGTATGTAACTAATGTTCTTTAAGTGAAGTGTAGTATGTATGGCATGTATTATGTAAATATGATGTCATGTAAGTTAGTATGTAAATATTATGTAAGTTATGTCTGTAAGTTAGTATGTTAGACGTAATGTAAGTAAATAAAGTGTAAAAAAAAAAGATATGACGAACTAAAAAAAAAAAAAAAAAAAAGAGTTCTTTATAATTCTCATCCTCCAGTAATGTGTTGTTAAATTCCCATAATCCCGGGCCTCTTGCGAATTCATTTTTAATTTCGATGTTTAGGAATATTGATTTATGGTCGGGTGCTATTGATGTTCGAATTTCTATGTTCTTGACGCAGCAAGAGAGAGGACGAGAAATAAGGAAAAAGTCGATCCTTGATTTTAAGTTTAAAGGTTTTGAATCATAAGTAAAATATTTTTTGGTGGGATTGATTTGTCGATAAATGTCTATAAGATTGAGTTCTTCCATGAGATTTATGAGAGAATTTCTATAGTTTGTAGCTTTCCAAGGCTGGCCACCTCGCTTATCGATTGGATTGAGAGTTGTATTCCAATTTCCTGAAATGACGACTTTTGAGGTGCCTGTATTCGAAATGAGTTGTTCGCTTAAGAGACGGATGAAACAGTCCTGGTCACGGTAATCCATCGGGGCATATATGTTTGTTACGAAAAAGCATTCTTCATCTATTATGACTTTAACAATTAAAAACCTTCCTTCTGAGTCCGCCTTGACGCGTCGCAAGTGAAATGTGGAATGTGGATTCAAAAGAATGCAAACGCCTCTGGAGTGCAAAGAACCATGCAAAAAAAAATTTTGCCCTCCCCACCTCCTATTCTGCAGGCCACACTTTTTCGTCCTCGATTGATGAATATGTCTCTTGAAGACAAAAGATCGTAGCTTTTTGAGCCATCAAATAAGAGAAAATTGCTCTTCTTTTGTTAACAGTGCGTAAACCTCGCACATTTAGAGAAAGCAGTTTTAATTTACGCGACATAGAATAATTAGACGAGTTTTGTCAATGTAAACTTTTGCTAAAGAACAGATAGTAAATAAGACTAGTTTTATTACATGCAGTGATAAGAGCAACAGCCTATGCTGTATACTTAGCCATTTCAATAAAGCGAAATAGTTAATGGACATGTATGGAGATCGGTGAAAAACCAAGTAAAATCGAAGGCAAGTTTGCCGGATAAAGACAACAATAGCGGAATTGATAATAATAACATCTACACACACATACCTACACACAACAAACAAACCACAAAAGTTTTGAGAGTGTTCCATCCTCATGCTCCTGTTCAGTTTCCGTCCCCATTTTACGTACAGTTTATCATTCTTAGGAATTTTGTAATACCTTTAAAGATTTTCCAGATCCTCCAGGTCGTTTATTTTAATCGGCCTACCTTCTGGTGACGTCTTCACATAAATTTTGCCATCTAGGGTCCAGACACTTAGCAAAAGGCCATCTCTTCTCATTTCGTTCGCACGATTTACTATTTTCTTCCTGTAAGACGTGAGGTTTTCGTACAAGAGGATACGGTCTCCCGCAACACGAGTTGCGGCAGTGGCACTAGGAAATAGATTAGATACTTGGATGTTTTTTAGTTTGGCTCTTGATTTGTAGATGTTTCTCTTGATTTTGTGGTTGGCGAATTTAACAATTATTGGTTTGTTTCCTTTTCGTTTCAACTTGTGGGAAATTTCGACATCCTGAGGAGTAATAGGAACTTCGAGCGCTTCTGCTAATTTCAATACTACCTCCTCTGTCGTGCTGTAGGCGCTCTCTGGCACACCATGTATCTCGACAGAATTTTTCCTCGTGTATTGCTCCAATCTGTCTTGTAGCTCGTACAGTTCATATATTTCATCTTGTTGTTCGTTGACACGTTTCTTCGCTGCTGCTAGTTCGTATTCGGCGTCAACACATTGTTTGGTAATCTTTGTTAGCGAGGTTTTGAGTTGAACGATTTCGAGCTTCTGTTCCTGAACAGTTGTTGTGAGCTCGGCCAAGTCATTCTTTATGCTTTTGTTTTCTAAAAAATATTTGAAATGTTGATTTGGATGTCGACCAACATTTCCTTGAGCTCCTCAAGGCTTGTTTCGGTGGCCGTAATTGCTGGTTCTTCAGTTGTTAGCTCAGTGATCCTGCATGTCTTCCGTGGCCGCCATATTGGCGCGTTTAGAAATGTTGGTATCTTCTTCAGTTGAACCACGAGCCCCTCTCTTATGTTTTTTACCCCCAGGCATTAGCTGTCTAAGAGTCGACCTAGGCAGTTTTCTTTCATAACCAAGGATTATTAATTATCGGCGAATTATATGAAATTGAGGACGTGAAATAGGATGAAATAGGATGAGTGAAAACTTTCCTTCAGCAAACGCACATCCGCACGTCAAGCTGGCGCATACTCGGGTCAAATTGCGTCAGGCGAATTGCATATAAGTATAAACTTACGGGTTTCCGAATAAACGTTTTCAAAAATGATTTCTCTGTCCATTATTTTGTTTGTTTATTCATAACAGTAGGTCAAAGCCCAGTCGCAAGACAACAGCACAAGCATCCCATCAGTAAGACTTCGGCGAATAATTGCTTTCAATTTTGACTGTCAGGTCCATCTCTCTGTGCCGCAATTGCCGATTTTCTTGTCCTAGAAGTTTTCAATGAATCTTTTAAACGAAGCAGTTGTCGCTTTAAAGCTATTTAATCCGAAAAGCCTTCAAAAACAGTTCTTGGTGTTTGTTTGTTTTCAATCTCGATGGTCTCAAGTTAGAGAACGAAATATAAAGCGTAGCAGTTTTGGGTTTAAAACTATTTTATCCGGTAAGTATTGTGTGTTCCTCAAAGTGCTCGAATTTCTTCGCGGCCGCTAAAACCTAAGCGACATTTCTTCGATAATTTTATTACAGGGGCTTCGAAGCTCCCCAAATTCTTTCTTTTGGGTAATCTGGCAGTTCATGTTATTTGTTAACATCCGAACGCGATGAAGATAACCCATTTACTTCAGAATAAGTTTCATTTTGTTGTTGTAAATGAGCGCCGCTTCAAGTTCATTCAAGCGAACAGCCAAGGATATTTGACAAGCCTTGACAGTTAAATGGCAGGTATGGAAACATTGCAAAAATCAAGCAAGACGTGTCCAGTTTGTTGCCCGAAAAAAAACTCAAGCTGTGCATGACCTTTCGAGCTTCGTTTTACAGAACAGACCCCCAAAGTATTGGAGTACAATTCGGAACACTTTCGGGCTTTTTGAGAAACACTTTTCGAAAGCGAACGAGCCAAAAAAAGGCCCAAAATATGTTTCTCACCGAAAAGTTTCAGGACTATTTTTGAGAAACGAACACCAGTTTATTCCTTGGCGGCTCCGCTTTTAGGCTTGGCTAAATCTATATATTGACTAGAAAGAGCATATAACATTTAGTTAACATGCAAAGTTTGAAAGAAAAAGGATGGAAACCGGTTTCAAATTATGCTTTCAAAATTTACAACATTTACAGACGTTTGTATGGCTGGGTGGCAACTCTTGCCACCTAGCCATACAAGCGTCTGCAAATTTGACCTTTTTCAGAAAGGAGTATCTCCTTCAATTTTCAACATTATCCTCTTAGATTTGCTATTTTTACTAAATGTGCCAGTCTCTTTCAATTTTTTGTGTTTTCATTCGCCAAACTACCTATAAAGACAGTAGGGAAGCGAAAATTGCCCGCACGAACCTGTTTTAACTTTTTTAATATCCAAGCTAAAGCAAACTTGGTGAATTTTCCTAAAATTTATCTGGGAAAATTTCAATTGGTGTAGCAGGACCTTGTTCATCAAATTCGACATTACCATGGCAACCACCTTCTGACAGGAGGTTTTCGCAGAATTTTGAATTTTCCTCCTTTTCATTTACAATTATAACTTTTTTAGGTAGCTTTTACATTCTCAGATCATTTTAGTGTTCTTTTATTGATTTTGATTTAGTATTTGGTCCATCTTGGTGCTATTGGGAGGAATTTTTCGAACTTTTGAAAAATCAGGAAATCTAAGAATGCGGATCCAAGATGGCCACCGTTTGAGAACATGATTGACGTAATTCTTGCATAATTTAGCGTCATCAGCTCATGTTGCAGACCTCAAAGGTAATATTTTTAACCGTACTATGTACGCTCTAAGTTCCGTTGCCATAGCTTTAATATACTCGGAGTAAAGGAGAGGGCGGAATTAGATTCTGCCTCCCCCTTGCAGCCCCAGAAGACCGAAGAAAGCCCATTCTGAATAGGGCAGACTTATCTTCAAGGCAAAACGGAAGGCCGTAGAAATAGAGCAGATTTTTTCTTTCAAATCATCGGTCTTAATCCTCACGGAATCAAAGAACGCTTTCCGTTCAACTAATATATTCTTTGAATTGTTTGTTGTTGTTGTTGTTGTCGTTGTTGTTTTGTTTTGTTTGTTTGTTTGTTTGTTATTCGCGTTACTACGTGTTATAATATCACCATCAAAAGGTATCTCTTCCAACTGATACCACTTGTCTTCATCGGGTTGATAACAAAAGGTCTCCCTGCCTGTAAGAACGACCAAGCGTGCATCAAACCACGTTTTAGGAGGATGAAGACGACCATCCTTTTTACAATAAGTACAATTAATATATTCATGTCGCACTTGACCAGCTTCAAACAGTTTGAATTCCCTTTTACGAGATCACTGGTCACGATATCCGTGCGCAAAAGTCACGCGATATGAAGGCCACCCACAAGTGACTGAATAAGTCCTGGAAATTCCCTTTTCGAGCGATCTTGCTTTGTTCAATCCACTCGAGTATGATTTTGAAAACATCATCTTCTGTTCTCGCAGCTATCTAGCCCTCGTCACTTCAAATCCTTTGCTCTACTATTTCGCTTTCCAAGCTAAGAAAATCTTGAAATTTACCCTCTGACATTGGTGAAGTTTGTGAAGATGAACTTCCTGGAGTTGTCCACGAGTTCCTCTCATCGGTATTCTTTGGAAAAATAATAAATTGAAATACATCTGGATATTGACATTTCGCGTCGCTCTAAGAATCTCCAAGCGATGGTTTTCAAGTTTGGAAGAACCAAATAATCTGCTGCCTGAGAAAGGCCTCCAGCATCCTCTTGAGTTGTATCCTAACACTGTCAGAGAACACCAACTCCATGACATCTCTCATCTCTCCAACCGAATGATTCCCTCTCTCTCTCTTTTCCGCTATCGAGCAGATCTACAACAGAAAAGAAACCAATGGCCACTGAAAGTTCCTTTCTTCTTGCCCTTATCTCTTTTTAAAACCAGTCAGGTCGCTAAAATCTGCTTGTTTTGGCTGCATGCTACCGGTCGGGGTTGTTCCGGAGACTTGTAGTTCTTATAACTAAAGAGGCTTCAGGGCCGTAGCTAGGTTTCTTGTAGAGGGGGGGGGGGCACTCTCGCGAGTGCCGAAGGCAGGAGCCATGTAGGGGGGTCTGGGGTTATCCTCCTCCAGAAAATTATCAAATTTGGAGGCTACGAAGTGCTATTTTCAGTACTTGTCATGAGATATGTCTCCGAAAAATCGACCTCGAATAAGTGTGAAAAGGCAGGTGTTTTCAGTGCTTACAACATTATTTCCGAGGTCCTGTTAATTTGAAACACACCGTATATCCCAGCACTAGTACACTAAACATCTCACAATACTGCATAATGTTTGGCTAACTAACCTATAAAAGATGTCTCCAGTTTGATTTTCGTTCATAAATATCCTTTGGCGTTGGCATGTAGTTGATTCCACGATGAATACGCATCATTGCCAGGCCCCTAAGGCGCTCTTCTGTCATTAAAGAACGTGTCCATAGCTTCAGACGACGCAGAGCAGAGGATCTTTTACAAGAAACACTACCAAGATTGAACCATGCAAATGGTACAAGCCAATCTCAATAGGGGGTTTGCTTCGTTTTGCTTACCATTTGCACACACCATGGACCAACCGATTTCCTGGCCATGAAAATGGCAAACAACTGCAAGTCACTACAATCAAAATAACTGAGTCTAAAGAAAACAAATCGATTGAATAATGAAAATCATCAATCCACAGACTTGATTTGTCTGGCTCAACTGGTCCAGGGGGGGCAGCTTCCCCCCTTGCCCCCCCCCCCGCTAGCTACGACCCTGGGCTTTCAACGTCAACTGATAAAGTTGTGGAAGCTTTGTTTCTGTAGCTTTTGCGAGAGCACTCGTAGCTAAGGAGGCAACTAGCTGAACCAAGTGGAGACACACTGATTTTTATACACAATTCCACTGAAACCGCATTGCGACTTGATGACGTATAAGATAAGGCATTAGATCAATATCAAAGATCAGTAATGTTACACTGTCATTACAATTTTTAAAATGTTTGTAGTTGCCAATAAGCGGACACAAGCTAACCATTTTCTTGTGATCGTCAGCTATTAATGTTCGTTACATGTACAATTAGAAAATAACCTTGAGTAAACGTGCGTTCAGATTGTTGAAACCCTCAAAATGTCGAAATAACGAAATGTCTTTGGCAATTAATCTTTCTCTAAACTGAGTGTGATGTGAGAAAAAGAGCAATTTTTGGCATCTTGAAAGGAAAATTGAATCAATGACTCCACTTCTGTAGTTCATATTTTTATTTTCTTGCTTCACCTATAGCATCCAAGATGCATCATGCAATCATTACAATGATTGTACCCTTAAATGTAATTTGTTAAATGATATGACAGTTAACATTTAATTACGTTTTAGGCTTCGTAACACGTAACAATAAGACTACCCGAATACAACGACAAAATCCATTTAGCCCTAACAGCGTCCCCTCACCCCCTTTTCACAGAGAAACAAAAAGGTGCCGCTCTTACGTTTTGCATGAAATCCTGTCAACCCTCAATCATGCTAAGTGATTTAAACTAACATTTTGAGGAAAAAAAGCCAGAGAATACCATTCTTTAAGAGTTCGGTACTATCAAGAAAGAATCCTCACTTGATACGACCCTGTGGCGTAGGTTTGCCAAACTAGTTTTTTTACTTTCACAATAAACATTTGTAAAATTTGTACTTTCAGATCCTAATTCACCAAGGAAACTTCAATGGCATCTTCTCAGTCCACAGCTTCTGAGTGGTATCATCTAAAAGACGCTCAGAACCATTGATGGACTTGTACCCCATCATGTTCATCACAGGCCCACACAGTTCCTCAAACTCAGTTACTTGGGAGGTGTCAAGGCGATATCTCCAGTGTTCTGTTCTGGCGGTATCTTTCTCAGATATGACGAAAGCAGAGTTGCGGCTTGTAACGCCTAAAGGCCGTAAACCTTCCAGAATCCACTTTCTGATGGAAGCAACCATGGGTAAGCCGGTAAGATTGTACAACTGGAGCGCCACCCTAAACAAATCATCAGAAACATCTTCGTAACGAACCAGGATGTAGCGGTCTCTGAACCAGTTGTGCCATTCCTCATTGACGTAGTTCAAATTGTCTTGGATTAATGAGCATAAAATAGCTGAATTGTGCCTTATGACTTCGTGAGGTGTGTTTTTGGTGGTAAGGACCTTCCTCATATAGAACTTCTTCTTAATTAAAGACGATATAACAGCTCGAGGATCCCTGACAAGGTGAATTATGAAACAATCAAATTTATCGGGTTCAGAGCTACAGACCCGCTGTATATCACGTATTCCAGATTTTCCAGGAAGTCGGGTTTGCATAATCTTTGCCACAGTGATTCTTTTTGACTTGCAAACTTCACTAACTGATTCTTTGGTAAATTTTGTGTCTTTGCTTCTCCACGCCAGGTAGTCTCCCTTTCTTCTTAGCCAACTAGGAAAAAGGTAATCGATTGTTTTATTTCCTTGGAAGTTGCATGTGAAAAATTCATGAAGCAAGTTGGAAAAGTCAGTCCTGTATGCATCCTCTGCCTTCTTATCCAAGACATTCCACTCGATAAAATTGCGATCCCGGTGAACTCTTCTTCTTAGTGCATGGAGGGGCTCATAAACATAGAACACGTCTGGGTGCAAGTTAAACAGGTTCCCAAAGAATGTCGACCCGGAGCTCATGTGAGTCAAAATGATCACATTCAACCTTGGTTTGTTGAGGGCAATATCTGCTTTCGTGTTGCTTAACTCAGGCCTCCTTGTATCTCTATCTTTCACTTTCCACACACTTTTCTCATCTACCTTGTCCCAGGAGGTCGAGAGCAACACCAAAAGAACCCCAAGGACGACAACCAAAAAGAAGATCCAAGGCACCCTGCTTGAAACCCTTATGCAGAATTTCATGGTTCCTTTAAATAAAGATAAAAAGAGCAACTGAGCCTCGCATGCTTAAAAAGTGAAATGTTTCCGTCGTGTAGATCAGTAATAATTCCCGATCCTCGACCCGGAGAACCAAATAGAAGAGGTTAACTTGAACTATTTTTGTTTTTGTTAACCGGCCTTCACCAATAAGGCGAGAGCCGGTTAGTAGATTTCAGCCGGCCTTTGCCAAAATGGTGATGACCGAGACTACTACTATCCGATTTTTTATCTCTCGTGTTCTCTTTACGGAATCGCACCCAATGAAACACGTCGATCGCTAATGCAAATTAGCTCCGTTTTTTCTGTAAATCATGGAACTTCTTTGTGTTTGGGTATTGTTTGGGTGCAAATTAGTGGAACGTATCAATAGCCCTTTTCGCAGTTTTTGTTCTCTTATTTACATTACAATGTACTTGAACGTGAATGTGAGGCAATTTCGGGCAGCAACTGTAAAATTACCCGACAATGCCTCACATCCACGTTCAAATACATTGTAATGCAAATGAGAAAAGTTAACTGTGAAAAAGGCTCTTGAATGAGAGACAATAGAAGAACAATGAGCACAGGCAGCCCAAGCTAACGTTGAGAGCGGCGCATAAATTAGACTGTCATTTCCACGCTATGCATAATAATAACATTGGCAACATTTAAGAGTTTGTATGGAAATGCCATAAACATCTTGAAAATAATTTGCCTTATTTCTTTGTTGTATTGGTCATGATTTGAGGGCTTCCTGGGCTGGTTTGAAGCTTTTTGGGTGTGAAATTGACGTTTTTATTTTTTCATGTTTGCTAAACGTTTAGAATTTATTAAAGGCAGGAAACAGTTTGACACTGCACCTCACTTCAAGTTCGGTAAACTTCAAAGGTTTATTTCGGTAAACTTCAAAGGTGTATTCTTGGGTCTTTGGCCTACTTCTGGTCTTTCTCGTGGGTTCCAGATCCTATTTTAAGCCTTCGAAAATCCCTCCTAAATTCGAAACTCGCCTTTCCTGGTATGCGTTTTCATTTGAAGTGCACACACGAATCTTTGCGAGCCGCGTTTCGACGACAAAATTGCCCTCAGCTGGGGAGAGGCTGAGTGAGATTGTCGACAAGCAAAAGAGGACACTGCAGAGTCCAGAGAGGTCGGTTTAACCGGAAATAGAGAACGCCCGTGAAATTTACTCGCCTCATTTGACTTGGAAAACCGTAATTTTGTTTTAGGGACAACTGAAGAACTATCTTTTGCTGCACTCAGTTATCAATCCATTCGA
This sequence comes from Siderastrea radians, assembly GCA_964017195.1. Classification (NCBI taxonomy): domain Eukaryota; kingdom Metazoa; phylum Cnidaria; class Anthozoa; order Scleractinia; family Rhizangiidae; genus Siderastrea; species Siderastrea radians. Next base: position 27,064,495 of record OZ024890.1, read on the forward strand.
TTATTTTATGCCGGGTATTTGACGCAAGTGATCCCGCTCGCTGGCCGTAAATCAACCTCATTATTTAATTCCGATATGTAAGGTTGTCTTACCTAAAAAAATATTGCTGTGACCGTGGAAAAATACCTACCACAATTTCCATTCCTTTGAAAACTGGTGCATTTTTTTTTCTAGGTGGAAACCGCTCCTCGTCTCTTCTTCTAAATTTCGACAACATTTTTTCGTGGTAAACAGGTAAATGTAACGGAACAAATCGCTATGCTAATATTTTGTCGCACGAAGACATTAGGGACTTTAAAGTGGTACTTCGATCAAAAAATCACTTTTATTTTTTCTTCGGATTTCAAAACTATGTTTACTAAACACTCCCCAAGCGAAATTTTAAGCCTTAAGTTTGAGAAGAAGACCGTTTATTTAAACTACAATTTTCCGTTTTAATGGTCCGCCATTATTACACCATGACGTCATTCACTCAAGAGCTTTGAATGCAGTGTATGAACACAGCTAACAAATTATGCAAAACACGAGTTTGAGAGTCTGAAAGCTCAAAACGCCCGTGCTGCATGCTAAATAAGGCACTTTCACACACGCTGCGTTCTAAAGCTCTTGAGTGAATAACGTCATTATAGCGGAACTCGCGGAGCACCATGGGTAAGCAAATTTGGTAACCCGTTGATCCAAAAAATTTTGGTTCTGACGTCAGCGTACGTCCGTCCGTCCGTACAGACTCTGGGGGAGGGCGAGGGGAGTCCCAAGACAACCCGACCGGGGGAGGTGGAATCCCATCTTTTCTTGTAGCGAGTATGAAAAAGGAGGTTTAAAGATGGCTGACATAGCTACGTTTAACAAATCCCTTAAGACTACTTGGATGAAAAAGATATCTCGATGGCTCTAACCACGGGAAATGCGAAATACGGAGGAAAACTAGTTTTTAATGGTAATCTAAACAAACGTGATGCGTTGAAAACGATATCAGTTCAAAATACATTTCTCCAAGAACTTTTAGAGATATGGTCAGAAGTTAATTTTTGCGACCAAATAAGAACTGAGCAACAATTTCTTGAACAGCCCATATGGCACAACTCGCTAATCAGGATAGAAGACAAACCAATTTTTTATAGACAACTTTTTCTTTGCGGAATTTCCAAGATAACTCATCTAATGAAGGACTCGCGTAACTTCCTCTCCCTCGAAGAGCTTATAAACACTTACAAAGTACGTGTTATGCCTTTGAAGTATTTTGGCCTTATATCTGCCCCCAGACACCATTATAATGCAAATTTTCCTAAAGAACCTAGTGACACAGGCAAACCAAGTGCTTTCCTCGAGACCTTTGTTAAAAGCGACAAAGGAAACAGGGTGGTTTACAAGAAGCCTCTCTCTTCCAAAAGCTCTGCTCCGGTGAAAAGTAAAACGAAATGGAAAAAGCTCGTTGTCTGTGACGGATGGATCCCTGATTGGGGAGTGGCATATGGCCTGGCTGCTCGCTGCACTAAAAGCACAAAACTTCTGAACTTCCATTACAGATTTCTGCACAGAGTCCTACTTACAAATGTTCTCCTAACAAAAATTGGTTTAAAACAAGATCCGAACTGTACTTTTTGTAGCAACTTCCCCGAAAGCCTGATCCACCTCTTCTGGTACTGCATGAATGTTGAGACTTTTTGGGAAAACGTGATGGAAAGACTGAAAGAGTCTAAACTAGTACCGAGAAATTATCCAAAACAGATCACGGTATTTCTGGGCCTGAGGCCGGACACCTCCACCTTTTCACTTCAACTCAATTTTTGCCTTCTTCTAGCAAGACACTATATATGGTGCTGCAAGACCAGTAACAAAACTCCACGTTTACAAAGTTTTATTATGGCCTTAAATCCCAGTTTTACATAGAATCCTATAAAACTAGAGAAAACACAAACTAGCCCGGCCAACTAGCCCGGCCAACCCTGCCGCTCCCCACCTTCCTGCGCTTTCTTCCCATGGTCCACAGAACATTGAGGAAGCTTTCTTTTCGATCATGACACCTTTTTCCACTGCAGACGACCCTTTCACGACTGGCTGCATAGTTCTAAGTAAGTTTAGATTCTGGAGTCTTTCTGTTTCCCCCCCTTTTTTTTTCTATAATTTTCTCTAATTTCCGTTTACTCCGTTTCTTTTTCCCAACGGCTATTGTGTAACGTATATACTTTTGTGTAACTAACTGTGTAACTAATTAACTCTTTACTGTTTGCTTGCTTTGTAACTGGTTTTTTTGTTTTGCTAATAAAGTAATTATTTAATTTAAAAAAAACAAACAAAAAACTCTTTTCTGGTAGTTGAAGTAAACAATATGGCGGCTGGTTCCTCGTAAGCTCGATTTTCAATACGATAATTGTAATACATTCTTGGAATGAAGACTTGTAACAGTTCACCATAAAAAGGAAAAAGGATTGCTTCAATCTCGACGCGCATATAGAAGATATTGGAGAGCTTGAAGGCAAGAAATCCTTGTTCGAGGACATACTTGCTTTTTTCCAAAGCTAAGGAGATCTGGAAAGAACCCGGCGACTTTCGTTTAGATTTACAAGTCCTTCTTTTAGTTTAGTTCAGTGGTAAAGTAAATTACAGATTTGATTGTGAATTTACATTGTAAAAATTGTTTAATTGAGCGATTTTACATGTTTAGTAAATTACGGTTATTTTCTTGAAATGTTTTAAAAACTTGTTTAAAATAGCTGTGAAATTACCTTGTGGTTCTCGTTTGCCTGCTTGCGAATAACTTCCCTCGAGGGGAAAATTGAATGCAGTTTGCTCTCCTAGGCAGACAATTCAAGTGCCTTGTATGTGAATGACATTTCATGTTTTTGAAGGTTTCTTGTCCCTTCTTCTGTGTTTATGCATTAAAGGAATTTTCATTAGTGAGCAATCTGATATTTAGGCTCAACTTACTTAAGCTCAATTTCCTTTTGAGCTTTAGTGCGTCATTTTCAATATTTTTCTTAGAGCAATTCTAGTGTATTTTATTCGAAAAGTGGAAATCGTGACTATTCTTGACTGAGTCTGTGTTGTTTTTTTCAATGTAGGTTGTTTTTCTTCGGCAACGTATATGCATTGGGTTGTTTTGACTAATTCATAATTTAGTATTCAACACCTGAAGAGTCGCTCTGTCGTCATTTTTAAGTTTTTAGTCTTAGTGTAAAGTTCCTTATGTTTTTTGTTCAGTTGTGGATTATTTTATCTTCCTTATATTGTCATATTTTTTGGTTTCCTTGTTTGTAGTGAATGACATTTCTGTCTAAATTTAGGGTCTAAACTTAGAATCGCCGATTCAGTGAGTGAGTTCGGTGTCGCATGTTTTCGTGTTCGTTTTGTTTTTAACCGGTAAGCCATTTCAGTGTGTCTTTAGTTGCAAGATCGAAATGAAATCTTTATTTAAGTAACTATAAGCAAAGCATTTCTCGGCCTAAGTCTATTTTGTCTAAAATGTGACTCTAAAAGCTTCCTAAAATTAGTTCAGGGTGTGTCCTTGAAAGCACCCGATTAATACTTCGCGGTCGAAAAACTTGTGCCATTTTCTCTTGAAAATTATACGTGTGCTTGAAAGTTTCCGAAAACATTTTTTGGGTAATTTTTGTCAGTAAACGGTTTGATGCCGGGAAAATATTATTTATTTAAGCAAAATAGATTTCGAGAAATGTTTCATGGTTAACAGAACTAAACAGCCAGAGGGATGCATTGGAATCAGTGAGAAATGTGTATTTGCAGGGAAAATTCTGTCGAGTCGCTTCCGGACTCGACAGAATTTTGCGCAGTGGAACAATCTCCCACCAGAAATTATAGCATCTACTTCGCCATGCTCATTTAGGCAATCCCTGTGTAATCTTACATATTGATTAGTATTTTTTTTTTGTTTGTTTTGTTGTAATTTTTATTACTTAAAGTAGTCTGCAATACTCTGTTAAGAGTGAAGACTTAACTGGTAAATAAATAAATAAACTGAAGTGGGTTTTTTTTTTAGCAGTTGTAGTTTTACAAGTACTCTTGAACTTAAGGACGTTCGCGCCAATTGTTTCTGCGCATCCTTACTGCGCACGCAATTCACTTCGTGACGTCATGCCACGTCATGTATTGAGCGCGCGCGCTGTTGAAGAAATGTGGAGATATATAGCGCTAGTGGGGACTTTAATATCTATGCACGGGTTTAACTCTCTTAAATGTTCGGTGACCCCATATCTTCTTTTGATAGATCACTTTCTTTGTCGATTATCTACGTTTTGTGAAAAATTAAAGAAAATCTGTATTGTAGAAGTTTGATTTTTTTCAACTTTTCTGCCCTCGCATCATCGAAATCTACTATTATTGAAGCTGCACGGTGTTCGTTAAAGCCCATCTTAGAGGTTGAGTTTAACTAAAAGGATGACACCGGTTCAAATTATTTACCTAACAGACCCACTTAAGTAAAATTTGACTAAGAAAGTGGGTCTATAGCGAATCATTTTAAATATTTGTCAACTAATAAGCACTGAGGCCATGTCGAGTTACGAGGGCCGATTTGTCAAAATTGGGGTAGTTTTTGACGCGCTTTATTTCGAAAACGAAGTCGGTGACCCCCCAATTTTTTTCCATTTCTGACATAGGTAACTCATTATATGACTGTAGCCAAAGTATGAAAAAAATCTGTATTGTAGAAGGTTTTCGCGCGAACGTCCTTAATAAGCTAGCTTTCAAAAGAATGCTACAAGAAGGGCTGTCGGTGAACGTCGTGCTGAAGTCTTCTCTTTGAAGAAAAATAAGCCAACTCACAGTTTCCTCAGCGGTCCGCATGTTTTCCTTGCTGTTGTTTTCCTCTTGGGGAATAACTGCACAACTAAAATTTACTGTATTTTACGGCCAATAAGCATGAAACAGAAATGTGGAGCTCCGCTTTTAGCCTTGGCGAAATCTGTATGTTATCCTTTCTGGTGTAATAATGGCGGACTATAAAATCGGAAAATTGCAGTTTAAATAAACAGTCTTCTTCTCAAAATTAAGGCTTAAAATTTCGCTTGAAGAATGTTTAGTAAACAAAGTTGCGAAATCCGAAGAAAAAATAAAAGTGATTTTTTGATCGTAGTACCACTTTAAGATGCGGTGACTACGGACTACGGACTACGGTCGGCGTGTTTTTCTTTGGCTGAAACACTGGGCCGAGTACTCAACGAGTGGCGCGAAAATACGAAGTTAAGACCGCCGACTACCGACAACATACTACGAACGAAGAGCGAAGGTCAACGCTACACTAAACAGACACAAAATGTCTTTTAAAAAGGTTCGAGTTGCTCTGGTTTTGAGTTGTAATCGTCGCACTACAAGTCAAAATGTAATTGCACGTGGGACTTGCGTGCAAGCTTAATCAAATTTGCAGGGCTCGTAGTACACCTCGTAGTACACCTCGTAGTACACCTCGCTGTACTACGTGAAATCCTTCCACTAAGATAGAACACGTGTCTCGTCCCAGTCCTAAAGTGCCTCCCGTCCTAGTCCGTAGTCACCGCATCTTAAAGTCCCTATTAAAACGTGCGCGTGGTGTCAAGTGAGGCGAGTAAATTTCACGGGCGTTCTAATAGTCCTCTATTTCTGGTCAAACTGACCTCTCTGGACTCCGCAGTGTCCTCTTTGGCTTGTCGACAATCTCACTCAACCTCTCCCTGGCTGAGGGCAATTTTGTCGTCGAAACGCGGCTCGCAAAGATTCATGTGTTCACTTCAAATAAAAACGCATACCAGGAAAGGCGAGTTTCGTATTTAGGAGGAATTTTCGACTTAAAATAGAATCTAGAACTCATGCGAAAGATCAGAGTTAGGCCAAAGACCCAAGAATACACCTTTGAAGTTTTATGGCGATTTGTTTGTTAAAGATGAAACAAATAGTAAGTATACACAGTGAAAAATTCTCGGAAAAAAATTCCGAGCCCCCAGTAGGAATCGAACCCACGACCTTCCAGTTACCAGTTGGATGCTCTAACCACTGAGCTCGGAATTTTTTCCGAGAATTTTTTCACTGTGTACTTACTATTTGTTTCATCTTTATAGCATTGGGTGGCTGGCTGGTTCACTAGATTTGTTTATTGTGATGGAATTTATCGAACTTGAAGTGAGGTGCAGTGTCAAACTGTTTCCTGCCTTTAATAAATTCTAAACTTTTAGCAAACATGAAAAGTAAAAACGACAATTTCTCACCCAAAAAGTTTCAAACCAGCCCAGGAAGCCCTCAAATCATGACCAATACAACAAAAAAATAAGGCAAATTATTTTCATTTCGAATTCTTTCTTATTTGTGCAATTAAAGATGTTTTATAGCATTTCCATACAAACTCTTAAATGTTGCCGATGTCATTATTATGCATAGCTTGGACAAAACAGTCTAATTTATGCGCAGCTCTCAACGTTAGCTTGGGCTGCCTGTGCAATGAGCAGTAAGAGAATAAAGGTGGAGCTAATTGCGCGATCTGCGTGAGTCGCGTGCTTTAAAATATAAACTGTAATGCGTGGTAAAATAAAACGATTTTTTCTTCCTATATTGCTGAAATAAAACTTTTCTTGAACATACTCGACGATAAAATTTACGTTCTTTATAAGAACGAACACTGTAGTGGAGAGTTCGTGCGGAAATTACCCTAAAATGCGAGCAGGTTCTCGCGACGGTAAAATAATTTGCATATACGCAATGCTGTAAGACTCAGAGCAAAAGGACTGAAGACCATAGACGCAATGCTGAAACCAAATGCACTTTCTCGGACGCATTTCTTACATTAGAAGCGAGAGTTTTCACCGAGACAATCGACTACAAGGTTTTGGAAAGGAATCCCGATTATTAGTCCGGTCCGTTAAGGGAAAAATCGTGACAAATCGCGTAAAAGCATCAAATTTGGCACACATATTCTTGACACCATATAAAACAAATTGAGAAGGGGTGCCACGAGATCCGAGCATCCGGGGGGTCGTGGAACGCAAATCTATTGTCAATAACTTGGTCACAAAACAACCAGGCTCACTAACGAATCACTAACCAAAATAGAATAATTGTAGAGAACTTTTTAACTTATTCATCAGCGAACGGAACAAATGATAATAAACAGTCATTAGAGTTACTTGCCACATCAAATCCACATGCTGTATGTACATTTGTCTGCCAAGAGATCTGCTCATGAGCCTGGGTATCCTGTGGTCAAATAGATTACTGGCCGTGACTGGTGGACAACAAACATAAGCCGGACTAATGGCAAATAAAGCTTTTCCCAAAAGGGTTAAGCAGCTTATCTAAGTCTTAGATCAAGCTTTCTTTTGACAAAGACATAGCTGGGAGAAAAATTTCTCTTCTAATTAAAAAATGTTACAAATAAACCAACACATTCGATAATTCAATTTGTGATCACTCAGCCACGCATACTGTAGATCTCGAGATCAGATTGTTATAAGAGATAAAGGCCGACAAAAGCATGACAACAAAAACATCAAAAGGCATCAGTTAGTTAGAATGACCTGGCGAACTTCAGAATTTTTTCACCAGACTGGAGAAGGGGATTTTTATGGGTTAATCTGTCATTCTCTCTGGTGTAAATAGGAGCCTGCGCGCATGACCTGCATTTTTTAGTCGCAAGTTATTTAGGCTGATTAATGTTTTATGCGTTTTTCAGGCGAACGCTCCCCTGAGACACGATAAAATCCTGTTCTGCAGACCTCGGCGTCTTTTCTTAGGTGCACCCAAAGAGAAACGTTTAGCAAAATACTTGAAATATCATTTTCTGGTTCTAAGATCGTTTCCGAGCTTTTTAAGGGCATATTTGCGTGAGCTAATACGGGTTGAACTATTCGGCGTTTTTAGCTGAAAATCAGTTAAGGCGCCGACAATTTTAGGAAACGGAATCCTATCCGTCGAATTTTCGAACTGCTAATGTCTTTCCGAAAATGCTAGTTGACTTTATTTTACACTCTAAATGACATATTTGTCCCTCCGAAAATAAAAGGAATTAATCAGTTACCTTTTTAAGAAAATCCGTGAGGTGATGTTTCGCCACAGAAATCTATAGTTTTCACTGCAATTAAATCCGAATATCTCACGCGACTTCGGTCTGCCGAACAGATATTCCTCAGAAAACGAACCGTTGGGTGCCCCTGTTTTCTCAGAGGGAGGGATTCGATTAATGTTATCGGTATAAGCAATGTTAAGTACCCTATGCGGTGTACTGAATTAAGAACTGCAAGACAAAAAAGAAAGAAAAACGTATGATGCTGGAAAAAGTGGTGACTAATCGTTGGAGCTGGTTGACTACCGTGAAAGAGAGCTTAGCAAGCGTGCGTGCTTCTTATGGTACTCGCTGGTGACATACGACTCATGGCAGATTGAACTGAACGTTACCAATGTTAGAATTATATGAAGATCATCGCAGTGAAGGCGTTTCAACTTCAGCAGTTGAAAAGAAGAAACCTGAAAAAATTCAGGCTTAAACGGGACTCGAACCCATGACCTCTGCGATGCGATACCGGTGCAGCGCTCTAACCAACTGAGCTATCAAGCCAACTGGGAGCCGGTCAATTGAGAGTTTGTATTTATCCCGTAGATGGAGAAATGAACATTAATATATGAAATAATCATAGCGCTCTAGAGTGCTGCACCGGTATAGCAGAGGTCATGGGTTCGATTCCCGCTCAAGCCTGAATTTTTTCAGGTTTCTTCTTTTCAACTGTTTAAGTTGAAACACCTCGAACCTTGACCGCGATGATCTTCATATAATTCTATCATTATCCGCAGTTCAAATATATGATTATTTCATATATTAATGTTCGTTACCAATTTTGTTTCTTCAGTCATTGTACTGTGAATTAAAGTGACGTTTAAAGTGAAGGCAGATATGCCAGTGACTTTAAAATGTCTCTCGCGATATGTTTTGCTCAACAGTACACTTAAACATCTGACATTTTCCAGATTTCTCGTCAACCCGACTTGCTTTTATTGTCTAGAGAAACTTAATGGGGGAGAGACTGTAAAGAAACGTAATCCAAAACAATAACGGAAGTCAGTTTTTTCAGTTATCCTTCTCCTAAATGGGTCGACGTACATGTTCCTGAACGTTTGACGAAAATAACCCCAAAATAAGTAATGTTTGAATAGCTGTAGCAGGCAACGGTTTCCTTTGCGATTTGAGCTATTGATTTGGGACTGTTTGTCGACTAACTCGAACTAATAATTATTCGTTCCCTTCACAGTTATCGAAGTGTAACGATTCAGTTTTAAGTCTATTTGACCACAGGGAACCTAGGCAAGCGAAAAGGGAGCGGAAAATACAAGGATATATGGCTCAGTAAACTTTAACGACTGTTTGTTGTCATTTTATCTCGTTTGCTGACAAGGCCAGTTAAAAAAGCCCATCAAATCTTTTTCAGTTTGCCAGTGTGTGATCTGTTCATGAGCGTGGGAGTCCTGTGACCACGATTGAAGATTAATTTGAGTGCTGTGGCCCACCGGATACTCGGATCACGTGGCACCCCTTCTGAATTTGTTTTATATGCCCTCAAGGACATGTATGCCAATTTTGGTGCCTTTACGCGATTTGTCACGATTTTCGTAAATTTCGACGCTAACGGACTGGACTATATCGCTCCAGAGGCAGTATCAGTACCAACCTTCAAATCTGTTTCCCTTCGACCACGCAACTGGCAAACATTGTGTTATTGATCAACATAGTATCATAAACATTGCCAACAGGGCATATTTCAATATTCATGCTTTGATAAGGCCTCATCTCATTAAAGTCGGCAAGTAAAAAGAATTAAAGGAAGACTCAGAGCAAAACGACTGAAAACCATATACGCAATCCTGAAACAAAGTACCACGATACAAAATGCGCTTTCTCGGACGCATTTCTTACATTACATTACACAGAGACAATCGACTTCATGGCTTTTGGAAAGGAATACCGATTATCACTCAAGAAGCAGCATTCTTGAAATTTAAAAGCAATTTCTCCCAAATGTTCCTTTTTAGATTCTCCGGTTTTTTTTTGCCCATAAACAGACAAGTTGCCTAAAGTTAAAAGTATACTTTAGCAGATTAACTCTGTCTCGAACTGTCAGTCCAACAGTTAACCTTATCACAGTTGATTTGATTGTACCATTTACGTCTGTGGATGAAACTCTCAAGGATGGTCTTCCAGATGATAAATACTGAGCAGTACGTTCTTGTCACTGGTCAGCTGTGTATAATTGTCCTGTAAAAGGTGATTTACTGTTTGCCCATTTAGCGGAAAACTGTACAGTAATATGTTCGGGAAGTGCTGGTTCTTTTACATTTACTCAAAACAAACTTTGGTAAAATTTGTCCCTTGGCAGAGTTGATTCACAATTCATCTTAAAGATTGCTTTAAATACTACAAGTTGTTGTAAATTAAAAAAAAAAAAACAGCGCGGGCCCTATTACAACCGATCCTCCGATGCGTATGTTATTTATCAACGAGAACCTTACCCAATACCGAAAGGAAATGATGTCTCTCGATCTTCAAAAGAAGAATGACCAAAAGATCACAAGCGCACGGTATCTTGACGGCAAGATTTTCCTTAAGACGTCGCCCTCTGGACGACCTTGGAGAATGCATTCCAAGGACGATATCATGGAACTTTAGTCGAATCGAACTCAGCTCATCAGAGAATTGTCAAGCGAAGATTTCCATCAACTCTGTATTCGGACCAGGGAGGGTAGGTCAATAGCATGAGTTTCACTTACTGTGAGCAACTTATTCTCAAAGTGGTGTGTGTACAAAGTGGTGTGTGTTGTTTTATGTCCCTGCATTATAATTCTAATCTGGCAGCACCGAACTTATCTTATATACAGTAAGTATGTATGCTGCCCTCTATACTTGTTCTGTGCAGCATTAAGAAAAAAAAGGCTGTAGAACGTACTAACCTTCTCGAACCTTCAAATCTGTTTCCCTTCGACCACGCAACTGGCAAACGCTGTGTTATTGATCAACATAGTATCATTAGCATTGCCAACTGGAATTACTTGAACGGAACAGCTTTTGCCCTCGAGGCTGAAGTGAGACTCTTGAGGAAGTTGACTTAGTGCAAGGTTATTTGGCGTTTGAATCATTTTTGCGTCGCAAACGTTTCAGGTTTTTTTCGAAGCAGAGTCATACTTAGACGAAATATTTATCAATTTAATCAATCTGATTTTCACTAGAATCATCTTTAAAGAATAAGTCACGACAAAACCGTCCTTGGTAACAATTATTCATACCACCCTACAATACTCTCAAGCCATTAAACGATGCAAATGTGTTAGTATGTTGCTAAGGAGCGTTTGAAATTTGAATTTTGACTGAAAACTGTAATGAGGATGAAAACAAGGCCCGCGTTGAATTAAGAGATACTTCAGGTTTCTAAAACCTAACTTGGTTGCTTTCCCACTAAGCTCTTAACTAATACTAAGAGGCCGCTAACTAAAGGTCTCAGGAAAGAGCAAGTAAAAATATGCTAATATCTTGCTCAGACATCTTACACAAAGGAACCCTCTGTGGACGTGCTGATTATAATAATGCAATTTAGCAAAGCGAAGATATGAACGTTCCAGAAACGGCCTTTGCAAGTAGAATTAAAGAAAACTCCAAAGCGGAATAGCGACAAAATTTCTGTTCCTTTTACAGCAGGCTAACAAGCTAGGACTCCCGAGCTAATTTTGGTGACTTGACTTTGCCGCATCTCATTAAAATCGGCAAGTAAAAAGTATTGAACGAAGACTCAGAGCAAAAGGACTGAAAACCATTATTGCCGTCGATTTATCATTTTCACGCTTCTTGAACTGTTTTTCCTTTTCCGATAACTACTACAAACAGGTCAATGGCGTCGTCATAGGCACCAAAATGGGACCTAGCAACGCCAATCTTTTCGTGGGTTACAACGAAAATCATTATGAATTTTTCAACCAGTATAACGAAACCGAACATCGACTACTACATCATCCAGCTACTTCATCCAGCAGAAAAGAACTTAACCAGTATATGACCTCTGTCAATTCCTTTCACCCGGTATTGAAATATACCTAGAAAATTTCTGAAACTTCAAAAGTTTTTTTTTGACATCAAGGTTTCAATAAATGGCAACGACCTATCTACCGGTATGCACTACAAACCTAAAGATTCCCACAGTTATTTGTTACATCCATCTTCTCACCCTTCTCACGTCTAAAGCTCCATCCTGTTTTCCCAATTTCTTAGACTTCGACGTTCATGCAGTGTTGATTCCGATTTTTCCAGCAAATTAGAGGAAATATGTCAATTCTCCAAGAAGCATGGCTATTCCGACTCTGTTGTCAACACGGCTCAACACCGTGCTTAATATTTTGATCGATAATCAGCACTGCAAACGTCACAGAAGGAAAAGAATTAATTTACGCTCACTTTTCGCCCACCAGACTAGCAGCTCAAAACATCACTTAAAAGAACTTTAAATTGCCTCAAACTGATAACAAAACTGGGAGAATCTTTTCACAGCCCCCAATGGTTTAACTTTTAAGTGTGCGCGCAAACTGAACGATGCAACACTTGTCCTTTCATTTACAATGCGATCTATTAAAATCACTGATTGCGTCACATGCGCCTCCGCTAATTAAACAATAGAATTCTTCTGTCGAAGGCACTATCGTGTGATAGGTTCCTCGAGGAAATTTGATGTTCACAACAAATATTAGCCTGAGAACGCCAGTTGGAGGGCTTCTATGAAGTTTGAACATCAGATGTTCCAGAGAACCTATCACACATAGGGCCTGAGACAGAAGGACTCTATTGTTTTTATTGTACAACGCTAAATTTTGAGCGAAAGTTCCCAAAACCGTCCACTATGCGCTGGTAGGCGCCCGCTGAGGAGAGACAGTATCGCGTCACGTGATCGATTTCGACCAATGGGAGCATGCCAAAATTTAGTGTTGTACTACAATGTTATCTATTGCATAACATGCACTTCATGCGAAAAGATATACATTGGCGAAACAGAGAGGAGACTAGACGATCGCTTCCCAGGAGACGTCGGAAGAAATGACAAAGATGCACCCAAACCAGTCCCTCGAAGTTTCAATCTCTCTGATCATCAGTTCTTGACTGGCCAAGCCTGCGGCCTTAATCCGTACATCAGGGCAAAACAGAGAGCCGTAAAAATTTAGAGCAAACATTTCTCTTTTAAATCGGCACTCTTAATCGCCACAAAACCAAAGAACGCTTTCCATTCAGCAAATTTATTGTTTTTCTACGTTGCCATGTTTCCACCAGTGTAGCTCCACCGTTCTACATAATATATAGATTTAGGCAAGCCTAAAAGCGGAGCCGCGAAGGAATAAACTGGTGTTCGTTTCTCAAAAATAGTCCTGAACTTTTCGGTCTGAAATACATTTCGGGGCTTTTTTTGGCTCGTTCGCTTTCGAAAAGTGTTTCTCAAAAAGCCTGAAAGTGTTCCGAATTGTCCTTCAATATTTTGGGGATCTGTTCTGTAAAACCAAGCTCGAAAGGTCGTTCTAGAGGCTGGGCACAGCTTGATTATTTTACTCACGAGCCGTCTAGCTTGGTGTTTGCAATGTTTCCATATCCTGTCATTAACTGTGAAGGCTTGTCAAATCTCCTTGGTTTATTGGCTGTTCGCTTGAATGAACTTGAAACGGCGCTCATTTACAAAAACAAAATAAAAATTATTCGACTGTTTAAATGGGTTATCTTCATCGCGTTCGGATGTTAACAAATAACATGAACTGCCACTAAATAAAAATATTAGTCTGGTCAAAAATTTATACTGACATTTCACCGGCATTTTACTGGGATTACCTGAAATAAAGGCTCTGGGGAGCTTCGAAGCACTTGTAATAAACTTATCAAAGAAATGTCGCGTAGGTTTTAGCAGCCGCGAAAAAATTCAAGCACTTTGAGGAACACACATTACTTACGGGATAAATAGCTTTAAACTCAAAACTGCTTCGCTTATATTTCGTTCTCTAACTTGAGACCATCGAGATTGAAAACAAACGAACAAACACCGTCCAAACATTCTTAACTCTGTTGCATAAGTTTTGTGGCTGTAAATTGTCTGAAATTCGAGCGCTTTAAAGAATGCACCGAACTGTTTTTGGAAGCTTTTCGGGCATAATAGGTTTAAGTCGACAACTGCTTCGCTTATAGTTTTTCAAATAACTGTTATATTTCGTTCTCTAACTAGAGACAATCAAGATTCAAAACAAAGAAACGCCAAACACGCTTTAATTAAATTGTTATTATGCCGGCATAAGTTTTGCGGATGCGAAGTAAGCCTATATAAAGTTAGGCGCTTTGAGGAACGCACAAAACTGTTTTCGGAAGCTTTTCGGATAAAATAGCCTTAAACCGACAACTGCTTCGCTTAAAAGATTATTACTATTGAAAACTTCTAGGACAAGAAAATCGGCAGTTGCACAAAGAGATGGACCGGACGGTGAAAATTGAAAGCAAAGCTTGTGCAGTTGTCTTGCGGCTGTGCTTAGACCTACTGTTATGAATAAACAAACACAAAATAATGGACAGAGAAATCATTTTTGAAAAACATTTATTCGAAAACCCCTAAGTTTATACTTAAATGTAATTCGCGTTACACTTCCAAAATCGTAGGTCGGTCCACGCGAGTGAAATCGGCTCAGCATGGCAAAATATTCAAGAATCTGTCTCAAATCTGAGCGCGTTTTCTAATAATTTTTTAAAGTCAAAAGTAAATAACACATTTCTAATGGCATAAATCAAATTTACGTTTCAAAACGTAATTTCTTTCATCGTAATACTCGAAATCATGTACCTTAGACCTTTTAAAAACTTCTCTTACTCGGTTGTGTTTCAGAACAGGGCAAACTCTCCGCCGTGAAGAAAACAAAGCGATGAAGTCCTTTGAATGCAGCTTTCGTAACTTGAACTTTTCGCCTTCTACCAGTATTCTTTTGAACTTTTTCTTTCCATTTATATATATTAGATGTTTTTTTGTCAAGTATAAAACTTCAGTACTCTCGAGCAATCGTTAAATGCTAAAGAAGCTTTTTTAAAAGCTTTTAAAGAAACCTCTTTTTCAAAAGCGACGATGGTCATGCGATTTCCCGCTAAGAAAAATGCCAGGTGCCCTAAAGCACCGTGCGATTTCCCGCCAAGAAAAGTTGGCATTCTCTGCCCCCGTCGGGTTGTCTTGGGACTCCCCTCCCCCTCCCACAGAGTGTGCGGACGGACGGACGTACGGACGTACGGACGGACGGTCACGTGACTATTACGTCACAACCAAAATTTCTCGGATTGATAGGTTACCATATTTCCTTAGCAATGGAGCTCCGCTGGCGGGCTTTGCCCGCAGGCTCCGCTATAAACCACACACAACCCATAATTCCTTGTTTCGCTCTGACAAAGAGCTAACGCTCGAAACATCAGCTCTTGATTTTCTTTACGGTGGCAAATTCACCTTGTCAACTCCATTGAAAAATTCATATCTTTGTATTCTTTTTAAGCTTACATTTCATAACCTGCTATAAAACATTTAGAAATTCTCGAGATTCTGGTTTTTTCTCACTACAACTTAGGTAACTATAAGCGAAACAGTTTTGGGTTTAAAGCTAATTTTTCCGGTAAGTAATGTGTATTCCTCAAAGTGCTCGAATTTCTTCGCGGCCGCTAAAACCTAAGTGACGTTTTTTTGATAATTGTATTACAGGTGCTTCGAAGCTCCCCAAATCCTTTCTTTTGGGTATTCCCAGTAAAATGCCGGTGAAATGCCAGTATAAATTTTTGACTAGACTAATAGTGGCAGTTCATGTTATTTGTTCCTGACATCCAAACGCGATGAAGATAACCCATTTACTTCAGAATAAGTTTCATTTTGTTGTTGTAAATGAGCGCCTTTTCAAGTTCATTCAAGCGAACAGCCAAGGATATTTGACAAGCCTTGACAGTTAAATGACATGATATGGAAACATTGCAAAAACCAAGCAAGACAGCTCGTGAGTAAAATATGTGTCCAGTTTGTTGCCGGAAAAAAAAACTCAAGCTGTGCATGACCTTTCGAGCTTGGTTTTACAGAACAGACCCCCAAAATATTGGAGGACAATTCGGAACACTTTCGGGCTTTTTGAGAAACACTTTTCGAAAGCGAACGAGCCAAAAAAAGCCCCAAAATATGTTGTGCACCGAAAAGTTTCAGGACTATTTTTGAGAAACGAACACCAGTTTATTCCCTGGCGGCTCCGCTTTTAGGCTTGGCTAAATCTATATATTGACTAGAAAGAGCATATAACATTTAGTTAACATGCAAGGTTTGAAAAATCAGGAAATCTAAGAATGCGGATCCAAGATGGCCACCGTTTGAGAACATGATTGACGTAATTCTTGCATAATTTAGCGTCATCGATCAGCTCATGTTGCAGACCTCAAAGGTAATATTTTTAAACGTACTATGTACGCTCTAAGTTCCGTTGCCATAGCTTTCATACACTCGAAGTAAAGGAGAGGGCGGAATTAGATTCTGCCTCCCCCTTGCAGCCCCAGAAGACCGAAGACCGTTTAAAAGATACGGACTATAAAATGTACCAAGACTTGCCCTACGGCATCGTCGAAAGAAGACGAAGGCAGATGGAAATCTTCAAAACAGCCAGAAGAAACAACATCCCAGCAGCTTTCAGTAAGTCGCAACCTGACAAACTTTATATAAGAGGGAGGTTATGGCCTATTGGCAAACCCTTTGACTCAAGTCTATTAAACCACTCTAACACCATAGTCTCGCCTTAGAAGTAACTTATCAACACTTGAAATCCGCTAGCATGTCCTACCTATTCCAAAATTAACGTAATTGTTAATCGAGTTTAGCGGTCGGGCGAACGCTGCAATACGTAGCGAATCAGGCAATTATTTATTTGCTGGATCCAGTCCGCCGAAACGCAAAGAAGTGCGTATTAAGCCCAACTGTAGGGGCTCGTTTAATTTTTCTTTTCTTCGTGTTGTCGATGTACCCATTATATGTTTGCTGTTTTAGCTTAATTTTGGTGCTCATTTATTTTTTGGTGTTTTATGTTATTTCTTGTCGCTTTGTTTTCGCTCGCATAAAAGTCACAAGCACTTGGATACTATACTCAAAAATTTGCATTTCAACTTATTCTCAAGGGCATATAAGCTTAAAAACAGATAATAACAGAATTGATACACGCAAACATTCTCCTCTTCAAAGCACAATAATGTTCAAAACTAGCCATGGCAACGCCACTTAGATTATCATTTCTGTCAATTAACGCAAGAGGTTTGAACCAGGCGCGAAAGAGGAGACAAGTTTTTCGCTGGGCCCACAATAGTAAAGCTGATATCATATTTTTGCAAGAAACCTACTCCACGGAAAGCGTAGAAGAAATATGGAGATCAGAATGGGGTGGCAAAATCCATTACAGCCATGGATCTAGACATTCCCGGGGTGTGATGATTTTATTTAACCCAAAACTCGACTTTCAAGTAGATAATACTATCGCAGACAAAAACGGGAGATACTTGATGCTTGAAATCATTATCCACGATTCTACTTTCTTGTTATGCAATGTTTATGCTCCAAATGACAATTCATCACAAAATACTTTCTTCTCCAACCTAAATAACACCCTCAAACAACACACAAACTTGCAAATTATTTTAGGCGGCGACCTCAACTGCGCACTAACACCGCTAGACAAAACCGGCGGCACCTCTATTGAAAAGAAAAAGTCAGTAATTAGAGAAATAAACAGTTTATGCAGCAATCATAAATTGCAGGATGTTTGGAGAAGCCAACATCCAAATCTATCACAATTCACGTGGCGCAATCATTCTCTAAAAATTCAATGCCGATTAGATTATTGGCTTGTCTCTAAAAATCTTTCCTCATCTCTTCTTAAGACAGATATTACAAGCCCCACTTTCTCCGATCACTCGGCCATTAGTTTTGTTCTTCAGTCCGAGGAATATACTAAGCGCGGCCCGGGCTTCTGGAAAATAAATAACTCGCTACTAAAAGATGACAAGTTCACTTCCGAACTCAAAGCCAAAATCCCAGAGTTCAAAGCTAAACACAACTACCTTGAAGATAAAGGTCTTTACTGGGACATGCTAAAAATGGAAGTGAGGGGTTTTTGTGTCCAGTATTCGAAAAGGAAAAATAAATTCCGAAGAAACGCAGAAAAAGAACTACAAAATAAAATTGATCATTTGATGAACGTACTCAAAACAAACAGATCAAGAGAAAACATCATAGAACTATACCGACTCCGAGCTGAACTGAATAAGATTACAGAATATAGAACAAAAGGTGCTATTGTAAGAAGCAGAATTCGTTGGCACGAAGAAGGTGAAAGAAACACTAAGTACTTCTTAAACTTAGAAAAGAGGCAACATTCTAAAACTCACATCACAAAATTAAAATACGACGGAAGGGAAATTACTGACCCAGACGAGATCTTGAGATCCCAGAGGCTCTTCTACAAAAATCTCTACACTGCTAGCCCGTGTGATGCAACGCAAAATGATATATTTTTTCTAAACGCAAATCTGCCCAAACTTGACAAACCTGAGCAAGATAAACTTGAAAACCCCCTACGCTCTGAAGAATGTTATAATGTGCTAAAAGAGTGCGCTAAAGGAAAGTGTCCCGGTAGCGACGGCCTTTCTGTGGAATTTTATTTACACTTTTGGTCTTTGTTAGGAGAAGAAATGACACAAAGTTTCAATTATGCTTTCCAGCAGGGACAAATGAACATAACCCAAAAGCAAGGGATCATCAAGGTAATACCGAAAAAGAAAAAAGACAAATCCTATCTTGAAAATTGGAGACCTCTCACTTTACTTAATGTTGATTATAAGATTGCAACTAAAACCATGGCTCATAGAATTGCTACAGTTCTCCCTAAACTTATAAATGAAGATCAAACTGGTTACGTGAAAGGTCGCTATATCGGTCAAAACATCAGGCTCATCCAAGATATTATGAAAGTAACAGAGTCAGAAAACATACCTGGCATAGCATTATTTATCGACTTTAAAAAAGCATTCGATACACTTGATTGGAACTTCGTATTCAAGACACTAGAAGCGTTTAATTTCGGTCCTGAAATTCAACAATGGATTAAAACCTTTTACACAAACTGTTCCAGTTGTGTCATGAACAACGGATATGCCTCCGAGTTCTTCAAAATCGAACGTGGCGTACGGCAGGGATGCCCGCTTTCCGGCGCACTTTTTGTACTTTGCGCAGAAATATTAGCTAATGCAATTCGACAAGACAAAACCATTAATGGAATTATAGTTTTTGACAAAGAATTTAAAGTTTCACAATACGCAGACGACACAACCGCCTTTGTTGCTGACCTTCAGTCAGCTGAAAATCTCTTCAAATTGCTTCACGCCTTCCAGAAGTGTTCTGGTCTCGAAATAAACACAACCAAAACTGAAGGAATGTGGTTAGGCGCGAATCGAAATAAAAAGACTAAACACTTTGACATTGCATGGCCATCGGAACCAGTTTTCGCACTTGGAATTCACTTCACGTATAGCGACGAAGTCTCCCATCAAAAAAATTTCGAACAAAAGCTCACTTCCATGAAAAATCTACTAAACATATGGTATCCAAGGAACCTCTCGTTATACGGTCGTATAACCATTCTAAAAACTCTTGCGCTGTCAAAACTTATCTACAACACTTCTATGCTATCGTTTCCACATTCTTTTGTCAAAACGGTTAATCAGACTATCAAATCTTTCATCTGGAGAAAAACAGCGAAAATCAAGCATACTGCTATGATAGGTCCAAAGGAGAAAGGAGGTCTTAATATGCCTGACTTTGATATCATTAACAATTCTCTCAAAGTCACATGGATTAAGCGATTAAATGATAGTCCGCACAACGCTAGTTGGAGTCACATTCCTCTAGCATACCTAAACAACGTGGGCGGCCGATTTCTTTTTGAATGCAACTATGAAATGAAGTCTCTGGAAGTAAACATACCGCTGAACTTTTACAAAGAAGCCTTAGAAGCATGGCAAAAACTAACTGTTTCTACTCCCGAATCCAAAGAGCAAATACTAGAGGAAATCATATGGAATAACAGGTTCATTACAATTGACGGATCCTCAGTTTACTATAAACAGTGGCATGAAGCTGGTGTCACTAAAATCGGTGACATCTTCAAAGAGGACTCTTTCTTAACCTTTAACGATTTTGCATCTACGTTTCAGATAAAGACTAACTTTTTAAAGTATTATGGCCTTTGCCACGCAATCCCTAAAAAATGGATCAATCATTTAAAAGGAAAAGGCGAACTTATAACAAACTCTTTAACTCACGGCACAACTAAGTTATCACTAAATAAAATTTCTTGCAAAGTTGCGAGCCAGATGTTCGTAAAAATGAAATTTGAAAAACCCACGGCTGAAAAGAGGATGACACAGGCTAATTTCGATGAAGAAACAATACGACTTACGTATAGCATTCCCTTTAAAGTCACTAAAGACATCAGACTCACTATTTTACAGTTCAAGATTATCCATCACATTTTACCCACTAATGCCACTCTTTTTAGGGACTCACTTATTCAACACGAGAAATGCCATCTTTGCAACGAGAAACAAACCTTGATACACCTTTTTGTAACATGCTCTTTTGTACAAACCTTTTGGACCCAGTTTGCTCTCTGGTGGAACAGAAAGCACTTAGACTCTATCACCCTATCAGAACAGAATATAATCCATGGATTCACTCAAGATCTTCCTCGTCGCCTTGGTTTGAACCTCTGTTTAATCATCGCCAAATATTATATTTATACTGCGTCACGAAGAGAAGAGGATTATATCTGGGAAGCTTTTTTTGCTATACTTAAAAGCCACCTTGAAATTGAAAAACATAAATCCAAATCACAAATAAGTATTTGAGCCTCCTTTTGTTTGGCTGTCCGTCTTGTTAATTTTTTTTTTTCGTCTCTATTTCTTTCTATTTTTTTCTGTCATTGGCTTATTTCAGTATCGCAGTATCGCACAAGTAATGTAGCCTTATTATGTATATGTAGTGTATAGCATTAGTCTGTAATCGTAGCTTTAGTCTGTTAAAATGTCTCGTAAAGTTTGTAAGCATTGTTAACGTTTGTACCGCGTGCTAAGTTATAATAATATCTTATATAATAATAATATCTTGTAGCATAGGTACCATACTGTAAGTATTCTGTTGTAAATAGTTTTAGCTTTGTATAGTAAGTAATATTTTGTAAAAAAAAAAAGTTGAGAAATCCTCATTTAAAAAAAAAAAAAAAAAAAAAAAAAGAAGACCGAAGAAAGCCCATTCTGAATAGGGCAGACTTATCTTCAAGGGAAAACGGAAGGCCGTAGAAATAGAGCAGATTTTTTCTTTCAAATCAGCGCTCTTAATCCTCACGGAATCAAAGAACGCTTTCTGTTCAACTAATATATTCTTTAAATTGTTTTTTGTTGTTGTCGTTGTTGTTTTGTTTTGTTTGTTTGTTTGTTTGTTATTCGCGTTACCACGTGTTGCAATATCACCATCGAAAGGTATCTCTGCCAACTGATACCACTTGTCCTCATAGGGTTGATAACAAAAGGTCTCCCTGCCTGTAAGAACGACCAAGTGTGCATCAAGCCACGTTTTAGCAGGCTGAAGACGGCCATCCTTTTTACAATAAATACCATTAATATATTCATGTCGCACTTGACCAGCTTCAAACAGTTTGAATTCTCTTGTACGAGATCACTGGTCACGATATCCGTGCACAAAAGTCACGCGATATGAAGGCCACCCACAAGTGACGGAATAACTCCTGGAAATTCCCTTTTCGATCGATCTTGCTTTGTTCAATCCACTCGCGTATGATTTCGAAAACATCGTCTTCTGCTCTCGCAGCTATCTTGTCACTTCAAATCCTTTGCTCTACTATTTCGCTTTCCAAGCTAAGAAAATCTTGAAATTCACCCTCTGACATTGGTGAAGTTTGTGAAGATGAACTTCCTGGAGTTGTCCAAGAGTTCCTCTCATCGGTATTTTTTGGAAAAATAATAAATTGAAATACATCTGGATATTGACATTTCGCGTCGCTCTAAGAATCTCCAAGCGATGGTTTTCAAGTTTGGAAGAACCAAATAATCTGCTGCCTCAGAAAAGCCTCCAGCATCCTCTTGAGTTGTATTCTAACACTGTCAGAGAACACCAACTCCACGACATCTCTCATAACATTCTCGTTAATATGCTCCAACCGAATGATTCCCTCTCACTCTCTTTTCCGCTATCGAGCAGATCTACAACAGAAAAGAAACCAATGGCCACTGAAAGTTCCTTTCTTCTTGCCCTGATCTCTTTTTAAAACCAGTCAGGTCGCTAAAATCTACCGGTCGGGTTGTTCCAGAGACTTGTAGTTCTAATAACTAAAGAGGCTTCAGGGCCGTAGCTAGGTTTCTTGTAGAGGGGGGGAGCACTCTCGCGAGTGCCGAAGGCAGGAGCCACGTAGGGGGGCCTGGGGGTATCCTCCCCCCAAAAATTATCAAATTTGGAGGCTCCGAAGCGCTATTTTCAGCACTTGTCATGAGATATGACTCCGAAAAATCGACCTCGAATAAGTGTGAAAAGGCAGGTGTTTTCAGTGTTTTCAGTGTTTTCCTGTTTTCCGAGGTCCTGTTAATTTGAAACACACCGTATATCCCGGCACTAGTACACTAAACATTTCACAATACTGCATGATGCTTGGCTAACTAACCTATAAAAGATGTCTCCAGTTTGATTTTCGTTCATAAATATCCTTTGGCGTTGGCATGTAGTTGATTCCACGATGAATAAGCATCATTGCCAGGCCCCTAAGGCGCTCTTCTGTCATTAAAGAACGTGTCCATAGCTTCAGACGACGCAGAGCAGAGAAGGATCTTTTACAAGAAACGCTACCAAGATTGAACCATGCAAATGATACAAGCCAATCTCAATAGGGGGTTTTACTTCGTTTTGCTTACCATTTGCACACACCGTGGACCAACCGATTTCCCGGCCATGAAAATGGCAAACAACTGCAAGTCACTACAATCAAAATAACTGAGTCTAAAGAGAACAAATCCTTTGAATAATGAAAATCCTCAATCCACAGACTTGATTTGTCTGGCTCAACTGGTCCAGGGGGGGGGGCAGCTGCCCCCCTTGCCCCCCTGCTAGCTACGACCCTGGGCTTTCAAAGTCAACTGATAAAGTTGTGGAAGCTTTGTTTCTGTAGCTTTTGCGAGAGCACTTGTAGCTAAGGAGGCAACTAGCTGAACCAAGTGGAGACACATTTTTATACACAGTTCCACTGAAACCGCATTGCGACTTGATGACGCATAAGATAAGGCATTAGATCAATATCAAAGATCAGTAATGTTACACTGTCATTACAATTTTTAAAATGTTTGTAGTTGCCAATAAGCGGACACCAGCTAACCATTTTCTTGTGATCGTCAGCTATTAATGTTCGTTACATGTACAATTAGAAAATAACCTTGAGTAAATGTGCGTTCAGATTGTTAAAACCCTCAAAATGTCGAAATAACGAAATGTCTTTGGCAATTGATCTTTCTCTAAACTGAGTGTGATGTGAGAAAAAGAGCAATTTTTTGGCATACTGAATGGAAAACTGAATCAATGACTCCACTTCTGTAGTTCATATTTTTATTTTCTTGCTTTACCTATAGCATCCAAGATGCATCATGCAATCATTACAATGATTGTACCCTTAAATGTAATTTGTTAAATGATATGACAGTTAACATTTAATTACGTTTTCGGCTTCGTAAAACGTGACAATAAGACTACCCGAATGCAACGACAAAATCCATTTAGGCCCTCTGCTAACAGCCTCCCCTCCCCCCCCCCTCCCCCTTAGGTTTGCCAAACTAGTTTTTCTATTTTCACAATAAACATTTGTAAAATTTGTACTTTCAGATCCTAATTCACCAAGGAAACTTCAATGGCATCTTCTCAGTCCACAGCTTCTGAGTGGTATCATTTAAAAGACGCTCAGAACCATTGATGGACTTGTACCCCATCATGTTCATCACAGGCCTACACAGTTCCTCAAACTCAGTTACTTGGGAGGTGTCAAGGCGATATCTCCAGTGTTCTGTTCTGGCGGTATCTTTCTCAGATATGACGAACGCAGAGTTGCGGCTTGTAACGCCTAAAGGCCGTAAACCTTCCAGAATCCACTTTCTGATGGAAGCAACCATGGGTAAGCCGGTAAGATTGTACAACTGGAGCGCCACCCTAAACAAATCATCAGAAACATCTTCGTAGCGAACCAGGATGTAGCGGTCTCTGAACCAGTTGTACCATTCCTCATTGACGTAGTTCAAATTGTCTTGGATTAATGAGCATAAAATGACTGAATTGTTTCTAATGACTTCGTGAGGTGTGTTTTTGGTGGTAAGGACCTTCCTCATATAGAACTTCTTTTTAATTAGAGACGATATAACAGCTCGAGGATCCCTGACAAGGTGAATAATCAAACAATCAAATTTATCGGGTTTAGAGCTACAGACCCGCTGTAGATCACGTATTCCAGATTTTCCAGGAAGTCGGGTTTGCATAATCTTTGCCACAGTGATTCTTTTTGACTTGCAAACTTCACTGATGGATTCTTTGGTAAATTTTGTATCTGCGCGTATCCACGCTAGGTAGTTTTTTGCACTTCTTAGCCAACCAGGAAAAAGGTAATTGATTGTTTTATCTCCTTGGACGTTGCACGAGAAAAATTCCCGAAGCAAGTTGGAAAAGTCAGTCCTGTATGCATCCTCTGCTTTCTTATCCAAGACATTCCACTCGATAGAATTGCGATCCCGGTGAACTCTTCTTCTTAGTGCATGGAGGGGCTCATAAACATAGAACACGTCTGGGTGCAAGTTAAACAGGTTCCCAAAGAATGTCGACCCGGAGCTCATGTGAGTCAAAATGATCACATTCAACCTTGGTTTGTTGAGAGCAATATCTGCTTTCGTGTTGCTTAACTCAGGCCTCCTTGTATCTCTATCTTTCACTTTCCACATACTTTTCTTATCTACCTTGTCCCAGCAGGTAGAGAGCAACACCAGAAGAACCCCAAGGACGACAACCAAAAAGAAGATCCAACGCACCCTGCTTGAAACCCTTATGCAGAATCTCATGGTTCCTTTAAATAAAGATAAAAAGAGCAACTGAGCCTCGCATGCCTAAAAAGTGAAATGATTCCGTCGTGTACATCAGTAATAATTCCCGAGCAGGGACCCGGAGAACCAAATAGAAGAGGTTACCTTGAACTATTTTTGTTTTTGTTAACCGACCTTCACCAATAAGGCGAGAGCCGGTTAGTAGATTTCACCAGGCCTTTGCCAAAATGGTGATGACTGAGACTACTAATATCCGATTTTTTATCTCTCGTGTTCTCTTTACGGAATCGCACCCAATGAAACACGTCGATCGCTAATGCAATTTAGCTCCGTTTTTTTCTGTAAATCACGGAACTTCTCTGTGTTTGGGTATTGTTTGGGTGTAAATTAGTGGAACGTATCAATAGCCCTTTTCGCAGTTGTTTTTTTCTCTTATTTGCATTACAATGTACTTGAACGTGAATGTGAGGCAATTTCGGGCAGCAACTGTAAAACTACCCGACAATGTCTCACATCCACGTTCAATACATTGTAATGCAAATGAGAAAAGTTAACTGTGAAAAAGGCTCTTGAATGAGGGACAATAGAAGAACAATGAGCACAGGCAGCCCAAGCTAACGTTGAGAGCTGCGCATAAATTAGACTGTTATTTCCACGCTATGCAAATAATAACATTGGCAACATTTAAGAGTTTGTATGGAAATGCTATAAACATCTTCAATTGCCACAAATAAGAAAGAATTCGATATGAAAATAATTTGCCTTATTTCTTTGTTGAATTGGTCATGATTTGAGGTGGTCATGATCTGAGGGCTTCCTGGGCTGGTTTGAAGCTTTTTGGGTGAGAAATTGACGTTTTTATTTTTCATGTTTGCTAAACGTTTAGAATTTAATGAAGGCAGGAAACAGTTTGACACTGCACCTTAATTCAAGTTCGGTAAGTTCCATCACAATAAAAGAATCGCCATAAAACTTCAAAGGTGTATTCTTGGGTCTTTGGCCTACTTCTGGTCTTTCTTGTGGGTTCCAGATCCTATTTTAAGCTGTCGAAAATCCCTCCTAAATTCGAAACTCGCCTTTCCTGGTATGCGTTTTCATTTGAAGTGCACACACGAATCTTTGCGAGCCGCGTTTCGACGACAAAATTGCCCTCAGCCGGGGAGAGGCTGAGTGAGATTGTCGACAAGCAAAAGAGAACACTGCAGAGTCCAGAGAGGTCGGTTTAACCGGAAGTAGAGAACGCCCGTGAGATTTACTCGCCTCACTTGACTTGGAAAGCCGTAATTTTGTTTTAGGAACAACTGAAGAACTATCTTTTGCTGCACTCAGTTATCAATCCATTCGATTATTTTATGCCGGGTATTTGACGCAAGTGATCCCGCTCACTGGCCGTAAATCAACCTCATTATTTAATTCCGATATGTAGGGTTGTCTTACCCTAAAAAAATATTGCTGTGACCTTGGAAAAATACCTACCACAATTTCCATTCCTTTGAAAACTGGTGCAATTTTTTTTTTCTAGGTGGAAACCGCTCCTCGTCTCTGCTTCTAAATTTCGACAACATTTTTTCGTGGTAAACAGGTAAATGTAACGGAACAAATCGCTTTGTTAATATTTTGTCGCACGAAGACATTAGGGACTTTAAGATGCGGTGACTACGGACTACGGACTACGGACTACGTTCGGACGCGCGTTTTTCTTTGGCTGAAACACTGGGCCGAATACTCAACGAGTGGCGCGAAAATACGACGTTAAGACCGCCGACTACCGACAACATACTACGAACGAGGAGCGAAGGTGACACAAAATGTCTTTTAAAAAGGTTCGAGATGCTCTGGTTTTGAGAAGTAATCGTCGCACTGCAAGTCAAAATGTAATTGCACGTGAGACTTGCGTGCAAGCTTAATCAAATTTTCAGGGCTAGTTTTCAAATTACTTTGCTTGCGAAAATCTCTTCAGAAACAAATTTGACATATTTTACTAAATTAAATACTTCTCAACTTGAAGGGAAGCCATTTCTTTCTAGAAAGAGCAAAGAGAGGAGTTGATTTTACAAGCTATATTCAAAGAATCAAATTTAATTTCATTCTGAAAAACAACGCGGCGGTCAAAATCAGTAAACAAAGTAAGCCCTACATTTTTCGCTGTTCTGAGTTCCTAAGCGCTTGAAATTGTTCCAAATGCCTATTAGTTTGTAGTTCAAGTATTACCGTACAGGAACACCTCAATTTTCTAACTTTAGACTACTTTTTCATACCATCTTCAGTTCCTCGTACTACACCATGCTGTACTACGTGAAATCCTTCCACTACGCACCGTTGTGAGCTTGCGACGGTGGGGAAGACAGAACACGTGTCTCATCCCAGTCCTAAAGTGCCTCCCGTCCGTAGTCCGTAGTCACCGCATCTTAAAGTCCCTATTCAAGCGTGCGCGTGGTGTCAAGTGAGGCGAGTAAGTTTCACGGGCGTTCTAATAGTCCTCTATTTCTGGTCAAACTGACCTCTCTGGACTCCGCAGTGTCCTCTTTGGCTTGTCGACAATCTCACTCATCCTCTCCCCGGCTGAGGGCAATTTTGTCGTCGAAACGCGGCTCGCAAAGATTCATGTGTTCACTTCAAATAAAAACGCATACCAGGAAAGGCGAGTTTCGTTTTTAGGAGGGATTTTCGACGGCTTAAAATAGAATCTAGAACTCATGCGAAAGATCAGAGTTAGGCCAATTAGACCCAAGAATACTCCTTTGAAGCTTTATGGCGATTTGTTTATTGTGATGGAATTATCGAACTTGAAGTGAGGCGCAGTGTCAAACTGTTTCCTGCCTTCAATAAATTCTAAACGTTTAGCAAACATGAAAAGTAAAAACGACAATTTCTCACCCAAAAAGTTTCAAACCAGCCCAGGAAGCCCTCAAATCATGACCAATACAACAAAGAAATAAGGCAAATTATTTTCATTTCGAATTCTTTCTTATTTGTGGCAATTAAAGATGTATTATAGCATTTCCATACAAACTCGTAAATGTTGCCGATGCCATTATTATGCATAGCTTGGAAAAAACAGTCTAATTTATGCGCAGCTCTCGACGTTAGCTTGGGCTGCCTGTGCAGTGAGCAGTAAGAGAATAACGGTGGAGCTATTTGCGCGATCTGCGCGAGTCGCGTGCTTTAAAATATAAACTGTAATGCGTGGTAAAATAAACGATTTGTTTGTCCTATTTTGCTGAAATAAAACTTTTTTTGAACGTACTCGACGATAAAATTTACGTTCTTTATAAGAACGAACACTGTAGTGGAAATTTCGTGGGGAAATTGCTCTAAAATGCGAGCAGGTTCTCGCGACGGTAAAATAATTTGCATATACGCAATGCTGAAAGACTCAGAGGAGGACTCAGAACAAAAGGACTCAGTGGAAACCATAGATGCAATGCTGAAACAAAATGTGCTTTCTCGGACGCATTTCTTACATTAGAAGCGAGAGTTTTCACAGAGACAATCGACTGAAAGGCTTTTGGAAAGGAATCCCGATTATTGCTTCAGAGGCAGTATCAGTACCAACCTTTAAATCAGTTTCCCTTCGACCACGAAACTGGCAAACATTGTGTTATTGATCAACATAGTATCGTTAACATTGCCAACAGGGCATATTTTAATATTCATGCTTTGATAAGGCCTCATCTCATTAAAGTCGGCAAGTAAAAAGAATTAAAGGAAGACTCAGAGCAAAACGACTGAAGACTATATACGCAATGCTGACACAAATTACCACGAACGTAACTTTTGATACAAAATGCGCTTTCTAGAACGCATTTCTTGCATTAGAAGCGAGAGTTTTAACAGAGACAATCGACTACACGGCTTTTGGTAAGGAATCCCGATCAGTTATCACTCCAGAAGCAGCTTTCTTGAAATCTAAAAGCAATTTTTCCCAAGTGTTCCTTTTTAGATTCTCTGTTCTTTGCCCATAAACAGACAAGTTGCCCAAAGTTAAAAGTACACTTTAGCAGATTAACTCTGTCTCGAACTGTCAGTCCAACAGTTAACCTTATCGCAGTTGATTTGGTTGTACCATTTACGTCTGTGGATGAAATTCTCAAGGGTGGTCTTCCAGATGAGAAATACTGAGCAATACGTTCTTGTCACCGGTCAGCTGTGTATTGTCCTGTAAAAGGTGATTATGTGTGACCATTTAGCGGAAAACTCTACAGTAATATGTTCTGGATGTGCTGGTTCTATTACATATTTTCAAAACAAACTAATTTGTCCTATGGCAGAGTTGATTCACAATTCATAGTAAAGATTGCTTCAAATACTACAAGTTGTTGTAAATTAAAATAACAGTGCGGGCCCTATTACAACCGATCCTCCGATGCGTAAATTTATCAACGAGAACCTTACCCAATACCGAAAGGAAATGATGTCTCTCGATCTTCAAAAGAAAAATGACCAAAAGATCACAAGCGCACGGTATCTTGACGGCAAGATTTTCCTTAAGACGTCGCCCTCTGGACAACCTCAGAGAATGTATTCCAAGGAAGATATCAAGGAACTTTAGTCGGATCGAGCTCAGCTCATCAGAAAATTGTCAAGCGAAGATTTCCATCAACTCTGGATTCGGACCAGGGAGGGTAGGTTAATAGCATCCGTTTCGCTTACTGTAAGCAACTTATTCCCTTTAATTTCGAATGTGTGTGTACAAAGTATGTGTGTGTTGTTTTATGTCCCTACTATAGTAATTCTTTGTATTGATTTTCGGTGCATTATAATTCTAATCTGGCAGCACCGAACTTACCTCATATACAGTATGTAGGTATATTGCCCTCTCTGTAATTGTTCTGTGAAGCTTAAGAAAAAAAAGGTTGTAGAACGTACTAACCTTCTCGAACCTTCAAATCTGTTTCCCTTCGACCACGCAACTGGCAAACGTTGTGTTTTAGTATCATTAGCATTGCCAACTGGAATTACTTTAATATTCATATTCTTGAACGAAAGAGTTTTTGCCCTCCAGACTGAGCAATACGTTCTTGTCACCGGTCAGCTGTGTATTGTCCTGTAAAAGGTGATTATGTGTGACCATTTAGCGGAAAACTCTACAGTAATATGTTCTGGATGTGCTGGTTCTGTTACATATATTCAAAACAAACTTTGGCAAAATTTGTCCCATGGCAGAGTTGATTCACAATTCATATTAAAGATTGCTTCAAATACTGCAAGTTGTTGTAAATTAAAAAAACAGCGCGGGCCCTATTACAACCGATCCTCCGATGCATATATTTATGAACGAGAACCTTACCCAATACCAAAAGGAAATGATGTCTCTCGATCTTCAAAAGAAGAATGACCCAAAGATCACAAGCGCACGGTATCTTGACGGCAAGATTTTCCTTAAGACGTCGCCCTCTGGACAACCTCGGAGAATGCATTCCAAGGACGATATCAAGGAACTTTAGTCGAATCGAACTCAGCTCATCAGAAAATTGTCAAACGAAGATTTCCATCAACTCTGTATTCGGACCAGGGAGGGTAGGTCAATAGCATGCGTTTCGCTTACTGTAAGCAATTTATTCCCTTTGATTTCGAATGTGTGCGTGTACAAAGCGGTGTGTGTTGTTTTATGTCCCTACTATAGTAATTATTTGTATTGATTTTCGAGCATTATAATTCTAATCTGGCAGCACCGAACTTATCTTATATACAGTAAGTATGTATGCTGCCCTCTCTGTAATTGTTCTGTGAAGCATTAAGGAAAAAAAAGGCCGTAGAACGTACTAACTTTCTCGAACCTTCAAATCTGTTTCCCTTCGACCACGCAACTGGCAAACGTTGTGTTATTGATCAACATAGTATCATTAGCATTGCCAACTGGAATTACTCTAATATTCATATTCTTGAACGAAAGAGCTTTTGCCCTCGAGTCTGAATTGAGACTCTCGAGGAAGTTGACTAAGTGCAAGGTTATTTAGCGTTTGAATCATTTTTGCCTCGCAAACATTTCAGAGTTTTTTCGAAGCAGAGTCATACTTAGACGAAATATTTATCAATTTTATTAATAAATCTGATTTTCACTAGAATCATCTTTAAAGAATAAGTCAAGACAAAACGTTTTTGGTAACAATTATCCATACCACCCTACAATACTCTCAAGCCATTAAACGATGTAAATATATATCATGTTACTAAGGAGCGTTTGAAATTTGTTTTTAGACTGAAAACTTTAATGAGGATGAAAATAAGGCCCGCGCTAAATTTAGAGATGCTTCAGGTTTCTAAAAACTAACTTCGTTGCTTTCACACTAAGCTCTTAACTAATACTTAGAGGCCGCTAAGGTTTCAAGAAAGGGCAAGTAAAAATATGCTAATATCTTGCTCGGACATCTTACACAAAGGAACCGTCTGTGGACGTGCTGATTATACTTATGCAATTTAGCAAAGCGAAGATATGACCGTTTCAGAAACGGCCCTTTTAAGTAGAATTAAAGAAAACTCCAAAGCGGAATAGCGACAAAATTTCTCTGTTTCCTTTACAGCAGGCTCACAAGCTACGACTCCCGAGCTAATTTTGTTGACTTGACTTTGCCGCATCTCATTAAAATCCGCAAGTAAAAAGTATTGAACGAAGACTCAGAGCAAAAGGACTGAAAACCGTTCTTGCTGTCAATTTATCATTTTCACGCTTCTTGAGGTTGTTTAAATGTTTTTCATTTTCCGAGAACTACTACAAACAGGTCAATGGCGTCGTCATAGGTACCAAAATGGGACCTAGCAACGCCAATCTTTTCGTGGGTTACAACGAAAATCACCATGAATTTTTCAACCAGTATAACGAAACCGAACATCGACTACATCACTCAGCTACATCATCCAGCAGAAAGTAACTTAACCAGTTTATGACCTCTGCCAATTCCTTTCACCCGGTATTGAAACTTCAAACGGTTTTTTTTTTTTTTTTTGATATCAAGGTTTCAATAAATGGCAACGTGCCCACAGTTATTTGTTACATCCATCTTCTCGCCCTTCTCACGTCTAAAGCTCCATCCTGCTTTCCCAATTTCTTAGACTTCGACGTTCATGCAGTGTTGATTCCAATTTTTCCAGCAAATTAGAGGAAATATGTCAATTCTTCAAGAAGCATGGCTATTCCGACTCTGTTGTCAACACGGCTCAACACCGTGCTTAACATTTTGATCGACAATCAGCACTGCAAACGTCACAGAAGAACAATAATTAATTTACGCTCACTTTTCGCCCACCAGACTAGCAGTTCAAAACATCACTTAAAACTGACAACAAAACTGGAAGAATCGTTTCACAGGCCCCAATGGCTGAACTTTTAGGTGCGCGCTCAAACTGAACGATGCAACACTTGTTCTTTCATTTACAATGCGATCTATTAAAATCACTGATCGCGTCAAATGCGCCTCCGCTAATTAAACAATAGTTCTTCTTTCGAAGGCACTATCGTGTGATAGGTTGCTCGAGGAAATTTGATGTTCACAACAAATACTTGCCCGAGAACGCAGTTTGAGGGCTTATATGAAGTTTGAACATCAGATGTTCGAGGGAACCTATCACACATAGGGCCCGAGACAGAAGGACTCTATTGTTTTTATTGTCAGGTACAACGCTAAATTTTGAGCGAAAGTTCCCAAAACTGTGCACTATGCGCTGGTAGGCGCCCGCTGAGGAGAGACAGTATCGCGTCACGTGATTGATTTCGACCAATGGGAGCATGCCAAAATTTAGTGCTGTACTATAATGTTATCTATTGCATAACATGCACTTCATGCGAAAAGATATACATTGGCAAAACAGAGAGGAGACTAGACGATCGCTTCCTAGGGGACGTCGAAAGAAATGACAAAGATGCATCCAAACCAGTCCCTCGACGCTTCAATCTCCCTGATCATCAGTTCTTGACTAGCCAAGACATGACGGACTGCGGCCTTTCCCTACATCAGGGCAAAACGGAGAGCCTGGGTGGCAGGGTGGCCGAGTGGTTAGGGTGTTGGACTTCGAGTCCGTGGGTCCCGGGTTCGAATCCCACTCTGAGCACTTCATGGATTTGTTTCTCGGTTGTCCCGAGTTATAAATCCTTCGGCTGCGCTTGTATATAGCCAACTGGTTTGCCTCCCGCCAGTTGGGATTTTTAAACATGTTATGTTCTATTTACAATATTTGTTTCGTTTGTTTGTTAAATGCTCGGCCCCACTAGCAATTTGCTATAAACACTTCCCGAGGGTAAATAAAGGATATTTATTTATTTATTTATAAAAAATTTAGAGCAAACATTTCTCTTTTAAATCGGCACTCTTAATCGCCACAAAACCAAAGAACTCTTTTCATTCAACAAATTTATTGTTTTCTACGTTGCCATGTTTCCACCAGTGTAGCTCCACCGTTCTACATATAAACCACACATAACCCATAATTCCTTGATTCGCTCTGACAAAGGGCTAACGCTCGAAACGTCAGCTCTTGATTTTCGTTACGGTGGCAAATTCACCATATCAACTCCGTTGAAAAATTCTAATCTTTGTATTCTTTTTATGCTTTCATTTCAAAACCTGCTAAAAAAAAACATTTAGAAAATTCTCGAGATTCTGGTTATTTTTCTCACTACAAGCCGTCTACGCTTACGGGCAAACCAGCGAACTCTCTGTTTTTGAGTTCTTTCATTCTCTGGTTAACCAGAGAATGAAAGCTACCTTATACCTTATTCTTAGTTAATTTCGCGATTTCAAAAGAATCGCGAAATTTAATACTCGCAAAAAACAGAACGCGCGAAAATTAAATTCGCGACATTTAATACAATATTATATTATAACACAATACTAATTTAAAAGCTACTGTAAATCGCAGACTTGACGCCTTTCATTTTAGATAAAAATGATACTTCGCTTAGTTATTTTCTTTTTTTTTTCAGTATACTTTTCTTCCCCTGCTTCACTATCATCTGCCGGGCATCTGTATCATCCTCTACAGTCTAAATCTTCTGAAACCTCTGATGTATTCATCAAACCTTATCTGTGGGCCCAGGGGGAGGGGGGGAGGGTGACTCCCATATGAAAGTGACGGGGATGCTCGTCGTCTCCCTTAGGGGTGTAAATTGCAGATTTTGGTCTACTTAGGATGTTCAGGACAGAAAGCCAATATTGGTACTCATACAGGTATCGCTTAGGGTAGACTATGAAGGAAAATTAAAGACTTAAGACAATGCTTCTAAAATCTAATAATAGAATACCGCATTCCATGTAAACATCTTAAGCGCAATTTAAATCAACGTAGCTCTTATTTGGTTGTCTGTTTCAGCATGGTCTCCTTTAGGGGTCAAATAAAGCCTGAGCCACGCCCAGATTGGTCTCCTTTAGGGTTAAATTCTAATTTTCCGACAAGCATCCCCGTCCATTTCATATAGGAGTCCCCCCCGGGGTCTGTCCGTTCCTTGTATTTAGCTCTGGTCTTAACTAGTTTAAAGAAATGATGAAATCGCGAAAAACACGCTTCGTTATTTTGTTCTCCCAAAATCGCGAAATTAATACTCGCGAAATTAAGTACGCGCAAAAATTAGTAAGAATAAGGTACAAGTAACCTTTATCAATGCTGAAGAACAAAACCTCTCTGGACTTATTTCATTTAGAACTGAAGTGAACTGAGCAGAACTACTACAGTCAACTCCCGTTGTTTCCGACACGCTCGTAACCGCGAGTTCGTATCCGTAATGGCGAAAGTCCGTAATAATGGGGTGCAAGAAAAAGTTCTTAGAAAATATATGTACGTAGGGGAATTACATGTTTTTACATTTACATTGACTACAGTATCAATTCCAGGGCCTTTTGTGCATTTAAGGAACATAAAAAAGCAGAAATTTCAGTATAGTATGGTTTTCTACATTTTCAAGGAGAAGCCTGAACATTCACTAGGAATACACAGGTATTACTTTTTAGAAATATCATTCAAGCCGGCTCTGCGTAGACCTCCTCCTCCTCATTAGTATGTAGTTACTATAAGGGAAGATACTGGACGCATTGCTCGCCATATACCTACCCCACGGTTCTACGAATTAACTTGGTTGCCTTCACACTACCGTCTTAACTAAGGCTTTGGAGATGATAAGTTTTGCTTAGGAAAACAATTGTATGTGATCATGAAGACAGCTCCCAAGTAAACTTAAAGAAAGATCAATTGAAGAATTTGCTAAAATCTTGCTTATACTTTCACACAATAGCACCGTCCACGAGCTGAATACTTAGAAATTCAGCAACGTAAAGAAGAAAAGAAGAAAATGTTTCAAAACCGGCCTGCTGTGAGTACAATTCCAAAGACTGAAGTAGTTACAAGGCTCACAAGCTGTCTTTTCCATTATTTGGAACCCCCTTTCCCTTGTCGTTCACACGCTATGGGGCCTAGAAGGGGAGGGTGCCTGCAAAGACTACGAGCTTCCGCTCAGGGATAGTCGAGCGCCCATAACGCGCGTCACGTTTCCACGCGGCAGCCGATTTTTGCGCTTGCTCGCGTGTTCTTTTGCTTGACTATCTATGAGCGGCCAGAGAGACTGCTCGTAGTCTAGTGTCCGCAGAAAAACTAACATTAAAATTTAATGCCGTGTAACAGTGAACAGTTAAAACGGAGCTTAAGCACAGAAGATTAAGAAGATAAATGTTCCTTTTTTGTTGGTTGGATTGTTATAGCTCGCCACCAAAGGCTTTAAAACTTTTGTTGTGGTGATCAATGGCTTGCCATTATGGAAATGATAACGTCAAAATGGGCCAAAAGGAAATCATTCAACTTCAGTTCCGCTGTAACGGTATAAACAATTTACCCCCTCCCCCCCAAAAAATGGTTATAAAAAATAGTAATTTTAGCAATTACTCTTACTCTAAGCTTAGTGTGATGTAGGAAAGGTAGCTTTTTAATACTTAGAGCTATATAAAATATTTATGATAGTCAGATATTAAAAATATTTATAAAGAGAATTTAAAATACTTAAAGCTATATAAAATAATGATATTACCCCATGATACAGTATTGCTTAAGCGGATTTTTACTCGTACAAAATTTGTTAAATTTGTACTTTGGTATTCTAGTTCAGTAAGGAAACTTCAATGGCATCTTCTCAGTCCACAGTTTCTGAGTGGTATTATGTAAAAGATGCTCAGAACCATTGATGGACTTGTACCCCATCATGTTCATCACAGGCGAACACAGTTCCTCAAACTCAGTTACTTGGGAGGTGTCAAGACGAGATCTCCAGTGTTCTATTCTGGCGGTATCGTTCTCAGATATGACGAAGGCAGGGTTTGTGGCATTAACGTCGAGGGGCCATATGCCTTCCAGAATCCAGTTCCTGACGGAATCAACCATGGGCAGACCGGTGAAATTGTACAATTGGAACGCTACACTGAATAAATTGCCAATAATGTCTTCGTAACGAAGTAGGGTATAGCGACCTCGGAACCAGCTAGACCAGTGCTCATTGACGTAGTTCAAATTGGCTTGTATTAGTGAACATACAATGAATGAATTGTGCCTTATGATTTCTTTCCCTTCGGG